>CM063726.1:12245000-12855756 GCA_032441825.1 Chaetogeoica ovagalla | reverse complement strand
ACCTATAATCATCAGTAGTTACACCGCGGTTTCAGTAAAAATACACAATATACTAACTATTTACATTGTATATACATGTAAAATATATTGAATTATACAATAATTCTTTTTCCAACAAGCCTCTTTGCCAGTATTTCACTTCATTCACCAAATACATTTATTGAACAACCAACAGTTTCGATGAAAACATCAACATAATATATAAATATATTATAATAAATAGTATTTCAAAAATATGCTTCTATAACTTTACTGCTTTTCTAATTTCTCTTTTTTTTTTTTAAGAAAAAACAGTATAACTTGGATCAAAACGTAATATAATACTTAAGCATTTTTTTTTTTTTAACTTATTTTTATCATTGAACTTAATGTAATTTAACAAACTCAATAAAATAATCCACCTGTAATTAATTTTTGAGTTATTCATAACAATCGAAAATAAAACAAAGTTTTTTTTTTAAATGCAAATTACCTTATTAAAAATTTTAAAAATCATACTTTTCAACAAAATTGTTTTATCAAATTCTATTTACTCGAAAGTTTTTAAGTTTAATCAGTAACACCTTTACTTTTACAATTATCTACTTTTTATTAATTGCATTTGCAAATAATAGATTATATAGGAAAAACAATAATGTGTTTTAGATGAAACATCTAGCTGTGAGGTAGAGTTTAAAAAATTAAAAGGACGTCATTATATAAAGAAAACATCTCTCCCGGAGCGAACAATTATTGACTGACTATAAAGTAAATACTGTTTAGATTAGACTATATAATGAGTATAATATAGTACATAAACAGAATAATTAAATATTGTTAAAATATTGTGATAATGAAAATGTAAAATGGAAAGAATTTCATAGTGGTTCCATTTACACAGGAGACAAAACTTTACATCACTTTATGTCTTCTTTCAATTAACTAAAATTTATGATACATTTAAACATAAAATCAATGGCCTGTGTGGCTCCATCATTAAATGTTATAGACAAATTAATGCTTTTGATTGCCAATTATTACCACCATAATAAAAATGGTCATTTTTTAAATTGTGTAATGTGTGAGATTTAGTGATGGGTTTCAAACATTTTTTACATAATAATAATTAAAAAAAAAAGCAAATTTAAAGAATAATTGGAATATTTTATTTTTGATAATTTTAATAAAGTGAATCATATATGACGATTTTCTATTTTTTCCCCTTTTACACCAAAAGTAAATACAAGTAGCCAATTCTGAGTCATTAAATGTCTGGTTAAAAAAAGTTATAAACCAAAACATCACTTGAGTACTAAACTGCATTTATTTATTCATAAAACTTTTTAAAATTTATATTTATGTATATATTTTTTTCTTTTGTGTACATTGAACAATTTTTCATTTTTATTCAATTTTGTTATTAGGCTTTAATGATACAATAGCACCAAGATCTCGCAGAAATGAGACCTTCCACAATTAAATTATAAGTTTTTCATTTATAAACAAAATATTAATGTTATGTTTATTACTCTCTAAACAAAGATTTTATTAATTGTTTAAAAAAAAACAATATTCGTAACACAAATATATTAGTTCCTTTTCTATTTAAATCGTCATCTTTATTCCGTATCACAATTAAAATTAACTTAATTTTCAATCTAACTATATACAATTACATTAAAACGGTAGACTTTGGAAATCAATAAAAGTAATCATTTGTGAGATTATAAAAAATATATATTAAAAATAATTGAAATTATAAAAATTATTAATTGCGTACCTAACTTTGAAATAAAAAAAAATTGAACATAAAGTGCTTATAATTTATTAATCACGAAGATCCTCTTCAGTTTGCTTAATCCTTAATTGACACATGCCAGTTTTCAACCCCTTAAAACAAAAAAATAATAAAATATAAGAACTTCTTTATTGATGTTTTAAAATTATGTATGCTTACAAGTTTCCATGTAAATATATGCATATTAGAAATATTTTCTTCATTTGCTTTAACCATATAAAGAGAAAAAGCCTGCGACTGATCAATGAATGGGGCACGATCAGCTGCCATGGATGCCAAAACTTTTTGATCAATTTCCCACTTTGTTCTATATAATTGTTTTAAATCTTCTGGCAGTTCTACAATTTCCTAAACACATAATTATATTTAATAATTATAGTTAAATATACTACAATGTCTAATAAATTACCTGGACTGAACCTCTATTATTCACTAATTCAGATATTATTTTCTCATCCCAAAGTTTACAATCATGCAAGTCTTTTAATAAATATGGATTAACAACCTTAAAATGCATTCATTTGAAAAAAATTAATAACACTCAAAAATCGTAAATAAATTTAAATTACTTGAATTTCTTTTGGTTTACTTTCTCCAAATGAAATATATCTACGTTTAACATTGGTATCCAATGGTTCAATAGAATTCATATTTCCAAAAATTTTAGACTCAATTTCAGTATTAGAAACGATTGTAACCAAAGAATTGCGTAGTCCACATTCTGCAATTTTTTTTTTAAGTATATCCCAATCCCATAAATTAGAAGGTTTCACATTCCATAAATCAAATTGTAATATCTGCACATAGACAACATTGATAAGTTCATAACATATATAAAAAAAAGAATTTAGTTAATATAGTTTACTATATATATATACCCCTTTACTCGCAGGGCTATTGGAATAAGTTTTATATGGACCATTTTTAGCAGCTAACTCGCAACTTGCTTCTAAGGCACCATAATAAATTGTTTCGTGAATTTTTATATTTAGTTCTTTTGCTTCTATATTATCAAAAGGATATTTCATTTTGATAAATAAATCTGCTAATCCTTGAACACCAATACCAATCGCCAATTGACTTTGCTTTATGCCCATTTCGATTTTTTCTTCCTAAAATGAAAAAATTTTACTTACTTTTTACAGTTACAAAAAAACAAAATAATTTATAATACCTCACTAAGTATATCATTATTTTTTTCAATTATTTTATTCAAAGCATAGGTGAGTTTCTTGGCTACTTCCTTAAGTTTTAAATAATTATAATTTTTTCCAGATGTTAAAAACATATCAACTGCAATTGAAGCAGTAGTGCAAGTGGCTACCTATTAAAAATCAAAATAAATTTATTTAGATCGTTTACATTTTTATTGTTTGAAAATCAATGTATAAATTTATTATCATTATTATTTGTATATGACTATAAAGTTACTTCATCTGGAGCAGTAAATTGTACAGTATCTCCATTACGACCAGCACATTGAATTGTTCCCAAATGTGATTCATTGCTCTTAGCATTGCATGCATCTTTAAACAGTAATAATGGTAAACCTGTTTCAATTTGAGATTGAATAATCTGTGACCATAATTTCTTTGCTTCAATTTGTCTTATAACAAAACTTTTACTCTTTGATTCATAACTGGAAAATTTTAAAAATATTAATATATATATATATATAATTATTTTGACAATTATTACTCTTTATAAAGATTATCAAATTCTTCTCCGTAAACTTCTATAAGGCCAGGACAATGATCTGGACTCATAAAACTCCAAATCTGGTCACTATTAACTCTTCTCATAAATTCATCTGGTATCCATAAAGCTGGGAAACTATTTTTTAATTTTAAATCTGCAATTGCAGTCTTTCTAATTTGGTCTAAAACCTTCATAATATCTGCATGCCATAATTCACAATACATTGCCAAGCCATTAATACTCTTAGGCCTTTCAGATGTTTCAAAATTGTGAACCACGGTATCATATTGCTTCAACATAAGAGGAAGACCACTAGATTTCCCATTGCTACCTTTAATATAAGTACCAGCTGCACGTATTTTGTGCACATGAACAGCAGTACTTGAATAAGGCAAAATAAATTTTGAAAAACGAGTAAGAGTGTCATATATACCATCAATGCTATCGGCTATCATTGCAACTGAATAATGACTAATAAAATAATAAAAATTATTGAAATGTTTTTATGTCAAAGTCATAAATTTTACCTAATAACTGGTTTATGCATTTTTTTAGCAGCTGGCTGCAATTGAATAACTACTGGAGAAAACATACATAACTTTTGAGATAACATGTCGTATGTTTCAATAGCCGAGTCAATATCATCTCCATGAATACCAACAGCAATTTTCATAAATAAATGTTGAGGTCGTTCAATAATTTGATTGTTAGATTTAGCTAAAAAATGCTGCATTAAATTCTGAAAAACAACATACTTGACTGTTATTAATAACGATAACATAAAAAACATGACATATTACTTTAAATCCAAAGTAGTCTAAAATATAATCATTATCATAATTAATTGCTGAATTTAGATGATCTTTATTTTTCATTATTGTTTTATAAACATCTTCTGATAAACCAATATTCCAATATTCATCGTTTTTATAAATATCATCCATGACATCTACAAACAAAATGAACACATAATGCATGTTTCATATATGGTTAATAATTTTTATTTTTATCGAGTATAGATGATGAAGGAAATTAATAATCCTTAAAATATACTATACTCTTTAGTAGATAAGCATTGAATAACCATTAAACAAACCAATATAATTTGAACAAATAAATGTTCTCTACACATCTTCAACTATTAAAAAGTTATTAAAAGCACATGTAAAACTTTGTTTTTATAAAGTTTTAAATATTATTTTTCATAATAATTACTCTATGCTCGTTGCTTAAACAATATACTTATTATGGTCTGTATAAAATCTATACACAACAGTAATACTTACCACTAAATGTCTCTTTGGTCTGCTTATGTAAATTAGAAATAGCAATGCGAGCAGCTAGTTTTTCATAATCTGGATGTATGGTAGTCATAGTGATTGCCATTTCAGCAGCCGCATCATCTAATTGAGACGTAGTAATACCAGGATAAAGGCATTTTTTTATCACATGAATAGCCATGGCAGCCTAAAAGCAAATGAATGTAAGTCATATAGAATGTAATTAAAAACTTTACCAAAACTTCTCACAGTTACAGAATTAATTTAACAATATAAAATGCATACGATTTTATCAAAATCCGAGTGATGATATTATTATCATTATACTTTACACTTGGAGAGCAAATAGGTAAGAATAAGAATGGTTTGTTAACATATGACAATGATCATATTTATAAAAACGATTACTATTATTTAACTCACTGGATCAATATTGTCCGAATCTAAACCATAACACAATTGTTTAATGCGTGCAATAATTTCATCATAATGTACACTTTCCACACTGCCATCTAAAATAATAATTTAAAAATAAATGTACAAATTTGAATTCCATAATAATAAAATTTCTATTGACATAATAACTGATAAGTACCCAATTGATTTCATACAATACATATTGGTGGAATTATTATATAAACAAGATCAATTACTAATTATTAATGATGTGTAATAATATATACCTATTATATTGGCAATACATTTAGTTAATACATCAAATAATTAATTTAAAAACAATTAGTTTTTTTCAGAGAACTTAACACATAACATAATTATAAATAAATATTATTTTCCTTTTAGTCAATATAATTACAAATTGAATTTCTTAGCAAAACGGTGCCCATTTATATTTTAGTTCCATTATAAAAATTCACAAGCAATAATAAATTAAATAATTGTATACTTACAATAAATACCATACTAAATTTTTTTTTAACTGTGGTAATCACTTTTATACAATTTCAATGACGATCAAGTGTATTATATTATAAATAAAAATGCCCAATTTTGTGTATATGTGAACTATCACAACAATTATAATGAAACACACCGTAATGTAATTGTGGCATTAAATGCACTCGTATTAATGGAAAAAAAATAAATATTTACCAATTTATTTGTTAATAATACAATCGTGTTTTAATAATCGGTAATTATACTGATACACTATTGGCGAATCACTAATCACATATTACATTAAAAAAAAAAAAAAATCTCAGGGTGAATCACATGCTACATCACGGCCAACAACAACAACAATAATAATAATAATAATAATAATAATAATAATAAAAATAATAATAGTACGACATTAGGTAAATTCAATAGGCTAACAAATAATAATTCATATAAGAAATTTACGCTCGTCAATCGTGACTTACCTCTCTTTTTAACATACAAATGTTTCTTAATTTCAGCCATTTCAAATGGATACAAAATCTTAAGACTCTTTAAATGTGTATGCAAGTGTTTTAATTTTTATTCAACACCGTCCACATCAGGCGAATGTAATAAAATCAAAAAATAGTCGCGAAAACGTAATCTATGTATATAGTGTAAGCATGAAAAGGAGTAAAAACGAAAAAAAAAATAACAAAAAACGTGGATAACGTTTGTTGAAAGACAAACAACGGGCACGGACGACGCCAGATGGGACGAACGCGTTTATATTTTGTATAACGAGCAAACGATAACCGATTTAACGCATCGTCGAAACGCGGGTGCCGAGTGAATTTGAAAAACAGTACGTGTAATGATTACGACTATAACAACAATGAACTCTAGATTTTTGGCGCCAAAACATTCTATGATTGAAACCAGTGCACCCAATGTTAACGCGATAACCGGTAAATAATTTGACCGGCATTTGATATTCTTTTTTGGAATAAATAAACAGTTTTTATTGTATAATAATATTCTTTCTTTTCTTCTTTTTTTCGTTTTAATTCGCCTGTCGTTGAACCGACGACGACGAGATATATAGTTATTATTTCCTACAGCGTACGATTGGTCGGTGGGTACCGCGTGACCGTAATTTCTCCAAATGATTTCAGGTTACGAGAAAACGCGGGAAACCTTGTGCGCGCGTACATTGTGTTATAATCGCTCGATATCCAAGGCGGTCGAGTCCGTTGATATTGTAACAATTTTATTACAATATAATATATAGGTACACGCCGTTCGTAGAGGAGACACGTTCGTAATTGCTTTGTGTTCAACGGAAACTATTCGTTTGTTGTTGATTCGTTCGTTCACAACCGGCTGTCCACGAGTGAACAATCATGTCCAAAGATACGGGAAAAACGAATACCAAGCTTTTCGTCAAGAAGCGAGGTGAGTACGTTTTTTGCCTTTTCCGTATGACATTATACATATTTAATGCGTACGTAATATGTTGTATATGACTGCCTCGTTTAGATGGCCAACTGGAAGAGGTACTGATGGATAAGATCACGTCGAGAATTGAAAAATTGTGCGATGGACTCAACATGGATTTCATCGATCCGGTTATATGAAGTTTAAAATATTATAATCAATATACGATACTGTATGTAAGATGGTGTCGCATCTGCATTTGTTGTCTCCGTGTGATCAAACGAAATCGCTATATGCAGATCTTAAACTGTGTTTAAATTTAAAGCAAAGGACTAATAATAAATATTCTAATCATCGGGGGGGGGGAGCGGGTGGTTTATACCTATATGAGATGTTCATAATTTTTAATTATTTATTTTAAACAAACCTGTGTTCTTAAAATTAAATCTAACATCATTAACGCGAGAACACAGATAACGGTCTTGTAATTTCATTTGGTAATTAATGATCATTAGATGTTTAAACTCTAAACGCAACCCAAGTGCTACACTTAATAAAGACATGCCTAGTATGATTTTGTTGTTTTGTACTTTAGACAACGAATGCGGGTGTGATACTTTATGAAAATAAGGTTTGATTGAGTTTACATTTCTTTTTTTTTGTTTTAATGTATGTTTTTAGACTACATTTAAAACTGTTTAAAAAAAAAAATTCTTAAAATAAAAAAGTCAATGATCAATATATTATTTAATGCTGAAAATTAATAAGTGAATAGGTATTGTATTGAACATTTGCCAGATATATTGTGTACCTTATATTTGTTTAAAATTTATTTTATACGTATTAATACAACACGTTTATGTATCTTTTAGCTAATTTTATTTTTATTTTTAGGCTGAAATTACATTAAATGTCATCAGTGATTTATGTCCAGGTATAAGCACTGTACAGATTGATAATTTGGCTGCCGAGACCGCTGCGTATCTAACAACTAAACATCCAGATTTTGCTGTACTTGCTGCGCGTATTGCAATTTCTAACCTTTATAAAGAGACTAAAGAAAAATTTAGTGGTAAATTGATTTTTTTGTTTTATTTTTATAGATTATATTATTATGGTTTGTATTATTATTGTAGATGTTGTTCATGACTTATATAACATGGCTAATGAACGTAATCAAAGCCGTATGCCAATTATTTCTGATTTTCACTATGGAGTTGTCATGAAACATGCTGATCGTTTAAATAGCGCTATTAAACACGACAGAGATTCGACTTACAGTTATTTTGGATTTAAGGTATTCATATTGCATTTTTAATTTCGGTGATATTCTACATTTAATATTATTCTTATAATAAATTTCAGACACTTGAAAAATCATACTTACTAAAAATTAATGGTAAAGTTGTAGAACGTCCTCAACATCTATTAATGAGGGTTTCAGTTGGAATTCATGGTGAAGACATTGACTCTGCTATAGAAACATATGATTTAATGTCATTAAAATACTTTACTCATGCTTCACCAACTATGTTTAATGCTGCAACACCTAAACCTCAACTTTCAAGGTAAAATTCATATGATAAATTTGAAGTATATTTTAACTTTTAAAGTATTGGTTTAGTTGTTTTTTGGTTGCTAATAAGTCAGATTCATTGGATGACTTGGCTAAAACAATTAAAACCTGTGCTAAAATTTCTAAATCTGCTGGCGGTATTGGTATACACGTTCACAATACGAGTGCAGCAGGTACTACTTGGATCAAATATCCTAAACACGAATCACTAGGTCTTGTTGAACGGTTAAAATGTCTTAATGATTTAGCGCAATATGTTGATCAAGGAGGAAGAGTAAGTATTTACTTCAAATTCAATTTATATTTAATTTAATTAAAAATAAATTAAATAGCGAGCTGGTGCTGTTGCCGTCTATATTGAGCCTTGGCATGCAGATGTTTATACTTATACAGAATTACGTAAAAATACTGGTGATAAAGAAGAAAAAACTAGAGACTTATTTTTGGCTCTTTGGATACCTGATGAATTCATGAGACGTGTTGAAACTGATCAGCTTTGGAGCTTAATGTGCCCACATAAATGTCCTGGTCTTTCAGACGTTTGGGGCGATGAATTTGTTAAACTCTACAAAAAGTAGGTTTTAAAAGAAATAAAATATTGAATATTCATGTTTGTTATTTTAGTTTAACAGGTATTATAGCAAAACCAGTCTAAACAAAACTCAAGACATTTAAGTAAAATATTTAAATAGCCATTTGATTTTAAATTAATAGATTCAAATGATTCAACTTGTATAGTTTAAATTGTTTGTAATAGAATAAAAAATAAAATCTGAAATCTATCATCAATCAGACAAAATTCTCTGGACTAAAAAAAAAACATTTTATTTATTAGACATTTATAAGTTTTATAGTGAAGTAATTCCAATATTTTGGAAAGAACAAACTTTATGTTATATAAAGGGTTTTATTTTATAAAATATCCATTTTCAACAGGTTTCATTGTATACATATGCTTTACTCATAACGATATTCATTGTATTTTTCGTAACATAAAACATATGATATACATATCTATCAAAAAATACTTATTACAGGTATGAAGACGAAAAACGTTACAACAGACAAGTATCAGCAAGGGAATTATGGTTCCGTATAATAACTTCTCAAATTGAAACTGGTATGCCTTATGTATTGTACAAAGATGCTTGCAATGCCAAAAGCAATCAGAAAAATTTAGGTACAATTAAGTGTAGCAATCTGTGTACTGAAGTTATTCAATACACTTCTCCAGAAGAGGTAGTCGATTATCTTATTTAATATTTTAATTGACGATATTTATAATTTTATTTTTATAGGTAGCGGTATGTAATCTAGCTTCAATTGCAGTTAATATGTTTGTAAAACAAGATGGGGAATACGATTTTGAAAAGCTTTTAAAAATTACAAAAATTGTGACCAAAAATTTAAACAGAGTGATAGATGTTAACTTTTACCCTGTCATAGAAGTAATTAAATTTATTAAATTATGGTTTTATGATTTTTGTGTAATTAACTTTCAATGTTTTTAGGCAGAAAATTCTAATAAACGACATCGTCCTATTGGTATAGGCATCCAAGGATTGGCCGATTTGTTTCTATTGAAACGATACCCATTTGGTTCTCCAGAATCACGAAAACTTAATATACAAATATTTGAAACTTTGTATTATGGTGCGTTGGAAGCTAGTTGCGAGTTGGCTGAAAAGTATGGAACTTATTCGTCTTATCAAGGATCGCCAATTAGTCAAGGGGTATAGATATTAAAATAGAATTAGAAGTATTTTTAAATACGTCTAATATGATTTTAGATTTTCCAATTTAATATGTGGAATGTAAAACCTACAAACTTATGGAATTGGGATATATTAAAAGAAAAAATTGCCAAATACGGTGTTAGAAATTCATTATTATTAGCACCAATGCCAACTGCTTCGACAGCCCAAATTTTGGGAAATAATGAATCTATAGAACCATATACAACAAATTTATATTATAGACGTACCTTAAGTGGAGAATTCAGTGTTAGTAATTCGTGTCATTAAACATTAATAATATTGTTTTATTTTAAATTTATTCTCACTATTCAGGTAGTCAATCGTCATTTACTGAATGATCTAATTGAGCTTAATTTATGGAATGAAGATATGAGGAATGAATTAATTTACTACAAAGGATCTGTACAGGTACTAACAGATCATTTCAAGAATAATTAAACTGTTCAATTTAAAAAAATTACCACTTTTATATCATTAGAAAATAGAGAGTATTCCAAACGATATTAAAGAACTGTACAAAACAAATTGGGAATTGTCTCAGAAAATCATAATAGATATGGCTGCTGATCGAGCAGCGTACATTGATCAATCTCAGTCTTTGAATATTCATATTGAACAACCAACCATGGGTAAAATATCATCCGTACATTTTTATGGGTGGAAAAAAGTAAGATATTTATATAATTATAAAAATCTAAATCATTTCAACTAATTATATATATATTTTTTTTAATGCAAGGGCTTGAAAACTGGAATGTACTATTTGCGAACTAGACCGGCCGCTGATCCCATTCAGTTCACAGTTAATAAAAGTACACTGTCTAATAATGTTGCAAGTCAAACAGAAAAGAATGATGCATTAAATATGCAACAATTGGTGTGTTCATTAGAAAACAGAGATGCTTGCACTATGTGTGGTGCTTAGATCACTGATAATATATTTAATTTGTTAATTATTAATGCACAAAATTTATGACTATTAAAATTACAAGTAGTTCATAATTTTTTTAAATTTTTTTTGTATTAATTAATATACACATTTTTTATTGTATTTTATTTATACATTTGGTTTTTTTATTATTAAACATTTAATTGGAGAAAATATAAAAACTTAACTGCAATTCATAAACAAAATTGTATTTTAATTGAATAATTTTTTTACATCATTACACTAAATAACTAATGTCTATTTTAAATAATTAATTAGAATTAAAAGGGTTAAGTTTATTAAACCAACTTTTATTCTCTTCTGTAATTTCATTAATATTTTTTAACTCTTCTATCAATGCGGCTCTGTACTTGATCTTCAGCGGCTCATTTTTTTCATTCATTTCATCAATTTCTTGCATCTTAAGTAAAGCTTCATTGAATGTTAGTCCATACCATTCTATTTCTTCATGGGTGTAATCCTTTAAGTAATGTTTGTATTTATCATGTACAACTTGCTGTTTTACGTTGTCATCCGGGTATAATGTCTTGTCTCTTAGAGCCATTAAAATTTGACGTTTAATTTTTAAGCTTAATATTGTTTTTAAATCACAAGCAGCTGTCTTCAAAAGATAATAGTCAAAACCATAGTTTTTATTGATTTCATTAATGGCTCTTTCAGTCACTGTTGTCGACATGTATTTATTCAATACTTCACTGTACACAACTGTTTTCTTAAGAGTGGGTGTCCAAAAGAACGGTACACGACTCTTGTACTTGCCACTTTGCTTGAAGCCTTGAATAACGCCTTCTCCACCCCAAATACCAGTATGCATTGTTTTTGGAAACTTTACAGGAATTGGTACGTTTTGAACAGGAATCACTGCTCCAGTCTTTTCATCAAGAGTCCATTTTCCCTGTTTAGGTTGATAATAAATCGGTTCAGGCGCCTTGTGACGCCATTCTTTATAAAATTTCTTATATGCTTCTGGTAGTCGATCACCAAGACCAGAATTAATTTTTGTAGTTTTTGGTACATATAATAATTTTAATCCATTGGCTAGTCTAGATTCCATTTTAGGACTGTTCTTGAAAAAAAAAAATGTATAAATAACTTCAAAATCAAATATAAAGGTGAGTATATATTTTATTTAAAAATATATATATATGAACTATGTTAAAATGTTTAAATATCTATAATATACCAAATCTATTTATTTCTAATCTAATATGGGTACTTTAAAATTTAAACCGCGTGATCTTTATCAAATAGAAGCTTTATAAACAATTTTTGTGACTATAATAAATACTCTTGCTAAACGATTTTTTTTTTTTAAGATTAGATAGTTTTTCAATTAAACCAGTAGTTTCAAAACACATATGAAACAAAACTTTATCGTTATAATTGTAAACTAGTAATTTAAAAAAAAGTGCAATATAACATTTTAATCGCAAAGCTACTCGTCGAGGTCAAATAATTCTAGACAATTTTTATATGTAATTCGAAAATAAAGTTTTTTTTTTAATTATTAAATTGCACTATTACTTTTCTTAATTATAAGAGAAAAAACAAATTTTGATAATTGCAATTGCTAACATAATAATAATAATTATTATTTATAAAATGCATAAAACATTGCAATGACAAAAGCAGTAGATACTTTATTACATCAGTTTCTACGATAGATGTACAAAATCATGATAAACCGTGTTTCTATTTTTTGCAAAGTATTGCGAGCACTATGCTATAACATATACCTAAACGTTGAAAAAATTACATATTTCTTACCGCCCAATTTTTATAATTTACATAACAACGTTATTCATGTTATCAAGTATCTAGCTCAAAAAAATAAATACAAATATCCCACTTACTTCGCAAATTATTGTTTAATATAATATAATGTAATTGGAAATTAAAATTACAGATAAAATTTATAGAAACGTAAGTCAGTTATAATAAACTATAAAGTAATCAGAAACGTTCGAGACACACGGTTCGCCGTAAAACCGTAGGATAAAACTAAAAACATGGATATTAGATAACACGATTACACGGTAATTTGTTATCAAACATTTTGTCACGTTTTCTGATTACGCCATAGACATATAATATTATTGTTATCAAAAAAAAAACCCAGTATTCGTATAAAAACGGATTTTCTACCGAGAGAATTTCTCACGGTGAATATCGTTCTTCTACTACATTTTACTCAAAAATCGACAATGTTTGATTTACACGAAAAGAAGAAAAAAAAAACATTTTATTTAATTATTAAACACAAAAAAGAAGTTAAACACAACTTTATCGCCCCCAAAGTTCCGCCAGGAAGGGCCAATGGCCCACACCCTGGCCTCCCTTAGTCCCTTATAAATACGGGCCTGTATCGATGTAAATAAATATATACCCGAAACATTATTTACGACTACGCCTGCACTTTCATCATAGTATTTAGTTTTCATAAATCCATCAACTCCGACAAAACTACAAATATTTTTTTTTCCTCTCCTCAACATAATATTTTAAAGACAAACAGATATGTATATACTACGATCCTAGAAAGACATTTTTATAAGTTAAAATTTATAAAAAAAAAAATAAAAAATAGATTAAGGACGACAATATCTCAACACCGCCCAATAAAAGACTTAATGCTGATTTCTTGCGAATCTAATATACAAATAAACAATCAAAATGTAATTCACATTATTTCCAGTTCCAGCAGTATTTTGAAAAAAAATGTCTTATTTGATATATAAGTAATAGCAACGAAATTTGATACGTTTTCTTGTAATAACTTAAAAAAAGTTTTAATTTTAATGTAAATACATACTAAGCATATTTAATGATCGGTACATCGTATACGTATATTATGTATTTATTTATTTTTATTAATTTTTTTTTTGTCTTTTTTTTTAAATTTTATTTCTCTGAGTTTGTGTACACGCAAGAATTTTTCTCCGATATGAATAAACATTGCTTTATAGATACAAGTACATGTATATTTTATATTTATTTATATATAGTTCGCAACACACCACCGTCAGGCGAACCCGATAGCAACCACATGTGCCATTTATAAGTATTATATTATTAATAAAAAATAAATTACCGATAGGACTCGATTATTGAATATTACCAAGTCTTACCCCAAGGCTACGTAAAAATTTATATCCAAATGAGCCTAAAATTCTTCCCTGGGTACATTATATAATATGTTAACTGGTTCTCCAGCCACGTTACATATTAGTGAAAGCGCTGGAGTTTAAAAAAAAAAATAAAATAATTTTAATATACATATTTATATAATATATACTCGTGTATATATATGTTTTATACTATTCAGTATTGGAGATCTGTTCGGTAATTAGTATTTTTTTTTTTTTTAAATTGTTTTCTAAGCGCGAACTCTTTAAATATTTAAATTAAAAATAAAACAATAATATTGTTTTATTTTTATAATTCATTATGTTTAATTAAATTAATTATTATTAGTAGGTTATTAATAACGCAGTTTATCGTCAAATCGTTTCGTATATGAACAGCGTAATGCTCTGTAATCTATAACACACATACTTAATTCTTTATATTATTATTATTATTATTATTATTACAATAGTCTGTGTAGGTATTTGCAATTTTCTTTATTGTTAGATAATTGAATTATAAATAAAATGAAAGACGACAGAATAAAATTATATACCTAACTATAACTTTTTATTATATATTTAACGTGTTTTCTAAACGAATTTAGTATTGGATTGCCAGTAGAAGAATTATTTTAAATCGTTTAATCATAATATATTGAATAAAAATAAAATAATTACTTAGTTATTTAAATATTCGTTTTTTTACAACTCTCGTCGTCAGTCAGGTTGGCCGTGCGGTCTAAGGCGCCAGATTTAAGCTCTGGTTCCCAAACGGGAGCGTGGGTTCGAACCCCACACCTGACAGAATACAGCAACACATTTTTACCCTTTTTTCTGCTTTTATAATATATATTTTCTTCGATGCTCCTTAAAATATTTTTTTAATTTACAATAATATTAATAATTGAATATTTAACGCCAAAAATATAAATTATTAATTATTTATAATTGATCTAAACTTTAATGTATTCCTGTAATATGGTTGTAGCACGCAGTTACAACCACTGGAAAGTAGCTAAATAATTATAAAAAAAAATTACAAATATGTAATTATATTAAATTGCAGGAAAATAAAAATACTAGAGACTTCAAAATTATACTAAATACTATTTAGTGCACATATCGTTGTTATAATATTAACGCGATGAAATTTTCAAAATCTTCTTTTCCCCTCTTTTTTTCTAATGAAAACAATTCTTTGCCGAAAATATGATAATCGTATTTCAAAGTTTATGTCAAAAAAAAAATATTTAAATAAAAGTATACGATACAGATACTCTGAAAAAGTAGGTATTTCAAATACTTCTTCATCTGAATTCTAAACAATATTAATTCCTCCTAATGAATAAATGAATTAAACAAAACTCATTAGCAAACATGTTGACATAATGGCATAAATAATAATAATAATTAATACGTTTAATCGTAATTATTACAAAGAATAAAATGTCTTATGTATGTAAGATATAAAAATGTATATTTGAAAAACTATTATTTTTAATATCAATAATTTTAAATGAATCTGTTTTTAAACTGTACACATAGTCTATTAATGTTGAAATAGTTAAAAGTAATTTAATGTTTTATTGTTGAATACCTACTTAACTATATAAGTAAATAATTTATTTACCCTAAGTTAGGTAGAGTAGACCTATTGTCTACAATATACGCGTAGTCAGCATATGTACACGCATACGCACTTGACACTTATTTGACGTGTAAACCGTCATCACACGGACATATCAAAAATGTGTTCTGACGATATACGCAGACCATCATATACCTATGGCCAAATACATCCATAATAAACCTGACATCTACTATACAAATTTAATCTAAAAAAAAAACATTAGGTAATAAAATTCAATAAATACTCACATTCAAATTTGAAGTAACGACGATCCACGGGCACGATATACTCGATATTACAAGAGTACAGAGAAACAAAAAATATACGAACCGACGGGCCACGACGACGAGGTGTCAATAATAATTTTATCGGTGTGTGAGGATTGAGGAGGGGTAGCGTGATGACACGTTATCAGCCATCGTTGTTTCTCCTTATTAATATAATTATTTTTATACAAGAGTTAAATACTGCTGTTGTGATCGATTTGCGGGCTGATACCAGCCGCCCCATTGCAGGCACCGTGGCGCTAAAACATTATAAATGAGACCCAACTCACTCCGCGCCCTTCGCTCATCAACAGTATTTACTGTTTAGCACAAAATAGGTATTATAGATAATGTCTGTAGGTATACGTATTAAATAATATAGATGAATCATGTTATCTGTCTGTATAATGTGTATTGTATATACTACGTAACATTTATTTATATCCAAATTTAATATAAAATTATACATTATTATTGTAAATAAAATTATTATACTCGTAATATAGTTACTGTATCTCAATACGAGAATTGTACATCACAATATAATGTGGAATTTTTTACAATAATAAATGAAAATACTTTTGCATTAAATAATAACTTGATTTTGAAATATTTTATTAATGTAGAAAGGAATATTTGTTAAATTATATACTTATAGCTTGTCACGTTTGCTTCGTAATCGACGAAGAAATTTCTATCCATGTAGATTAATAATGAATAATAATTTTTTATAATAATTATATAAGATTTAGGTATAAATAAATAAATAAAATATATATATATATTTATATGCGTGTTTATTACATATTGTATATTGTAGCGCTACAATATACAATATATAATACTATACTATATATACTGGTCAAACCGCTCTAACTGGGTCGCCAACCTAGATCCGGAGAACACCATACTCTGGCGAAAGAAACCTAGGATTTTGTGAGGTGAAAAAAAAAATGAACACCGGGTTTATTTACGGTTAACAAAAAATTAACTTTATTGCGGAGAAAGCTGCCGGGCGTAAAACTCCGACCAAAAAGAAATTATGCGATCGAGAGAATAATAATGACAAGACAACGAAAGTGTTGTGATCGAAAAATAATTACAACAATACAATTTTAATAATTTTAATAAGAACACAAGATAAAAATGAAATAAAATAAATCAAATGCCGAGCAAGTGGGAAAAAACGTACCCGATTTACAATCTGGACGGGTGTGCATTATGCCTGGGGCCGGTATTATACCAAAAATAAGTCGCGATGATGAGGTGGTGGCTGGACCGCAGATTACGTCGCCGCCGGTACGGTGCGTGTGTGTGGCGCGCGCGACACACATTTTGTCGCGTTACAATATTGCCGTGTTTTTAAACAAAATTTTAATTTTAATGTTTTTGAAATCATAAAATCTTCTAAAAATATTACAAACGTCATATTTCAAAAACAATGATACTAAATCAGTTTATTATTGTTGTTAAGAATACAATATTATTGAAATAACAATCGTATAATTTTCTAGAAACATTACAAACATAATATTATTAAAACATTTTTACTCATTCTCATTTATTGATATTTTTAATTAAACAATATGTGAACATTAAAATAACATCAAAATTTTAATTCTATCAAAATGTAATAATAACATTAACATTAAAATATCATGGTTTTGTTTTAAATCTAATATTAGATATTAATCTATCTAATAGATTAATATTAATCTGGGTTTGTGCTTCGTTTTTAATAATTTTTCTGTTTTATTGAAAAGCATATGTTCTTAATTTTATAATCGAAGTTTTTTATTTCAATTAAACTATTATAGTTCAATCAAAGGCTTTGGATAAGTTAATCAATCGGGGCAAAGTTGTTTATACCGGTTTGGGGCAATGTGGGGACGCTTTACCCCACATAAAGGAATCTATTTTTTTTAAATTTAAATGATACGTTTTAGAATGGTTAGGCATTATAAAAGGAAAACCGACCAACATTCATGGTCTGAAGATTCTATGAAGTCTACAATATTAGCATATAACTATAGAGAGATGGGATTCAGAAAAACTGCATTGTCTTTTGGTGTTCGTCAAACTACTCTGGAAAGAATAGTAAAACAATTTGCAGAAACTGAACATTTAGCTAAAGCATAAAAGGTAATTGTATTTCTATTATTAGTAACATGTTTTAATATTTAATTATAGCAAAATTTAAAATTCTGGTTACAAATTTTTAAGTTTATGTATCTATCAGGCAATACCAGTAAAATATTTTTAACAAAGAAATATATTTTTATTTTCATTTTGTTGTTTAAAGAATAGGTAATTCCTAAAAGTAATAAAAACATTGCACGCGTATCTGGAAAAAGAGGAAAAGCAGCAACAATTGTCACAGAATCACCATACAAAAATGAGCATTTAGTTACAATCATATGTGAAACGTCCAGACAAGTAAAACGTTCTTTATCATTTGGTAAAAATAAAAGTATTAAAATAACCAAAAAAAAAAAAAAAAAAAAAAAACTAAAACCAACGAAGCGGATGATTAAGTGCCTGTACTGCGACGAATTATATTCGACACCAATTGATGGGTGAATTCAGTTTTTATTTTATAAAAAATAGACTCATTGTTTTTATACTGGGATTGGGAAAATAGATTATGAGACAATGTTTAGTTATGAATTTTGTTCCTAATATTATTTTTAAGCTAATAATTTTTTGTTGGCAAATAAATAAAAATTTATAAAATTAAAATGAATTTTTTTTACGTAAATTGTACTTTTTTTTAGATTTTTTTGAACTTAAAAAAAATAATTATCATAATAAATCAATTACTATAATCTATAGATTGCGTAAACATAATGTTATAGAAAAATATTTTTTTTTTAAGTGTAGTACAGGACTTCATACCTTAGCGTCTCATTCATCTTTCCTGTTTTAAAATAAACAATACTTGTAAACAATTCGTGTAATTTGCATCATTATTTCAGGATAATACGAAAGTAGAATAAGAAATTGATTACTGTTTTTAATGTAGAATTTTATGACAATATGCCCTATATTATTTTTTGCAAATTTTTTTTTTTTACTAACTTTACCCTGAACTTAAGAAAATTATTGAAAAAATCAAGTAACATTTTACATGTGGTGGTGATGTTTATAATCAGGGCTGAATTCATATATGTACCAAATAATCTTTCAATTCTAGGACTTAAGTCATAAGCTCTTGAATTTTCGGTTCCAAAATGTGTTTATTATTACACGCTGTTACGTTTTTTCTTTACCATTCAATAGTGGTAATTTTTTAATGTCTGAAACAATACCACAGAATGGGCGACATTAAATTTATTGTGTGGTCATATTATAATAGTATATTAATGATAACACGATTATTATTTTCACGAATAAAGGACTATATCTGTATGACAGAATGCATACCAGTGGTGGTTATACATGATTTTTAAGTGAAAATGTAAACAGCCCTCTCAACCAATGAAATATCCACATCGACGTATTACCTATCTTACTACGAATATTGCGCTTTACCCAATGTAATGATTGTTTATCCATAATTTCATTAACTAAACAACAATAGCATATAAAATAATTTTTCACAAGAAGTTTAATATACTAATTAAATTTAATTAAAATTAATTTATAAATGTATAATATTAATTTACTTATTTTTATTAACTAAACAAAAGGAAATGACAATTCTATTAATACATTTCAAGCTTCTTGCATAAGAATCTATAATACTATTTATTTATTTTGTTATATACGACTTATGTGCGTGTTATTATGCACATCATATTATTAATTAATTCATATTCGTTAATGTGATTTTTTCTTAATTCACATTATTAATTTATTTATGTATAGGTAAATATATCCATAAAGGCTATTTATTTATGATAAAATTATTATTATTTTATCATGAAAATATTAATTAGTTAGGATAAAAATATACGCACAGTTTTTCCAGGCTAATGTGTTACCAAATATTACAAAAATTCCGAATTGATATAAGAGAATAAATTTAGTTGAAAAAGTCTTTATTTTTGTTTTTTCTTTTTATTTAAATCGTAACTTTATATTATTTTATAGTGTTTATAATTTTTGAAACAAAGTAACACTAAAACGAATATTATTTGTAAAAATTCTTATGTTTTGTATTCTTATTATTTTAATATAATACCAAATAAAAATTAGAAATTAGATATTAAAGTTTTTTAATCACTCGTCGTTTTCTATTTAGAAGTTTATTATTCATTTCTAGCATGTACAAATATTCCAAGTTCACGATGACCACTTTTTTCTTTACTGTTTATATTACATTTTCTACGTAACAGAACATTTATTATGTAACGAAAATTACAGTCTACTCAGAATACTTCAAATACAATTATGCAATAACATTTATTCAAAAACATCTGACTCACGTGCCTAACCGGCGTAATAAAATTCGTAAATTTACAAAATACATATTTAAGTGTGCAATATATTAATTACTTACCTATGCCTTCTAAATAAAAAATAAGTCAATATGTTAATATAAAGAATATCGATAAAAATCTATGTGTGATTAAATAATGTCGAAATAAATATTGTATATCTACAATATAAAAAGACATATTTATTAATAAAAATAATAATATTCTTACTTTGATTTGAAACTAATTTGTCACCAAAATTACAACAACAAAGAATTTAATATAAATGTAAAGGTTATAAACTCAGTGGAAAAGGTATTCATTATAATTTATTATTATTATTAATATATACTAAAAGTGGTAATGATGTCTATAATTAGAAGTGAATTCATCTATTTAGTCCATAGGTTAATTCAACTTAAGTCCTAGAATTGAAAGACTAAATGGTCTTTCAATTCTAGGACTTAAGTCATATAAAGCGCCCCATACACGGTCAGTTTTGAATGACAATCAATGTGATTGACATTCATGACTGACCATGTATGTGTATGACTGATAATGACTGACAGTCAAATTTTATGACTGATGAAATTCAAACAAGTTTGAATTTTTATCATCAGTCAAGATGATTGACATTCATGATTGGCCGTGTATGTCTATGAATGTAAAATTTATCAGTCGACCAAGTAGAATTGTGTGAGTCAGTCGTGACTTTCAATACTGACAATTGTGTTGACTTATAAAATAAAATAACCGAATGACTGAAGACTGTCAGTTTTGATTGACCGTATATAGTTGTTATCAATCGTCAGTCAATGGTCATACTTGACTGTCAATCACATTGATTGTCATTCAAAACTGACCGTGTATGGGGCGCTTAAGCCTTTGAGTTTTCGACCTCAAAATGCGTTTATCATTACACGCTGTTAAGTTTTTCTTTTCGTTTTTTTTTCATTCAATAGTGGTATTTTTTTCATGTCCAAAACAATACATCACAGAATGGGTGACATTTAATTTAATTAAATTCATCTTATTGTCATACTACATATACTATAATAGTGATATATATTTGAGATTATTATTTTCACAAATAACGGACCGTATATCCATATGACAGAATGCATACTGAGTGTCGAAAGTGAAGTAAATTAAGTATTAGATTTTGAGAGTATTGTACATAATTTTGCACCCTGTCTCTAATAGTAATAATGAAGATCAAAAAAAAAAAGTTATAAAACTCAGGAAAGTGTAATCATTGCAACGAACCAGAGTATTGTGGAAATGTGATTGTTATGTTTATTAAAAACGAGCAAGAAAAAAACGAAAAAAGATAAAGAATCGGATCGGTCAACACCTTTGTGGAATGTACGACTGCACAGAAAGATGAAGAAATCAGACAGTGGTGTATACACAGTACACACACATATATATATACTGAGGTGCTAATGATCACGTTCTCCCCAATCATATTATAAATACAATCTCGTTAATGCCCACGATTATACATAAATTAATAATTATATTAAAATATATCAATTTCCACGTGTTTAAAATTATACATTTTTCACTCTATAATAGTATATGAAGCATCCGCGAATAAATAATATGTTCTCTTTATTGTTATTGTATGTGCATTATGCTCAATGTAAATGTATATCATATCAAATGTAATTATTGTATTAACGTACAGCGGTACAAATAATTAGTCACGAAAAGTATAAAATATAATTTACATTTAAGTTTCTAAATTTACAGTATTAATTTACATACGTTTTAACACTACAAAAGAAAATAACAAAAGAAAATAACAATTGTTTTAATAACTCTGAGAGCTTCTTATACAGAAATCTGTAATACTGCTATATATTGTGTTGTTTGTATAACATGTGAATGATGTAATCAAACACTATTCTGTTATTTGATTATTTCTATATCATTGTTTATTTCGGATTCTTTTCCATATTATGTTAAATTAAAGTTGAATTTAATTTGGAAAAAAATTTTAAAATGAACATATACTTACACGCTTTGGAAACTAAAAATATGTTGTCAATTATTATAAAAATGTTAGTTCAAGAGAATAGATTTAGTGGAAAATGTACGTATTAAGTACATTTCGTTTAGTCAGTTGGAAACAGTAAAGTATTTTAGTTTTTATTATTTTTTTATTTTTATTTTGATAGCTGTATTATTTATGGAATAATTAATAGTAGCGCTGCGCAGTAATATTGGATTACTTGTGCTATTAGAAAAACTAAAAATGTTTTTACAGAGAAAAAGAAGAAAATTGGAATAGAATCACAATTCATTTTAAACTTTCCAGCACCTTATACAAGCTTATACAACACCTTAAAAGAACCACTAATACAACCAGTGGCGGACCAAGCGCGGCGGGGGTAGGGTGGTCATAATACCGATCCGGGGTTTTTTTAATTTCTCAGTTTCTCAGTTCTTAAAAAAACCGATCGACTGGCCGGTATGGCCAATTGATTTGTGAATAATTATGACCGAGAATGATTAAAACTGGACTGGCAATTATTGACAGAATAATATTGTCCAATGCATAATCTGATATTAATTTGAACGTTTTGGGTTGTGTTAATGTGTGAGCAGTATATTATCGTTATCACCTTTTACTCGTCTATTAATAGCCAACCGAACGTGGATGTCTTCTATGGCAAAATTAATTTGTTGTTGAGGTAGTACCAACATGTTACCTGTTGATTTGACACACTCATACGGGCGTACGTCATACGTACCACTATAGCCTACAACGATTTAACCATTATTTCGTAATATATTGTGTCCGTAATTGTGTGCGTTTTACAATTTGTATTACAACGAAAAATTTATAGTTTTGTGAAGAAAATTGAACGGAAACTCGTAATTATTTAATGAATAATTGTTGTTAATTTGGCGCCATCAAATTTGAATTCATAAACACAAACGTCGGTCACACGATGAGACATTTTTATAAAATAATTTATAATATAATTTATTGTGTCCAATCAAATAGGGGAGACTGATACGGTTGTAACGGCGGCACGGATAATTTCGGTGCATATACTAGTTGCCTAGTAAAAACAAAATTTACCATACATGTTTTTTTTTTTGATAATCTATTTACCAATCAAACGCTTTTACGCTTTTTGATCGCAAAATGGCAAAATAAAAATGTGCTTATGTAATATAGTAAATTGCAATAATTTCATAATTAGTTCCATACATAATAAACCCGATTGAAAATAATATTGAATTCGTATCGACTATATATATATATATATATATATATATATATATATATATATATATATTATGCCGTGTGTGTGTATAATATTTTCTAATATTAATAATATAATTCGCTGCAAAATTTAATCAATAATAATATTAATTTACTTACTCTTCTTACCTATCGGAAAAAAATAAACAATTTATTAAAAATGACGAGGGATGGGATCGTGAAAAATAGAGAAGATTAGTTGCAAACCAATCTAAGGGTTGAAAATAAACAAATATGTTCTATAATATTCAAAAAATTGGCCAAAAGTCAGTCGGGATTGCACATCAGAGGGTTCCGTATACCGTAATATTACAGTGAGTAGTCAATAATAAAACTAATATAAAGCACTCGCTCTGCACAATATTCCTCGGTTTTTGAAATAGCGTCAAAAAAAATTACACTTATATATCTTTGTATCACTTGTATATATCTTTCGATATCAGCTGGAAAACTCCGGCACGGAATACAAGTATATAAATTAATGTGTATATGAATTAATTTATTCTGTTGCTCCGATGCAGTGCGTTGTGTATATGATGGATTATAATATTATTATATTAAGCGAACATAGGCGCTCGCAAGGGGGGGGGGGCAAGATGGGGCATTTGCCCCCCCCTGGCATTTTAGTAATATTGTATTATATATAATATTAGTATATTTCGATTTTAAATTGAAATTTATTTTACCTAACCAATGTATATATATTATATGTTGAACGATTGCCCCCCCCCCTCCCCTAGAAAAGTTTCTGCGGGCGCCTATGTAAGCGACATCCAAAATACCAGCTGCTCGTTACCCTTCTTTTTGTATCAAACTCATACACCTCCCCCCTATTTTAATTTAAAATCATTTTTTTCTAATTGTTCACTGGCAATATGTTACATATGTTACACACTGTTCTAGAAAAGAACCTTTGTGACTGACAGACGGACGGACGGACACGAGAGTGATCTCTTATAAGGGGTTCGTTTTCCTCTATAAAGGCATAAAGCTTTATAACGCTTATGTAACGGATTTATTTAATGCCCGTTACCTTCAAATAAATTAATACACACTGATATAAGTAGAAATAAACTTACGCAAAGCAGTAACTTTTGTGTTGTGAAAAAAATTATAGAAATATATGAGTTAATACAATAGTATAAATTTAACATGAAAGATATTTATTTATTTTTAATAAAATTAAAACTATATAATACTATAGTACCTACTATAAACTGATTGTAAAAAAATTTATCTAATTCGCTTCAACGTTTTATTATAACTCGTATGGAAAAAAAGTAATTTTAATTTTGTAATTATACAATTTTTTGACAAAGTGTCCGTTATTATTTTTACGACCCTCGCCTAAATTCACATTGCATTTAGAAAATTCTTCAATAAATTAAATAATGTATCGCATGAAGCATTAACATGATTAACATAATTTTATTAATGGAAAATAGTGATATTTTGAAAAATCAAAATACTCGTCCTACACGATAAACAAAAAAAGGTTTTACAGAAAAAAATAAGAGTATTAAAATGAAATTACACATTATTTTAAAACCAAAAATGTATGACAATAATGTAAAGTCTTTAACGTTTTATACACTTTATGTGCATTATGTAATCAAACAAAAGCCACACATTGTTACGTCGATATCGACATGACCATTGGTCGATCGGACCACCACCACCAGCGTCGATCTAATTAATATTAAATAATAAAAAATCTACAACCGTGGTCCACTCGGTGATCACATCTTCCGCACTCCCAAGTGACAACGACTCAGGCAATCGGCATTCCGTGAGGGCAAGTTTAGCATGCGATTCAATCAGTCTTGAGTTGTTGCTTTTTGTCGACGACTTCGATTTGTACGAAATCGGCGTCCCAGACTTTTTTTTTCATTTGATTAATGAAAAAAAATCAATATTTCTTTATCTGAGTTTTTTTTCACATTGATAATATTTGAATTTTAACCGTCGACAACTTCGATCCACGCCAAGGCGGCGTCCCAACCATTTTACTTATTTTGGAAGCCTCAAATACCGCGTTAAAGGTAAGACGTTTTGTGTTCACCTATTTACTGCTTATCTTCCTTGCTTTACTTTCTTTCTATTTTATGAAAAATTTCCTAACAGTTCTCGTACTCACGACCCCGGAACGCTCCTTTCCGAAACAGGAGTAAGGTAATAGTTCGAATGCGTAAAAGGAAAAGGAAAGGGAAAAACAACAATACAACTCCACCCACTTTCTCTCCCTCCCTTTTTTTACTTTTTAAAATTTGTATTATTACAACACTTATTAAAATAATTAGGTTATTTTAATGTCATTTAATTTCATTAAATTAATGAAATTTTAAATAGCTTCCTATTTTGGTCATGAAAATTTGTTGGTAATTTTTAATGTATTTTAGTGGTAAAAATCAATTTTTTAACTTAAAATTGACCGAGTTATATGCGTTTGAAATTCAAAAATATCGATTATTTTACAACACTAATTCGGTCAATTTTGTGTTAAGAACAATGATTTCGAAAACAAAATAACTAAAACATTTTTTTCTACTCAAATCAGTTGTTGATTTCACCGATATAAATTTTGTCCAAGAAAAAATATTAAGTTGGTCTATAGCGCGCATGTACAAGAAACATTTTTTTTTTTTTAATAACAACAGTATAATCATTATTTTACGACAAGTATAATATACTAATTAAGTTTCTAAAATGTAAAATATTAATTTACATACATTTAGTATCTACACAGAAAAAAGAAAACAACAATAACAACAACAACAATAATAATAATAATAATAATAATAATAATAATAATAATAATAATAATAATAATAATAATAATAATAATAATAATAATAATAATAATAATAATAATAATAATAATAATAATAATAATAATCATTACAGTAAAGATTATTTATGTAAAGGCTATGATAAAATAAATTCGACCTGGATATATACTCGTATACATATATATTTTATCGAAATTTTGTACATAGAAAAACAATTAGTTTCAAATGACGTGTTTAAGTATAAAATAATAAATGAATAATATAGAAATTTAAAAAATGTAAATAAGCAACCCGGGAGTTATTGAAAAAGGATAAGACGAGGATGACAGTAGGGGTTGTCAAGAGAGAATGCGATGGGTATTAAAAAGAATTCTGAGGGAATTATGTAAAGAATGGAAACGTGAACGCTCTATGGATATATGTATAGGGTCAGTTTAGAAAGATTTAATTTTGCTAGACCCGGGTTTTTGCTCGAGAAAACGGCCATCACCGCTAGACGGCAACAGCAATAATTCATTTTTGGTTATAATAAAAAGCGACAACTTCGACGCAGCTAAATAGGTAGATAGGACAACCGTTAACGACGTGAGGGGTAAATCGATGAGCCCGATTCACACTCGTATAACACGACACGATACGACAGACAAAAATCACGTCCAATTCACATATGACTGACAAGAAACGTCAGACGCATGCACTCAGTCGATTTCAACTTTCGTTTCGAACGGTCGGAAATTGTTAATCCCCAACATGTTTCGGAATTTGAAATTTGAAGATTTGACCGTGATGGTAATAATATATTTTATAGTCCAATATAAAATAGACTGTATCTGTGTACCATGTCTATAATTATATTATTATATAAATAATATAATAATAATAATTAGGCTCGTTGTAATCAATACAGTTAGTGCACAAATGTTCGTTTACAAATGTAATTTATGAATTAATTTAAATATATGAGTACATAAAAATATGTATATTTCAAATGAATTGATTCCGACAAGCACCGACAAAACATTCTTTGCTCGAATGTTTTGACGTGTCGAGTTGAATCGTGTCGTGTCGCGTGTCTTGTGTCGTACGAGTATGAATCAGGGTGTAAATCACGACTGACCTGGATATATTTTTATGTTATACTGTAAAGGAAATGTTTTTTTGCTAATCATAAACATATACTTACGTTTATCTTTAGCTAATACGTTATTATCAATTAATACCAAAAAATATCCGCATTTAATATAAAAGAATAAATTTAGTGAAAAATGTGTTAATTTTTAATTCTTTTAGTTAATTCCGCATTGTGTAATATTTAAAGTTCAAATAGCCATATTCAAAAACTATTATTTTTTGTACAATATTTATATATTTTTTATCATTTTAATATTAGGTCTATTATTATTATTATTATTATTATTATTAGCGGACGCTAATTGCAGACTTTCAAAAATTATATATATATATATAATTTGTCATTAAATTTTATTTATTTAAATTTAATAATAAATTATTTTATTTAAATACACTTTTATATGCGAATGTTAAATAAATTAAGATATTAAAATAAGATCTGAAAAATGTATTAATTTATTTGTTACACTTCACTTAAATTTCATTAATACTCATCACTATACAAATATAATAAAATACTTGTGTAAATACATATATTTTGTGTGTGTATAAGTAATATTTTATCATATAAATTTATTGATTATTTAATTAATATTTAATAAATAAAGTATAAATGTTTTTTTCGCGCTAAGTATAATTTAATATTTAGTTTTTTGAATGCACAATATTAATTTATTTACTGATTTGATCTGCATAAAAAAAATAAAACAAATCATCAGGTAATGTAATAAGCATATACGTATAAGCTATTTATGAATGATATAGTGATTTAATAATAACGAAAATATTAGTTGATTATGATAAAAATATACTTACAGTCCTGAAATGCTAACATGTTACCGAAAATTACAAAATATTTCTGAGTTAATTCAAGGGAATAAATGCATTGTGTATAATTTTTTAATTCGATACTGTCAAGTATTTTATAGTTATGGTATAATTTTGGTAACTATTATTATACAAACGAATATTTCTCGTACGAAATTTTACGTTATTCATATTTGGTGTAATATTAAAGAAGAAATGAAATTTGATTTTATATAAAGCACATCTGTCTACCATGTGTCTTCCCGCCATCTTATATATATATATATATATATATATAATAAGATAGCAAACTACGTGTAGTTTTGTGATTTCAACACTTCCTACATCCGATGTTTTTACAATTTACTCAAACGATATAAATATATGCCAAATTAATTTTAACATCTCAGATTACTATTGTATTTATATTTAAAACCTGTGATGTACTTGAAGTCAGAGACGGACTGGGGACCATTATTGACCATTATTGATCTAAAGTTATAATGACCACTTTGTTACAGATGATAAACGGCCAGACTCCTGCATATAATATATACCCACGATTTAAGATAAGTGCTTCTATGAATCGTGATAATATCGATATTAATGAGCCGTCATGTCTTAGGGATAGGTCCCGGGAGTAAAAATATCCTGTGACACCGGGTATAAAAACGTATAGGTAGGTATAAATATGTCTTGTTACACTATAAGCAGTTATTATACTCCAGGCGATTACCCCTCCCCGAGATAAAAATGTAAAAAGGGGATAATAATCGCCTGTTACAGAATTTAAACTACCTATATTAATATATAATTACTTCTATATCATTGCAGTAATATAACTTCTTTTAATTGGGATGATCACCCTTGCATAATCATGACCTCTCACCTCTTGTACACTCACGCCAACTATTTTTATGTCACCCTCTTTTTCATCTACCTTCGGTCTTTCTTTTCCTATTTTTTTCATCTATATTCATTTCCATAGCACCTCTCGCAGCCTCTGAATCATGTTATAAGCCTCTTATCATATTATGTCCAAAACACCTCAACGTATTTTCTCCATAGTAGATGCTACTTCTACATAACTACTTACGTATTCATTTCTTATTCTATCCATTCCAGTCACTATACTCATTCCACCCATCCTTAGCATTCTCATCTCCGCTACGCTCATCCTCTGTTCCGTCCTTTAGAAAGACTGCCCAACATTCCGAACCAAACGACAATGCTCGCCTTGCTACAGTTTTATAAGAATAAAAAATTTACCAATGCAGTTTTTAAATATATACAATATTACAACATTAATTTACTTACCAATTGTTGCTTAACAAAAAAAAAAATCAGAAATTCATTTATGTAAAGCCATTGATTATTATGTATATAACAGATGTGCAGTGCTATAGGGAAAATCGGGGACTAAAATATTGTCATAATTGCTGTCTAGAGATGACGTTGTATGAATCATCAATAAATATTTATTTAAAATGACATTTTATTATTTTTGTTATTGTCGGTGGCGGCGTGTGCACTATGATCGATCGTTACGTCACATTGTATACATATATATTCCGTGTACAGTGGAAATCATACGGGTTTCCGTATGATATACAATTATGTATTATATAATCGTAATATTTAGTTGTTATAGTACATAATATTATATTTTCATATTATTTTTAATCTCTTATAATCTACACACCGGCTGCACGTCGTATTATCTGAGTAAATACGAAATATTCGTCCATGTATACGAATAATTATTCAAAGCACGGCAGAACACACCTACACGCACTTCCAATATTAGGTAGGTACATATTGTATAATAATTATCGTAAGTTAACGATTTTGGTACTAAAATAAAGATGAGAACTTAAACTATAATCGTTTGCCAACATTTTCCGATTAATTAATTCTACCATGTTATATAAACAGTTGAAAAACATTAAAAATCTTATTTTCAACATTTTATATAAATTACAATTTTACATAAAATTAAAAAGACTGGGGTACGATAATATTTTAAGTTTTCACTTTTGTTTTGTTACTTACGATAATTATACAATAATATGTATTTTTGGAAGTGCAAGAAACGTTTTTTTTTTTAAACGAATATCGTGATTTCACAATAAAAATTGTACTGAGCCAGAACAATGTATGTTTATTGTGTAAATCATATAAATACGAGTATAAATTAGAAAATTAAAAATATTATTTGAAAAATGTTTTAGGTTCTGAGCGGAGCATAGGAGTATATTGGTTTTACAAAGATGTTTTTTATTTTTTTATTTTGTCTGTACCCAACAATCCTACCAGAAGGAGTGCTCCGATGTGTACAACATTATCCCGTTTCTGGTAGTAAATTTTGTCTAGTTGATAATTTAAAGAACCAAGAGGTTATTTTTCAATTTTCTCAAGTTTTTAACACGATAGGAAAAACCAACGAAAAATGACAACAAAAATGGGATTTTGATAACATCACATACAGATATTTCACCGTAATTTCGACAATAATCAATCTTGAGTTTTGAAATTTTGAATAAAGACGTATCTGTATATTATGTACTAAAACAAAAAAGATTTCAAAAAGTTTCATTCGATTTTAGGCTATTTATAGTATTTTTAGATTTTAAGGCATTTCATTCATAAAAGGGGTAATTTTTTGTCTAGGTTTGAAACTTTAATACAATATCAGATAATAGCATTGATTACATATAACACTGTATATAATCAATGATAATAGTTTGTGTCTCCCAGTCGAGCGTGGCAGAATTTCTTTACCCGGCGCGTCCACCTACCATACGAGCAAGCAATGATGAGATGGCACCTCTACCGTAAGTAGTCTACCGACCGCTGCGCTCTATTGTGGCACGCAGTCCGAAGTAGTCCCCGATTTTCCCTATAGCATTGCACATCTCTCATATGCGTAATCATTGGTAAAGCACATCCATAAATGTGATAAAATAAATTCGGAAAAAAAAATATTTGTATAAATAAAAATAAACTTACCCATATCAGAAACTTATGTGTTATCACATATATTATAAAAATGTAGGAGTTAATATAAAAGTATTTATTTAGTGAAAAGATATTAATTTCTTTACTTTTTTAGTTTATTTCAATCGAATTCGCGTATATTTCTACTAGTATTTATAACTTTTAAAACAATATAACTGTAAACAGGGTCGGACTGGGAATTCGGTCCGGAATATCTTATTGAAAAATCTGAAATCGTAAAACGCCTGTTTTTTTGAACAAATTGACCAACTTGGTGAACCACGTCTTCAGTCATGAATTGATTTGCGCCCTTGGTCCCCTTCATTACACAATTTATTACAAACAAACAATTTGTTTTAGTAAGTTTACACCACTTTAAGTTCCCACGCTAATAAACTTACCATATTTTTTTATTCATGCGTAGTTTTATTATTGTATTTGTGCGTTAATTATTATTAACACATAATAATGTTATTGGTATTATTAATTATCACATGACAACCGTTGTTAATATAAATTAGGTCGAAAAACCAACTTGTATTTAATTTATAAAGATTAGTCGAAGGGACTATATTATAATTATTGTTTTACATATTATATTTTATTATCGTGTTTTGCCAAACGGGCAGCAATTGTATTTTTCAAAGATTATTTTTTATTTCCCTATAAAAACATATTATTTAGTTATATTATGCGTATCTATATAATGTATTGCAATGTATAATGATTGACTCATTAATGATTGTTGATTATTTAAATAAAATTTAATAATATATATAATATATATATATATATATATATATACACATATTTATTTCACACGAAATAGGGTTTTAAATCGATAGTAATAATTTACCTACCAACTTTGTCTATACAAAAAAAAGAAAACAATTCATCACTATAATATGATGTATAACCAAGAAGATTATTTATGTATGACAACATTAATTCAAAATAAATGTTCTATAATTGAAAAAGGAAATATATATTTGTGAAAATAAAAGTATACTTACAATTATGTAGCACTTTGGTGTTATTAAAAATTTAAAGTTTTAAGAAATACAAAAGTTAATTATAAAAATATAAATGTAGTGGAAAAAGTATTTATTCTTTATTTTTAATAGTAAAATCAATATTGTAGTGTAGTATAGTATTCAAAATGTGTATAACAATGCAACGGTTAAACAAATATTTTTAATTGTAATATATTCGTGTAATTTCCATTACCATTTTAAATTATGTACCAAAGAAAAAAGAGTTAAGTAAGCCGCGAATACTGTGGATATCGATTAAGTTAAATATTTGGATAAAGATTTTTGAGTTTTGTTATCACTATGAATTTTAAATCAATAATAAGTCATTGTATTCAATAAAACGACTCTCAGCGAAGCTTCGGTATAATATTATTTATTATTAATATACTTATAATAATGAATTTCGACAAAATCGCGTTTTCAATAGATAATTTCGATATTATTTTCAACCGCGTTTAAAAGCTTTTAAGAAAATTGAAAAATTATTTTTCTAAAATAACAATCCAGCAAAATTTTGCAATCGGAAAATGGGTACGAGTGTAATGATCGGAGCATTTTTGCTAGTCGAAAAATTGTACACAGAAAAAATAATATGTGAGACAATTTGATTATTATTTTCCATCAGAATAATATAATTTGTCCAAAAATTTAAAATGGTAATTTAAAAAAATTGTGACTTAGGATTTTTAAGATTTTTTGAAATATAATTGAAGTAATGTAGAACCTATGTTGTACAAAATGGTCAACCTTCTTAAAAACAAAAATCATCCATTTTATGATTTAAAAGAGCTCGACATCTAATAATTACTATAAATAGCCAAAAATTTAAGGATATTTTTTACGTATTGTTTTTTTTATCGTATACTGCAAAAAAATTACATATTCGGTGTACATTTTTAAAATTTAGGATCATCATTTTCGAATAATACCGGAAAAATTCACTACCAGGAAATAGGTACGAGTTTAATGAATGGAACACTTCTATTAAGTCGTAAAGTCGTACACAGAAAAATAAATACGAGTAAACATCATTGCATAACCAATAGCTTCCTCGCTTCGCTCAGAATCTAAAAGAAATCGAATTTTGTGAATGTAGTTTTTTTTTGTCAATGTCCATTATTATTTTAAGATATTTATCGAAATTCACGTTGTGCTTAAGAGAATTCTTGTAAAAATAAACGTATCTCATAAAGTATTAACATGGTGATTTTTTTCTTTTTATGGAAAATAGTATTACATAGAAATATTCTTGAGCTACACTAAAAAAAAAAGAAATAAAGATTATACAGACAAAAAGAAAAAAATTAAATAACACCTTATTTTAAAATCAAAAAATGGATGACAATAACATAAACTATATAGCATTCTATCTAACCTATATAGCACGTTACACGAGCATAAAAACCTTTAATAATACTATGTACATTATGTAATCAAACGTAAAACACTATACTATTATGGTATTTACCACTGTTATTTAATTTTATTTATGTCATTGTAAATATAACTTAATTTATATACAGTTTTTTAATGTAAAATTTAAAAATGACCCGTTAAGTTATTTGTATGGAAAAAATTAACTTTAATTTATATATATATATATAATATAATATAATAATGTAATAATATATAATATATAATAATATATATATTATAAAGTATTATATTACAAGTAATATAATACTTTATATCATATTTATTATTAACATTTATAAAAACAACATTATAATATTTTTTAACCATAAGTATTATTTACCGACCAAATTTTTATACGTACAACATTCATTCACTTACTTGCATTCTCTTAAAAAAAAAATCATTATTGTAATGAATATCCATAAAGGCTATTTATTTACGATATGATGTAAATACGAATTAAACACTTTATAATTTATAAAGATAATATTGAGTCGGTTAAGATAAAAATATTTACCGTAACCCAAAGCTGATTTATCAAAAATCACAAAAATATCAGTGTTAATACAAGAGAATATATTTAGTTTTATTCCTTTCATTTAATACAAAACTGTATAGTATTTTAGTATATATATAATATTGATAATAATATATCACTATATAACGAATGTTTCTTGTAAAAAATATTTATGCAATTTACATTATTATTATCTTTATTGGGTCTAATATAAAAGAAAAAACGAAATTGAATGTTATAAAAATTAATTGATTTATTGGTCAATTATTTGATTGATAAATTGGTTGATTTATCGACCGTCTGTCGCATGTTATTTTTGGCTAATAATTGAAAAAATCGAATAAACGTTACACGTTTGTATTAAACGGACTATATGACAAATTATTGCCGGTAAAAAACACACTAAATGTAAAAATTGAAAATACTTATGCTATACGAAAAACTAAAAAATTATGTACAGAATAAAAACTTATAAAATTATATTGCATATTATTGTGCAACCAAAAAATATGAATGGCAATATGATAAAACATCTCAGTATCATGTATAACAAACCTTCATACACTACTATACATGTAATCGAACACTATATATAAACTATAATGTACCAAAAATAATAAGTATAAGAACTTAAGTGTGCATAGTACTTGTACCTAATAATATAATGATAACGAATACTGTTATTTGATTTTTATATCATTGGTGATTTTATGTAATTTGTACAGATATACATTTATATAACATTAACTTGAAGTTAAGACGTTAATGTAAGGTCAGAAAGAAATAAGTAATGAATTTATTGATTTAAAAACGTAGGTGTACACTTTAATTTTAATTCATTAATGACCACCACTAGATACGTATGTAGACACGTATTTATTACCAATATTTTTTTATAAAATTATCATTTTTTGTGGCAAAACATATTTTCTCCGTGATTTTGTTCTCTATATAACAAAATTTATTTTGGTATGTGTGTGTTGTACATTTTAGAAATATTTTATTAAATATTTTTATTGAATTGAGTCCATTATTAAATTAACATTTAATGACAACAATATAAATATTTTTTTACGATAAGTATTATATATTTACTATTTAAGTTTTTTAATATAAAATTTTAATACATACCTATTTCTTCTATATATAAAAGGAATACAAGTCCATTATTACTGTAAAAAATATCCATAAAGGCTATTTATGTGTGATAAAATAATTTCTACCTAAATATTTTATAAGAAGCATAAATAGAAAATGTGTTTTTCTTAATAATAAAAATATACTTACCTTTAGCAATTACTAGTGTGTTATGAATTATTTATGTTATTAATTATTAACATATTGGAAAAAGGTATCATATTTCGTTCTTATATACGTCGTTAATTCGATACTGTTTATTATTTTAATATTTAACATTTTTATAGTTCTATTATTATATAACGAATGTTTCTTGTAAAAAATTGACGTATCTTAAATACACCAACTATATAAAAAATAATTTGCTGGTAATCAATGTTTTTTTTTTTTTAATTGAAACTTTGTACATAGAAAAACAATTAGTTTCAAGAATTAGTTTTAAATGGCGTGTTTAAATACAAAGTAATAAATAAATAACATAAAAATTACAAAAATTAAAAAAGGCAGCCCGATGTTGTGGAAAAACGATAAGGTGGATAGTAGGAGATTGTGAAGATAGAACGTGATGGGAATTAAAAGGCTTTTGAGAGAATTAAATAAATAATGGAATGCTTTAGAATAAATAGGGACGATTGAGAAAGATATGACTAATATCGCTGATGGCAGGAAATTTGTAAAAAGTACAGAGAGGAGAGTCGCATTAATGGACATTTTAAAAGAATGAAAAAGAAATAGGATGTGATCAAAACTTAGACGGGAAAAAGAGGTAATTGTTTTACGAGTTAATTTGAGATTATAGAACCAAGAGTGAGAAGGAATATAAGGGTTTAAACTCCTATACTAAATAGCAAAATGAGGTGGTAGGAAGTTAACCCAAGAAATATGCCATAATTTATAACACAAAATTTAATTTTGAGGCAGAAGTCGGGCCAGAGTAATAAATGTGCAGATGGAACTCGTAATGAAATACGCTTATATACGAGTAATAACCCTCAATACTACTGTCGGTACACCTATACGATGTACTCAATCACTATACTATTATGCGATTATTTTTTTCAGTATCTTTTTACTTAAATTACTATTTAGACACAGGTGTCACGTCAATTCATCACGTTATAAATTAATCCCGCGTCAATTCATCGCATGTTATCGTAATTTACGATTTCTAAACTCTGTGTTGCTATTGCTTATCATGAGTAATGACTAATGACACATAATAATAGAAAAATATATACCTTGTATGCATGTGCCTTCCCACTAGCCTCAGTCTTTTGACAACCATCAAATAGTCATTTTAACCGTCGTGGAGAATGTCCATCAACAAAAAAAAAAAAAAAAATTGACCAAGATAAAGCTCAACGTCTGAATGAAATATGTTATGATTTTGAAAATAGACCTATCGATAACTATTTCCAAGAAATAGCTCAATATTTTCAATTGAAATAGTACATTTTGTAAATACTGTATATTATGTAAACGACAAACAATATTTATTGTGATTAAAGTTTCGTGTGATTATTTAAATAATTATTATTAATAAATATTTGACAAAATTTGGTGATCATTTGACGCGCGATAAATTTAACCTACATACAAACACATATGTATTATGTTTATGTTTATTTAAAGTTAAGATGTTAACGTATTAAATATTTCAATGTACTTAACTTAAAAATCTTATTAATTCTCACCACTATATATATATATAGTATTTTAATATATCTATTTAGACTAATGTAAAGTTATAAATTTGTCACTCTACCACAATATTATGCTTCTGTTAAATATATAATAAATTTTCTTCATATATTATGTGTATAAGTGACATAATTTAATAACAAACAACAGTATGAATATAGTTTCACGATAAAAATAATCTACAAATTAAATTTTAACATTTACTTACTCATCTTCACTAAAAAAAAAAAAAATTCATTATTGTCAAGAATATACATGAAAGCTATTTATGTATGATATGGTAAATTCAATCTAGAAATTGTATAAAAGAAATATTAGTTAATGAAACTAAAAATAAACTAACCTTCCTTTTTCACTAATTATATTATCAAAAAAATTTAAAAAATGATGTCAGGGTATTTACAAGAGAATAAATTTAATGGTAAACAATTTTAATAACAAATATGTTATCGAATATGTGTATCGTGTGACATAATATTGTATGTATATGTATGTACGTGTTTGAAATTAGTTTCCAAGAATACCCAATACATAATGTTATAAATATTTATAAATATTAATTGATACACACAATTATTACAATAAAAGTAGCTGGGGGAACTTTTGTTCATATACGAGCATATTAAATTAGTGTTGAATGAGAGTTTATTAATATTATAGTGAATTTTTCAGATAATACATTCTGACATTTCATTTAATAATCAATATTATATTATTAATTTATTTTCTTTAAATTGTCTCTGTAATTTAATGATTGTGTTTAAATTACATTTATTTTTAAGTTCTACATCATCTATAATATTAAGTTAATAATTATACTTATGTTTATTTAAATTAATAAATTCAAATTCATGAAAATACATATATAGATAGCTAAAAAATGCAAAGACTTTTTTGTGTGAAAGGATGATTAAAATCGTAATTGAATAAAAAAGCAAGTTTGTGCGTAGATTTCATGTAAATTTTCAATGAAATGTGTTATTAAATTAATTAACTATATTATACTGTAAGATCTACATAATTTATTTTATTATTTAATTACGTTTTGAGTGTAAATTAAATATATACAAATATATGAAATACGATTATTTATTTATGGTTTTTTACGTTTTTAGTTTTTGTTCTTCCTTTCTCATATCCCTTTTAATATTTTATTTATTTGTTTATTTTTGTTTTTCGTTTCTGTGTTTACTATTTTATTATTGAATATATGTGTTTTTAAAAATTTGAATTCCTAATCTGAATAATTTCTTACTCGTTTATTCGGAAAAATTTAAAACTTTTTTTGTAATTTATATATATATATATATAATTATTTATTATTAAATTAAACTATAACATCTATTTGAACTATTGTAAAGTAATAAATTTGTCACTGTATCACAATATTATGTTTCTGTGAACACATAATTTCTTTATTTATATGATGTGTATATCTACACGCTTTATCACATATTAATTATATATATTATTTCACTGCCTAATAATATATAATGACAACGGTATAAATATTTTTTCATGAGAATTAAAACTTACTAACTAAGTTTTTAAATATGGGTACAATATTTAATTACTTCTATTATCTATACAGAAAATAAAACAATTCACTACTGTAAGAAATATCTATAAAGGCAATTTATGTGTGATGAAATAAATTCGAAATTTTATAATATGTAAAAGTAATTGTTTTTAATAAACATATACTTACATTTTTCAACAACTAATATATTTCAATTAATAATAATAATAATAATATTAATAATAATAATAATAATAATAATAATAATAATAATAATAATAATAATAATAATAATAATAATAATAATAATAATAATAATAATAATAATAATAATAATAATAAATGTCAGCATTAATATAAGAGAATAAATGTAATGGAAAATGTATTAATTTTTAATTCTTTTAGTTAATTCGACATCGATACTGTATAGTATATGAAATTCTATAATTGCTATTTTATTAAAAAAGAACAGATATTTCTTGTAAAAAAATTATTTTTTACGAAACGTTTTGGTCTAATGTTAAAGGGAAAATTAATTTAATTACCTTCATAATCTGTACAAAATAAGAAAGCAATTCTTTCAATAACTTCCTTGCATCTTATAATATAGAAATTTTTAATACTACTATATGCATTATGTAATTAAACATTATATAGTTATTTGATTATTTTTATATCATTGTTAACTTTGGATTCATTTCTATTATGCAACTTAAAGTTAAAATGAATTTGGAAAATTTTTTTAAAATAAACATATACTTACACATTTCTTTAGCTAATATATTATAAATTAGTACAAACAAATATAAAAATAAAGAACAAATATTTCTTGTAAAAAATTATGTATTTCACATTATTAGTATTTGGTGTAATATTAAAATGGAAAAAAGTAGATTTAATTATGTATGTGGAAATGGATTTGTCGATCATGTGTCACATATAAATTTTCAATTTCATATTAATTGTTTACATTATAATTAAGTAAATTATTGAAAAAAATCGGATAAATACATTTTAATGTACCAACTATATGACATTTAGAAATTTAGGAACAATTAAGAAAACAAAAATGAAATGACGCATTATTGTAAAACAGTAAAATCGAAAAATATAAAACAGTAAAGTAAAACTTCACCATTCTATACAATAGCCTTTAATACCTCTATTATGTGCATTATGCAATCAAACACTATAATTTATAAACTACTCTACTAGTTGATTATTTCTATTTCATTGGTAATTCAACTTATTATAGGTACAATTATTTAATGATAACTTGAAATCAAGATTGGAAAGAAGAACGTATTAATATACTTAACATAAACCATATAAATCGCTAATTTTTTTTTCAGTATCACGGGCATAATATACGTGTGTTGACACCCTGTGTCGGGCTTTCACCAAGATTCAGGGGCTTTGACACATATGTCCGTTCGGTATTCGTCCCTTATTTCCTTAAATATTGTGTCAATATTTAAGAACTTTCTTACACAATATCCACTGTACTTGTTATTATTGCTTTTTGCATAAAAATGTGTATGTATTTCGACGCACACCTAGTGTCTTTATACGTTGTACTTCTTGTACAAGATTCATGTATTTTTGTATTTTTCTTGCGTACATTTCGTGAATGTTATGCGTGTTCAGTATCGCAATATCTAACAAATAAGTAGTTTTGATTGTTTGTCAGTAAGTGTAATGTCTAGTCTATTATAATATATTTTTCTATCTGTAGTGATTGTTCTATCGTAATACAGTCGTGTGGTTTTGTTTTCATGAACTGTTTGTGGTTTATATTTGTAATATGGTGTTTATATCTGAATGAGTTTATGGTCGAGTGCAAGTTATTATTATTATTATTACTATTGTAGTTGTATTTATTATGTACAATAATTGACTGTTTATCTGTTATTTTACAAACATATAACAACAGTGTAAATATTTTCTCGTGAGAAGTATAATTTACTAATTATATTCTGAAGTATACAATATTAATTAACATACCATTGGTTTCTATACAAAATTAGAAATGAATACTTTCAATAACTAATGCATCTTATAATATAAATTTCTTAATACTACTATCGTGGTATGTATTATGTAATCAAACACTATATTGTATTTTATCATCTAAAATTCTAATAGCCATATTATTATTGAATGAATATTTTATGTAAAAAAATTGTTGTGTTTCATATAATTAGTACCTATTTGATTTTATACTAAAGGAAAAAAATTAGAAATTCGATTACCTATATGAAAATCGTAATAGACAAATATTTAGACTAATGTAATGTTGTAAATATGTTATTCTACCACAATATTATGTTTTAGTGAAAGCATAAATTTTTTTTTATAACTATTATGTGCGTTTTACGTATTAAGTACAATAATTGACTGTTTATCTGTTATTTTGTTAACATATAATATCAACAATGTAAATATTTATTTTTTTTTACGAGAATTAATAATTTTCTGATTAAATTCTTAAATTTACAATATTAATTTATTTACTCCTTTTAGTAACACAAAAGAAGAAATAAGATTCTTTCAATATAACTTTTTAGCATCTCAATTTAGGAATCTTGAATAGGTAGAGACTATGCTGCATGCATCTATGACTTATGTGCATGATATAATAAAGACTAATGACTAATGAGTAATAAACTTTACTGTTATTTGATTATGTCTAGTATTTGTCGACCATGTGTCACATATTAATTTCCTATTTTATGCTAATTTCACCTTTCAGTTAAGAAAATTATCGAGAAAATCAAATATCTTATAGAATAATATACTAATCATATTACAATTTTTTCGCCGATAAACAATGTTACATAGAAATACACATTAGTAAAATTAAATATTTATATATATTATATAATATTAATAGGAATATATTAGTACACATATATATAATCTTATATATTATATTAAAAATCAAAAGTATCTATTTTGATACGTGTAGTTATAAATTTATCACTCGATATCAATATTATTATGCTTCTGTGAATGTATATAAACTTTTTTTATATTTATTTTATAAAAATAAAGTAGATACCTACAACTGTTTTTGTTATTTTATTAACATTTTTAATAACAACATATAAATATTTTTTCATGAGAAATATATTTTACCAATTAAATTTGTAAATGCTCAATTTAAATTTACTTAAGTTTTTTATCTATACAGATAATACAATCATTCATTAAATATTCTAAGAAATATCCATAAAGGCTATTTATATGTGATAAAATAAATCCGAAATAGATATATTCTAAGATTGAAATATTTTTTAACGTAGATTAAAATACAGGTACTTACTTTTATTAAAAATATTACTTAATGTATTAACCAAAATGACTGAAAATATTAGAATTAAAATAAGAAAATAACGTTTCATGTTTATCTTACAAATATTTTTGTTAAATCGAAACTGTAGATAATATTTATATTTTTTAAACAGTATTTCTGAGAAAGAACATAACAGAAATAACTATCGCACACGATATATTTTTATAACGTTCACAATAATGTAGTAAAACTGTTTTTGTAGGTATAGCTTTACACATAATTTACTCAAGTGTTTTGTTTCTACACAAACAATTGAATACACGGTCTTTGTTAAGTACAAATAATATAAACCGTGCGTATAAATATTTCTTTAAAAATATTTTTAGCATAATACCGTCGTCAATTCTTTTACGAAAACCTTTTATTGAACTTGGATTTAAACCAACTCGTTCTATTTATTTTTCCTTGTTCACAAAAACGTTATTCGTGTGACGAATTCTTTATAATTTGTATTCGCGTTCTCGAAATCCAGTCCAAGTACTGGTAAACAACGTATCGGTATGGCGTGTGCACAAGTGTATGTTTGTGTATGGTTTTTAACTGTGTGTTAAATTTTTTCGTTTATACAACTTTATATATACTCGTATATAATATAGGTACTGTGAATTTTAATTTTATATACATTCAACAATAATCTAATTTTTGTAAAGCAGAAAGACGATTTATTTTCATTTTTTTTTAACAATTAAAAAAAATGTAATTAAAAATACAAATCTATCAACATTAAGATAAAATAATATTGTTAGGTTAACAAAATGTTATTAACGTAACTTGAGCGATTTTCTTCTTTTTGTGCATCAAAATATGAATCACTAGCTGTCCTGCCCGGCGTTGCCCGTGCCAAAGATTTGTATTTTTTATTACAGCTGAATTACCCGGCTTCGCCCGTGTACAGTTTTGAACGAACTTGCATCATTTATTAAACTTTAAAATTTTAATTCAATACACATGCTCTTCTTCTCCCTCGCCTCTAACCCAGCCAGTAGCGTATTTTCAAATTTTTTCTCGGGGGTCTAGTAATTTACATTACCTATAACTATTATATAAAAAATATATATTTTTAATTCCGCCTAAAATAGCTGACCCGACAGACTTCGTCCTGTCAAAAAGATTTGTAATGTGGCAGTTTTTGTGCCTACGTATTTTAAAAATATTCTCCTGAACAGAACCGTCAACCTGGTGATAGGGCGTTGTGAATAAAAAACATATATAATGATTTAAAAGTAAGTAATCGCTTTATTGTTAATCATGTGAATCATAATTATTATTATTATCATTGTAGTGCTTTGTTTTTTGTTTTTTGTTTGATTACGGCTTTTGCCCGCGACTTCGTCTGCGTGTAATTCGAATAAAAGCAAGGTCTTTATGTATCAATAACTGGTGCCCGCGACTTCGTGTGCGCAGTATTAGTATTTCGAGTAGCTTATATTAGCGTGAAAAGAACTAACATTATGACATTAAAATTATAACATACATAATTTTTGGGTCGTATTTGAAAAATATAACAGTCTGACAATATTGAGATGTTACATTCGCACTGTAATAACGTAACAATATTGTCAACATAAGAAATACAGTAATTAAGCACTGCAAACCCCTAATCATAGGCCTATAGGTAGCTACTGCAGTATGCTTCTATAAACTATATTTAGCGATTTTTTTCCTTCAGCATAAACATGCAGATTTTTCGCTTTGGAAACACGTGAGCAAGCCACATAGAGCTGACCGTGAGAAAAACATGGCGTGCCCAAATGTATGCCTGCTACCTTTAAGGTTTGACCCTGCGATTTGTTGATCGTCATTGAAAATGCGACTTTCAATGGGAACTGCAGGCGTTTAAAATTGAATGGCAAGTTGTTGGGTATGATTGGGATGCGCGGTATAAGAACATTGTCTCCCTTGGCTTCTCCAGTTAAAATTGTGGCCTTCACAATGTGCCTCCCTAGTTCGTTAACTTGCAACCGAGTGCCGTTGCATAATCTTGGCGCGTCCAGGTTACGCATTAACAAAACAGGTACACCTACCTTTAATTCCAACTTGTGTGATGGCACCCCGGACAACTCTAAAGAGTTTAGGAACTCTACGGGATAACTTGTAGTGTCATCGGATGACATAACTGTGTCGATGGAGTTATACACGAATATTTCGCTAGTTATTTTGTCCAAGATTTTTTTATTTACTTTCGAAACAGTCTCATTTTTTGGAGCCAGTATGGTTCTTTCACACAACCAATTTTCGTTATAAAATTGTTGCAGATTCGGAAAAACTTGATCAATTAGTTCGTCTTCCGACTCCACAACATGACAAAATTGGTGTGTGAAAAGAACCATACTGGCTCCAGAATTTTTTCAGACTTAAATGACATTTATCGTTATATTTTGGACAATTCACACAATATCTTTATAAATTATAGCCTATGTGTTATTCTGATCTATAAGCTACATTACTGTAAAGTTTCATTAAAATCCGTTTAGTAGTTTTTGCGTGAAAGAGGAACAAACATCCATACATCCATCCGTTTCATCCATTCATCGTTATATTTTGGACAATTCACACAATATCTTTATAAATTATAGCCTATGTGTTATTCTGATCTATAAGCTACATTACTGTAAAGTTTCATTAAAATCCGTTTAGTAGTTTTTGCGTGAAAGAGGAACAAACATCCATACTTCCATCCAAACAAACTTTCGCCTTTATAATATTAGTAAGGATAAAAATATCGTAGAAAAAGTACCTCCTAAGAAATAATTATGCCGCGAAAGCGTAAGTCTAATCTTTCCCAAAGCTCTAATAAAGCTCGATCTATGAAAGTAGCTAGACTTAACGAGACGTTTCCACAAGCCGAACTGCGAAGGCTTGAACAGGCGGAGCGTGAGGTAGCTCACAGAGCTGCTCAGACACCAGAGCAGTCCCAGGATCGGCGTCGACAGCACGCTGAGTATCTAGCATCTCGACGGGCTGCCGAGACACCAGAACAGTCCCAAGCTCGACGTCAACAGAACGCTGAATATCTGGCATCTCAACGAGCTGATGAGACACCAGAACAGTCTCAAAACCGCCTTCGACAGCATGCTGAGTATCTAGCATCTCAACGGGCTGCTGAGACACCTGAACAGTCCCAAGCTCGACGTCAACACCACGCTGAATATCTGGCATCTCAACGGGCTGCTGAGACACCTGAACAGTCCCACGCTCGGCTTCTTCAGCAGGCAACTTACATAGCGTCACAAAGAGCTACAGAAACCGTTGAAGAAGCTGAATCTCGCAGACGCGCTGTTGCTGAAAGGGCACAACAGCGACGTCTAATATTCAGAAGAAACACGTGGGGGGTATTCGACAAAGCTGCATTTGAGTACGACGAGACACTTGATTACGGAAGCCACAATCTTATAAAAATAGAACCTATGAACAAAGAATGTAGATTTTGCGGTGCTCTTAAGTGGAAAGAAGAAGCTGCGGGCATGTGTTGTTCAGGAGGAAAAGTAGCTCTTGCTTCAATAGATGAGCCAGTTGAGCCGCTTAAAGAACTTTTCTCTCATGAAACAGATGAGTCTCGCCGTTTCCTAAAAAACATAAGAAAATACAACACGTGCTTCCACATGACATCTTTTGGGGCGGATAATATTGTTTCTATGCCAGGATTTTGTCCGACTTTTACAATACAAGGGCAAGTATACCACACAATTGGATCTTTGCTTCCTGCTACCAATACGCAACCAAAATTTTTGCAAGTTTATTTCATGGGCGATGAGGAAGCACAAGTTAATAGGCGTTCTGAGTACGTGCAAGGTTTGGATAGAAACACGGTTCAAAAAATACAACAAGTTCTACATAATCACAACATTTTAGTACATGAATTTAAAATGGCTAAAGATAGAGTGACTAGCGATAATTACAAGGTTGTAATACACCCAGATCGTGTACCACGTGGTGAACATGAAAGAAGATTCAATGCCCCGACCACAAATGAAATAGCTGCCTTAGTAGTTAGTAGTGAACAAACTGCTTCTCGGGATATCGTTATTCAGGCGCATGATGACCGGCTCACTAGAGTTCCGGACACTCATAGATTTTATGACGCTCTCGAGTACCCGATAATTTTTTGGAAAGGACAAGAGGGGTACAGTTTTGATATTCCTCAGACAAACCCAGTTACAAAACAACCCATACCAAATAAAAAAGTGTCCTGTAAAGACTTTTATGCGTGTCATATGATGGTACGTCGCAACGATTTTAATTTATTACTTCGATGTAGACTTCTCCTTCTTCAGTTTTTGGTGGACATGTATGTCAAAGTGGAGAGTGAGCGCTTAAGGTTTATTGCCTTGAACCAAACAAAACTGCGAGCAGAAAATTATATACATTTACAAGACGCGATAAGGAATGATGCGGATTTGAATCCAAATAACTTGGGTCAAATGGTAATTCTCCCGTCGTCATTTGTAAATAGCCCGAGATATCTTCATGAATACACGCAGGATGCGTTCACATACGTGCGTAACTACGGGAGGCCTGATCTATTTATTACAATGACATGTAATCCCGCCTGGCCAGAAATCACTACAGAGCTCATGCCAGGTCAAAATTCAACGGACAGACACGACTTAACAGCCAGAGTATTTAAAATAAAAGTTCAAAAGTTGGTTGCTCTACTTACAAAAGGTAAAATATTTGGTGATGTGAAGTGCTTCATGTACTCGATTGAATGGCAAAAAAGAGGTTTGCCTCACGTGCACTTACTGCTGTGGTTGATGGAAAAATTACGCCCTAATCAAATTGACGAAGTCATAAGTGCGGAGATACCAAATCCAGAAACTGATCGAAAGCTCTATGATACTGTGACCAAAAATATGATTCACGGTCCCTGTGGTGCACTAAATTCGTCATCACCTTGCATGAAGGAAGGAAAATGTACCAAAAAATATCCAAGGGCGCTTTTAAAAGATACTCAAACCAACGACAAAGGCTATCCTCTGTACAGGCGTAGAGCACCAGAAGATGGGGCCGCACGATTATTCAAAACCTGAGGTCACGAAGTTTTGGTTGACAATAGGTGGATTGTCCCATATTCTCCTCTGCTCTTTAAAATTTTTAATTGCCATATAAATGTAGAGTTCTGCAATACGGTACAGGCGATAAAATATATTTGTAAATATATTAATAAAGGCAGCGACCAGGCTATTTTTAACATCCGACAGCAAGGGAATGTTAATGTTGACCCGAGAGATGAGGTGCAAACATTTCGAGCCGGTCGATATGTTAGTAGCAACGAAGCAGCGTGGCGGATCTTGGGTTTGCCTCTGCATGAGAGATACCCAGCAGTCACTCATCTTGCGGTACATCTGCCCAATGGTGAGCGGATTTACTTCACTGAAAACAATTTTAGAGAGAGAATGGCCGCACCACCTAAAACGACGCTAACTGCATTTTTCCTGCTTTGCCAAAATGACGCATTTGCAAAAACATTACTTTATGTTGATGTACCCCGCTACTATACATGGAACGTGTCGTTAAAAGAATGGAAACGTCGTTTACAAGGAACCCCAGTCGACGGTTGGCCAGGTGTGAAGGCAGGAGATACTCTTGGGCGCATTTACACAGTGCACGTCAGTAACTTTGAATGTTACTGTTTGCGAATGCTGCTGAATGTAATACAGGGCCCCACTAACTTCTTGGATCTAAAAACAGTTGACGGTCAAGAACTTGAAACTTTTCGACAAGCGTGTGAGAAGTTGGGGTTGTTGGAAGATGACAACCACTGGGATGCCACAATGGAAGAGGCCGTGCTGTGTCGTTCTCCTTCCCAAATAAGAGAGCTGTTTGCACTATTAATAACCACTTGCGGTTTATCTAATCCTCTACAACTATGGGATAAGTATAAAACTGCGTTATCAGAGGATATCTTGCACAGATTTGAAAGGATGAATCAAGTCAACGATGATCTATGTTTGAATGAAGCACTGACACTTATAGAGGACAAAATAATAACGATTTCCGGAAAGAAATTGTCCGATTTCGGTATGCCCACACCACAGCGACGAGGAGAGCTGTCGACCGATTTGATTAAAGAACTAAGCTACAATACCGCTTTATTAGATGCCCAGGTCAGCGAAACTGAGCCACGCCTGCTGCCAGAGCAAAAGAAATTTATGACAAAATATCACAACGAGTTGAGCTTGGTGAAGGTGGCCTTTTTCTTGATGCTCCGGGCGGTACAGGTAAAACTTTTTTGCTTAATTTGCTTCTAGCGAAAATTCGTAAGGACCGTAATGTGGCATTAGCTGTGGCATCCTCTGGGATCGCTGCAACATTACTAAGTGGTGGAAGGACGGCACACTCGGTTTTTAAATTACCTCTTAATCTGGCAAGTGAAGAAACCCCAATGTGCAACATCAGTAAGAGCAGTGCCCGCGGTGCCCTGTTGCAACAATGTAAGCTAATCGTGTGGGACGAGTGCACTATGTCACACAAACGCGCCATCGAGGCGCTTGATCGCTGTCTACAAGACATTCAAAGCAATCGAAAGTTGATGGGTGGTATGGTAGTTTTATTGGCAGGATTTTAGACAGACTTTACCTGTTATCGAGAGAGGCACTGCAGCAGACGAAATTAGCGCATGTCTAAAAACATCATATCTGTGGACCAAAGTTGAAAAGCTTTATCTTACCACTAACATGCGAGTTCAATTATTCCACGATGTCGAGTCAGGAGCATATGCTCAAAAACTCCTAGAAATTGGTGAAGGCCGCCTGGACACCGACCCAGAAGGTATGGTTCTTTTCACACACCAATTTTGTCATGTTGTGGAGTCGGAAGACGAACTAATTGATCAAGTTTTTCCGAATCTGCAACAATTTTATAACGAAAATTGGTTGTGTGAAAGAACCATACTGGCTCCAAAAAATGAGACTGTTTCGAAAGTAAATAAAAAAATCTTGGACAAAATAACTAGCGAAATATTCGTGTATAACTCCATCGACACAGTTATGTCATCCGATGACACTACAAGTTATCCCGTAGAGTTCCTAAACTCTTTAGAGTTGTCCGGGGTGCCATCACACAAGTTGGAATTAAAGGTAGGTGTACCTGTTTTGTTAATGCGTAACCTGGACGCGCCAAGATTATGCAACGGCACTCGGTTGCAAGTTAACGAACTAGGGAGGCACATTGTGAAGGCCACAATTTTAACTGGAGAAGCCAAGGAGACAATGTTCTTATACCGCGCATCCCAATCATACCCAACAACTTGCCATTCAATTTTAAACGCCTGCAGTTCCCATTGAAAGTCGCATTTTCAATGACGATCAACAAATCGCAGGGTCAAACCTTAAAGGTAGCAGGCATACATTTGGGCACGCCATGTTTTTCTCACGGTCAGCTCTATGTGGCTTGCTCACGTGTTTCCAAAGCGAAAAATCTGCATGTTTATGCTGAAGGAAAAAAATCGCTAAATATAGTTTATAGAAGCATACTGCAGTAGCTACCTATAGGCCTATGATTAGGGGTTTGCAGTGCTTAATTACTGTATTTCTTATGTTGACAATATTGTTACGTTATTACAGTGCGAATGTAACATCTCAATATTGTCAGACTGTTATATTTTTCAAATACGACCCAAAAATTATGTATGTTATAATTTTAATGTCATAATGTTAGTTCTTTTCACGCTAATATAAGCTACTCGAAATACTAATACTGCGCACACGAAGTCGCGGGCACCAGTTATTGATACATAAAGACCTTGCTTTTATTCGAATTACACGCAGACGAAGTCGCGGGCAAAAGCCGTAATCAAACAAAAAACAAAGCACTACAATGATAATAATAATAATTATGATTCACATGATTAACAATAAAGCGATTACTTACTTTTAAATCATTATATATGTTTTTTATTCACAACGCCCTATCACCAGGTTGACGGTTCTGTTCAGGAGAATATTTTTAAAATACGTAGGCACAAAAACTGCCACATTACAAATCTTTTTGACAGGACGAAGTCTGTCGGGTCAGCTATTTTAGGCGGAATTAAAAATATATATTTTTTATATAATAGTTATAGGTAATGTAAATTACTAGACCCCCGAGAAAAAATTTGAAAATACGCTACTGGCTGGGTTAGAGGCGAGGGAGAAGAAGAGCATGTGTATTGAATTAAAATTTTAAAGTTTAATAAATGATGCAAGTTCGTTCAAAACTGTACACGGGCGAAGCCGGGTAATTCAGCTGTAATAAAAAATACAAATCTTTGGCACGGGCAACGCCGGGCAGGACAGCTAGTAAAAAATAATTGTAATTTGCTGATTGAAAAACAAAATCAAGCTTTCGTTGTATTATTATTACCATAGATACCATAGTATCGCGCGTTCGGTTTGTCATCGTCGTAACTATTAAAATATTTGTCCAAATGATGTATTGTGAAGGACAAAATTTATCTCCTTTAAATACCAAAAGCGATAAAAGTATTCATTTTGATAAGGATCCATTTATTACTACCAAATGTGCATTAGAAATAAATTATCAATTTTTATTGTATTTATGGTTCACTATTTTGACAATAATGGCTTACTCATAAAAGATAGATATATATGGTGTCGCAGAATTTTTTGTAGGACTATTTAAGATAAATATTTTCACCATACATTATATACATGTAGCACTAACTGTTTTTGCAGCACACGCCTGAATAGCTCGCAGATTGCAGAATTTTTTCAGACTTAAATGACATTTATCGTTATATTTTGGACAATTCACACAATATCTTTATAAATTATAGCCTATGTGTTATTCTGATCTATAAGCTACATTACTGTAAAGTTTCATTAAAATCCGTTTAGTAGTTTTTGCGTGAAAGAGGAACAAACATCCATACATCCATCCGTTTCATCCATTCATCGTTATATTTTGGACAATTCACACAATATCTTTATAAATTATAGCCTATGTGTTATTCTGATCTATAAGCTACATTACTGTAAAGTTTCATTAAAATCCGTTTAGTAGTTTTTGCGTGAAAGAGGAACAAACATCCATACATCCATCCAAACAAACTTTCGCCTTTATAATATTAGTAAGGATTAATTTATACAGACACATTTTTCAACGATTTACTGTGTACCTATACACTAGTATGAAATCAGTAGAGACATAGCGGTTTTGAATCAGGTGCGAGGTGCGAGGTGCTCTAAGATGCCCGCTCATTGAGGTGCGAGGTGCCGCACCTCATGGCACCTCAAATAGCCCGAGGTGCCATGAAGTTCTATATTTTTAACATGGCACCTCATTGCACCTCAACAATCCTGAGGTGCGAGGTGCTATACTTTTAACATGGCACCTCAAATTGCCTGAGGTGCGAGGTGTCATACTTTAACATGGCCGCCCATTGAGGTGTTGGTACCGGTGCCGGTATCGGTAGCCTGAAGTGCGAGGAGTTACACATTAACATGGCCGCTGTAATTTATTTTTATCAAACACGTAGTATTATTAGTGATTATTCTTCTTAACGATCTTTACCACTACTATCATCAACCGTACCACTATACATACCCCCCTCATCTTCCCTTGTTGCGTGTGTATTATTCATAAAAATTTCTCATATTACTTATACTCGTATCATCATCTAAAGCATAGGCGGATCCAGAGTTTTACATTTGAGTGTGCCCGGCCTTTTTTTGTAGTTATTTTTGTATAATATAGAGGGGTGGCTGTAAACAAATTTACCCGCTTTATGCATTTTTTTTTTTTTACTTATAATTTTCTTCCATAAAATACACTATAGTTAAAACATTTTAAGTATCCAACACTTGTTTACTAACCAATACTTTAACCTATTATATAATATTTAAATAGAAATTAATTAATTTTTTTTACATTAGGGTGTGCCTTTGGTACACCTGGCACACCCCGTAGATCCGCCTATGATCTAAAGGCCTTGCCTTGTCGTAATAGCCATAAGTCTCTGTCATTTGCCATGTTTTTAAATTTTGAATAGGTTGTGACTTCCATGAGATGTTTGAGGTCTTGGAAATATGATGTTCTTGGGTGTCCTCTACACCTTTTCCACAAGATCTTTCCTTCGAAGATATTTCTCATAAATGTGTTATGTCTGAATAGGTTCCCTATTAATTTCGTTTTCCTTTTTAATAAGTGTTTTATTATATTCCTTTTTTCTCTTACATCTTTTAACACTTGCTCATTTGTTTTCCTTTCAACCCATAATGTTTTGTTCATTTTTCTCCAAATCCATATTTCCATTGCTTCTAATCGGTCCTTTTCGTTTTTCCTGATAGTCCAAGTTTCACTCCACACAAATGTTTTAATGAATTTTTTCTTCGTTTCGATGTTGAGATGTTTGTTAGTTAATAGACTGTTTTTCTTTATGAATGTTTGTTTGGCTAAAGTTATTCTTTTTTTAATGTCAATGGTGAATGTATTATTATATGTTATTGTACTTCCCAGATAGGAGAACTGTTCGACTTCTTGGATTACTCGTATATAAAAATATTATTATACCTATTTACCCCTACCATCCTCAACCTCTATAACCTTCTTCGGTATACTTAACCCATACATACTCCCCCTCCCTTGTTGTATGTGTATTATTCTTAAAAATTATATTTCACTGCGAATACGTTTGACTGAATACGTACGTGTTAATGAGTAGTCATCGGTATATGTTAATAAATTTATTGTAAGAGGGATCATAGGGAAAGTATCGATTGGTGGTAAATAATTGTTCATTATTACAATAATATACATTTTCACCATCATAATTCGGTTAACGTTTAGTCGTTCATATTATTCTCCGAGTGACAAACGTATACCGTACATTTTTCTTTATAAAGTGTTAAACTTATTCTACTGTGATGGTTATAGTTCAAATAAAAAATTGTATAAGTACGTCGCACCAGCACCACCTAGCCAGCTCATCGTCTCGTCGGTATTCATATTGGATTTTACCGAACGTAAATTTTTAATTATTGGTCTCGATCCGACAACCCGATTTTATACTATGATTCAAATTATAACACCGTCACGTCATATAGTTATTTCACCGGATTTCTTAAAACGCATATTTCCCATAATGGGAAATATTCTATCGTTTATATTGAACTCGCTGCAAACAATGAAAACAGTATTTTTAAATACTGACGATGTAACACTATCTAATATGGTTTATCGTGGTCAAAACACGCTTGTTGTAGAATCTAAATCTCAAATCGGATGTCGTGTACTACTCGATTGAAAAGATTTTCTAACATTACAACATTTAGAATGGAGTATTTTCGAAACAACTGGTAGAAAATCAAATTTCGTTAAACCGATGATGATTGAATAATTTGATCGAATAACCGCATACTTCACGAATAATTTTCAAGACCAAACCTCGACAAGCTTTGAAAAAATGATTACAGTTATTAAGATCGTTCAAGATCAGACTGTACAACCAATATCGAAAAATGATACAAGTTTTATTGGTCAACTCAAAATATTAGCTAGCAGTCAAATAGCCCAATGTTGGATGTAACAGATGGAAAATAATAACTCATTCCAGGTAATATAAAATAATTATATTTATAATATTATACGAGACTTATTCCGATTTGTTTTCGTTAGCTGTGCGATCAGTATGACAGACCTCTATGATTAATTTCGTCATCATCATTACCAGACTACCAACCAGAGTCCAGAGACCAGAGCTGAGGACGAAAACGATGGACCAACAATATTCAATTTATATAAAATACCGTTACCATCATCGCCACCATCCCCAATCAACTTTTACCAGTCATCTCAATGGAAAACCTCTAGAGAATTATTTTCCAATTTTAAATAATTTAATGTATAAAATATTATTTCATATTATGTATTTAAATGAAAATGCACCATTTATTAAAAAAAAATTTTTTTTTTATTTTTACATGCATATTAAATCATATCTAACTATTACGTAACCAATGTAGCGATTATCGATATGGTTATAAATTCATGCATATGCATATGCATACGTATGTGTTAATGAGTAATTATCGAATCGTGGAAAACAATAATAATATTCTAGGTGACAATCGAACTGGATATACTTTACATCACGTACATATTTCCTAATCTGTCACTCACATCATTGCTAATATATATGAAATATAATGTATATAATACCGAAAAAATATTTAAAATAAATATAATAACACACGTATATTATAATACGATAATATTATATTATATGATCGTTAGGTTAAGTCGAATATACATTGAGAAATATACTCGGATTATATTACCATGATATTATAATCGCAGTGGCGCACCCAAGGGGATGGACTCCGGGTCCGGACCCCCCCCTTGACTAGTGCAATAGTATTACATTTATAGATGAAAATCCAAATTCTGATACAACTTTCATATTTTTCTGTTAAAATTTCGCATACGATATAGATAACATCAGGTGTTAACAATTTATTGATTATATTATATTATTATAATATATAATCTATTTTTATTATCTATTAAAAGTTTTGTTTTTCATAATGTAGTTTTTTAGACCCCCCCCTTGAAAAAATCCTGGGTGCGCTACTGTATAATCGTATATAGAAACTAAATGCTTTACAAGTGCCACGAAATATATCTAATGTTATATACGTAAAAAACGATAAATCGATTTATATTATTGTTACACCTATAAGTATTAACGTGTATTGTATGGGTGGCCAGACTATAAATATAAAAATACGGGACAAATATATAAAGGACGCAATTCTTTTATCGTGAATAAAATGGGAACAATTCGCTCATCGGATGTCAGTAGGGGTGGAAATACTTTGCTTGATGGAAAGGATACTCTTGGTCAGTGGTGTAGACATAGTCGAGGGGTTTAAGGGATTTTCGAGAAACTTCAAGAAACTACTAAGAAAATTGAAAAATTACCTTTCTAAAGTATTAACTGGATAAAATCTGCTACCGAGAACCGAGTATGACTGTAAAGACCGGAGAACTTCTTTTGGTAGCAAATTTGTGAACAAAGAAAAAAAAATTTTTTTTTTTAATATAATAAGGAAAAGGAACGTATTATTGAAATACGGGACAATTTAGCGTCCCGAGAGCATTTGTCGAGACAACGGGATAGACTTTTGAAATACAGTACGTTTCCTGGCCACCCTACACGTACACGAAACATACCTATTAATACATACATATATAGGGCGGTAATACCAATGTTTTTGCAACGATCATAATTAAAACTGCGTTTATTAATAATACCTAATATATGTATCGTATATAGAAAATAGAATTATTAAGAAAACAGCTATTAATTTAACACGTGTACACTGTACATGAAACATATATTTAATGATATGCCTAAATGCACACTCTGCACACCTGGTATTTACGGCACTGGTTTACAATAATGCCCAATATGCGTATCGTATACAGAAAATAAAATTATTAAGAAAACAACTATTTAGAATTTAGAATTCGTTGTTTATTAAATAATAAACAAAGAATACTAAAATGTTTCTAAAAACAAATCGTAAAAACGAGTAGATTATTATAGGCGGTCGGGCGGCAATCATATTGTCCTAAATCGCGGTGTCAACGAAGCGGGTTAATCGCAGTAAAAATCAGATGCCGGTCAGTAATATTACAAGTGAATAACTTAATTTCGTCATAATTTTTGAAATTTGGTCGTTTGGCACACTGTGTTAGCCCATACGATGTTTTTTCTCTCTCGCTCTACATCGTCCACGGACTTTTTTTTTCTCTACGCGCGGTCCACTAGTTTATATGTCTATGAGTAACTGTTCAGTAACTGGTCGGCTACAATCGACGTCGCCGTGCATACAGAGAGACTGACGGACAAGCGCGAGTTTCGACTTGTTTTCGTCCGACGCTTGGGGTTGCGTTCTTATATGAAAAGTCCTATAAATGAGACCAGTCGTTGTTGTGTGCTGAAGATAGTAATGTATAGTTACTGAAATACGTATTTATCAAATAAAGGTAAATACATTATTGTGGAATTGAGTATTTTCATTTTATTCGTCGTCGTGAAGTTTACTCGATATCGACTTTTCCATATTTAATTTTTTTTTTTTTTTTTTTTTTCATAAGTCCCTCCAATGTTCAGTGTTCGTCCGGCTTGTGGATAAGCCCCTGTTCCAAATTCATGGCAATACATATATATTGTTAAAGAAATAATTTTTTATACTGCAAGCTGTTTGACTCGTATAGACTCAGACTTATTAAATATTTCTTCTTTACTACCTAATTAATTGAATCAAGTCGTCTTTCACGTACAAACAGATAAAGGGTTTATGATATATATTTGATTTACTGAGGATTGAAATTTGGATTTTTAAATCTTCAAACTTTGAAAATGCACGTTCACGTGAAATTTTAGGTGCAAGAAATTATTAACATATATTTCACTGCGAGGTAAAGTGAATTAAATAAATCAGTTTTTGAAATTAATTCATACAATACTAGAGATATTTTAGGCAAACAGTTTTCACGATTTTCAAATTTATTTTTAATATCGTATAGGTACGTTTTTCTCCTAGGTCTAAAAACGATAATTATTACGACGCTATACTCCTATGCTTCCTCTCACACATTCATTTCTTCATTCAATTAGTATAATTATTACAGACCTGCAATAAAAAAGTTTGTTTAAAAATAAGTATTTTTAAAACTAGTTGAAAAAAAAAATGTTTTAAACATATTTAAAACACTTTAAAAACACCCTTTTAAACGTTTTAAACGTTTTTTCCAACCCTGATTTGAACACAATTTATTTATAAAATAATATTTAAAATGATTTTAAAATTATAATATAATTTGTATAAATAATTAAAATTCTATTAAGCATTTAAAAAAAAATCTTTCTAAAATATTTCATTATGAAAATACTGATATTATACAGTAATATACAGTAAATATAGGTAATATACAGTTAACAGTATGTTAGATGTTTTTTCCATGTGTATGGCGGCGAAACGGCGGCGAAAAGTCGGCGGCGAATAGTCCGTCGGCGAAACGGTCGGCGGCGAATAGTCCGTCGGCGAAACGGTCGGCGGCGAATAGTCCTTCGGCGAAAACGAAAGTAGTCACCAGATAACATTACGACACAAAAAAGAGTGTGGGGCCGGCCACGCAGAAAAACACGTATAAATAGCGGTTCACAACCAATCAGTGACCGCTCAGTGTTGCCCCGACGGGCAAACGCGAACAACCGTGTTCGCCTCCGACCGCGGCAAACACACCGTGTGTGTGTACATCACACATACACCCACGGTGTTTTTACCGCGTTCAAAGATGAACAACGAGCCATGGCTAACATAGAGTGGCGGCCATCCGTGCCTGCAGATTTCCCGGGACGTTACCGGTTTATGAACCCACGCCCGACGTCCCGGACAAAGGTTCTCGGGACACCGATTTGTACAGTTTTTGGACTTTTGTATTGTAATGTCCCGGAAATTAAAATCGTTTTTATAATCCTATTCTTTTACTTACTCGGTTATCGATTTCATTTTAAACAAATCCTAATCGTAAATTATTTCGATAACGAACGTCGGAATGTACGACAATCACAGTTACAATCGTTTTCTAAATTTAGCCCAACCTCTCTATTGCCTTTAACTTCGTTAATTTTCAATCGGGAAGAAAACCATGTTACGATTTTGAATTCCCCGAGTACACCTACTACGATTGCGAAAGACAATATTAATAATACATAAGGATTTCTTAAAATTAAATCTGGCCACCCTAGGCTAGAGCACGCCTTGTTTGAGGTGCGTGGTACTACACTATGCGATCCACTGTTTTCGATTGCGATTAATTTCTTCTCCCGTTTTATTGCTATTTCGTTTACGTTCCATGCACTTCGGTTTCCCTATTTCTACATCTACATTTCGTCTCAATACAATAGATTTGTCTTCTTGGTTAATACTCTTCGACGTGGATATTTCATATTGGCATAGGGATCGGCTCCATTTTTGCCCTCCCTTGAACATAAATATATAACCGCCACTGTGTCTAACAATAAATTGTGTACGTATCAAAAGCGTTCTAAAATCTTTTTTTAAATTTCTTTTTTTCTTTTTTGAAAATAAGTTAAATCATTATTAGCTATGCATATTTTTGTTATTGTTTTACTGTTATTCATATAATTATTAAAACTTTAAAACTATTATTTCTGTAATAAATTGACACGTCTAGGTATGGTGAAAAATGTGCTTCGGGCACAAACGACCCGAGGGAGGAGTGATCGTCCTATCGCCATCCCTCCCCCTCAAATCAGCCACTGGTACTCAATAAACTCAATACTTAACATTAAGTTCAGTGGATCTATAGTATTCTATATAGTATAAGCACAGATGGATCTAATCTATACATCTAATCTGTGGCATAAGAGTAGTACCACAGAAATCAAATGGTTACGACCATTCGGTATAAAAAACGTATGATAATTAAGCAGCTGTTACACTTTTCTACGGAACAGATGATAATACTATCTTATATCCAGAAAAATTACATGACCGACTATAGACTGTCACCATCGTATTCCTGATTATGTTATAGTGACTATTTTTTTTGTTATTATTATAATTTTCTTTTTAAGTAAATGACCATTGTCTCTATTTAATGATTATGTAATGATTTTTTTTTATGTATCAAAATTTTAAACATTATAATTCTTTATCAATAATAGTTCCATAAATGAGTACTTAGGATTCCAGATAATATAATATTTTCTAAGACTTCGGAATCAATCATGTTTCTTGACTAATACAATATATTATAAAAGGTAAGACTTCACAAAAAACAAACGCTATTCTAATAATTATTAAAATTTCTGTTAGTTTTAACAATTTACGAATATATAGATATATGTATTTTTTTTTTTTATATTAAACCCTTCGATATTGACATCTATTAGTTTTATTATTATTTTTAGTATAATAAAATAATATTTCATAAACATTTAAAACAACAAATGTGTATGAAAATATTTCAACTAAATTTTTAATACTCGTTTAAGAGAAGTGGCTAATGTATGTTAGATACAGGTAAAAAATATGTGTATAATCTGATATTACATTGTTAAGAATAGATAGCCTTTTTTTTCAATATGTTAAATATTTTCTAATTTCTAATCAAACAAAAGTTATGGTATTAATCCTGAAAATTTAATAAACAGATTTTGGAACTTATAATTCCTATTTCTTTTGTACAAAAATTGTCACGTGATTATTGTTGTTGACGTATTATAAAAATGAATTGAATAAGCTACTGCAAAAGATATTACGAGACAAAATCTTTGTGTTAAAAATAATATTTATTGTTTAGTTAAAATATGTAAAAAAAAAACTATGTTTATTATATGTATTCTGATTCAAGTATTTATTAGTTATTTTATTTATATAATAAATAATTTCTCATAACACGGAGATAAATAATAGCAAGAACAATATAGGAGATAAGTATATATTACGATAATATTCTACAATTCTGTGTAAAATAAATTAATCGTGTTGATTTCTTTCTCAGAGTGAATTTTTTTTTAATAATAATTATAGGTTTTCATTACAGCAAAACTTTAAAAAAAAATTTAATTATCTTGAAGAATTTATAATACCTATATAAATTATTTTGTATGAGAAGAAACATTATGTGTATTTGTGATCATATATTATATAATGTCTATTATGTCTTGAGGGTAGTTGCATTGTTTTATGTAAGATTGATTTTTATATAAAAAAAGTTTTGAGCCAAAAAAGTACACCCCGTTTTTACATTCCATTCGAAAGAGTACCCAATTATCGGTCTTAAGATCTTTATTGCATCAAGTACAGAAAATATGTGTTTTATTATTGATAATAATAATGTGTTTTCAATTGAATACTGAATAATAATGTACATACCTAACTACTGTACTTTTAATCCTAACTTAAACTTTAAACCTATTTTTTACTTAACTACTGAACTACTTTAATTTTTTTAAAAATTTTTAAAATTACTAAAGGTATTAATAAATTGCTTATAAAATATGATTGTTTATGTGCAATATGTTTTTAACCTATATAATGTATAATGTGTTTTTTATTTAAAGAAAGTCTGAAAGAAAATAATGAAAAATTCTGTAAACTACATATGTTCACTTCATATTTTTAATAATGCGTATTGTATTAAATCTAATTTTTAATTCATTAGTAATTAATTTTTTTTTTGTCATTTATCTGTTATATAACAGTAAATATTGTAACATAATTAATAATATTATGTTGTCAGACAAAAAGAAAGAATACAAATAATCAAAAATAAAATATTGAAGTTATATTTTAATAAACAATATATTATATAAACAGTTGTAGATAAACATTATGTAGGCCAAAAAGAGATAAAGAGAAAGTCTTGATTACCATAAGCATATACTCATCAATATACCATCTATTAATAAAATAAGATAAATAGATATTAAATAATAAATAAACCTACTTATCTAATTTATATCACAGTCATACTAATTAATTAATGTTTTCTAGAAATTAATTTCTAAATTTTTAATTTGTTTTTATAATTTATATTTTTTTTAAAAATGTTATGTTCACATGTTAAATGGTATGTAATTTGTCGTGACTTTGTTTATAAAAAATATGCAGATTATTTGGCTATTAATTATGAAGTGCGTATTTTATAATTTCTTTGATAATTAAATATTAATTTTGATTATTTAAAAAATTACACCGATAAATGATTAAGATGTACGAAGACATAAAGTACTTATCGATTATTAGTATATGATACAACAATCTTTGTAACAATGCCGTCATTTAATTTACATTATGTGTTTTTCGATAAATATAAGGCACACCTCTTGAGGTATATGATAAAGACATTTTATTGAGATATATGGTAAAATATAATTTAGTGGGGAATAGTACAATGATCATTTAATTATCTAGTTTTCAGCCTATAAGTGTTGCTTACACCTGTTATAACAAACATAATAATACAATTTCATAATAATATTTGTCTAGTTAAAAGTTCCTAATTTATTAGTTTGTCTAATCAAAGTACATTTTTAATCCTATCTCAATTATTAAAATATTTTATTATTCATTACTTAAAGTTATTAATTTTGTCATGTAATTGAAATAATTATGCCTAAACTCCAATGGAACTTTAAATCAAATCATAGTTCTGTAGAATTATTACCATTATCACTGAGCTATAATGTGAACAGAAGCTATGGAAGCATTATAAATTATTTTCATTTTTTGAAAAGCCTCAGTGGTCATACACAGGTAACATGGCACATCAGACATAGTATTAATATTTAAAGCTAATCTGATACATTATACAAATTAAATAACTGAAGGAAAATGTCATCTTGTGTACATTTGTAGGTATTCAAAAAGTATGTATATTTGTACATATATGTATGTGAATTACCTTGCGTTTTTATTTACACTTTTATTACAAATAAAATATTTAAGTGGCATACTGATAAAATAAGTGAATATAAGATTATATAATTTTACCATTTAAATAGTTAATAAGTGCATGGATTTATTATAAGTAATCTTAAACATTTAGAAACTTAATTGAATATAAAGAATAAATTTTACAGTTGCTGTAATCGGTGACAATATTTTTATTGAATTTCATAAATGTGAAAATAAAAATACTGTCTATATCCTCTATTTTATAATTTATTATATTAGGTATAAATTTAGTAAGTACCTACATTATATTTAAAATATAATAATATACAAATTAAAATTCAACAATTAATTACATTATCGATAATAGTTGCCTGTAATTTATTATTGTAACAATTTTATTTCATAAACAATACTCATGAGTTACTAATTTATTTTCATAGCCTAAATTAAAACATATTATATTATTCATATGATTATACACACACACACACACACACACATATATATATATATTAAACTTTAGTAATAGTTTAATATATATCTTATATTATAGTAATAGTATTTAAATCGAGATTTAAGTGATATAAATATAAAATATTAAAAATAATTCATATATTAAATTATATTATTATTGTTTTATTCAAAACAAATTATATTAAAATATCAATGAAAAAAACATTATTTGTTAATTTTTTTATTTGCTGATCTTATTAACATTTTTATCTTTTTAATTATTTGGTTAGCATAAATACTAAAAATTATTGATATATTAATTTCTTTAAATACTCGTGATACATTAAGTATCAACATTTCTATACAGATCAAATTATATAAATATGTCAGACAACGAAGACCGTCAAAGTGTACCAGCCAACATTCGTTACACTAGAGGTTTTTCATTTTTACGTTTACAACTTCCAACAACCAATGAATTTAGTGATTTGAGACGTCCACAAAGGTCACATAGTCAAGGCTTTCTTACTGGGTTGTCAAATCGTTTACCATCATTTTCTATCACTGGTCCATTATATGATGATAGTCAATTACCGAATACTGATAATACAAACAAAAGATTCAGCTTTGCAAATTTCAGAAAAATTTCATCGGTGGTCAGTAGAATTGTGACACTATTCTAACACCAGCCTCACTAAAACATTGATTTCCTGCTATTTAACACCTAATTATGAGTGATTTAAAAATTAGTCGAGCTTCTTTTTTATTATATATGTAATTAATCTAATATTTCCTAATATAGTCATTATATATATATATAATATATATATATATATATATATATATATATATATATATATTAAAATATAATTATTTCATCATATTCAAAAATCCAATATTTTAGTTTTAATTTTTAAAATATCATGGCTATAATGAATTTTTAACTATTGATACATATGTGATCAATTCAATGTCAGCCAATTTAAGATTAATTTAATATATTTTATTAATAATAAAATAGAATTAAACAAATAATTATCTAAGTGAAGGCTTTAATAATATATTTAATCATTTAGTCAGAATTCAGCATCTAAGTATTTGAGTATTTCTTGAAGTAATTTAAAGAGCTAATTCTGCTATAGATGTAAAATTACTAAATATTTAGACTGGTTTATTTGATTTAAAATAAAATCAAACAAATATTTAAAAAAACCTTTAAAATATTCATAATAAAAAATAATAGGAGAGAATAATAAAAATAATATATCGGGGGAGTGACAGAGTGGAAGATCCCCTGGACTCATGTAACGTTGGTTTTAATATACATACAAATAAATAAGTTAAGTTTTCTTTTATTTTAAAAGAATAAATGTATATTATAAAAACAGTTTACTAATGCATTATTTAATTTTTTATGTAAAATTTAATTATATTTTAGTTCTTTTGCTTATTTATGTTGCAATGATATATATTGTTTTGTAAATTAATTTTTATTAATATTTTGTAATTTGTTTTTAATATACATTTTTAGTATTTTTGTTTGTTTTAAATAAATACTAAAAAATAAATAATTTAATATTATACATTTAAATTCCTTTACATTTTGTAGAATTTACACACTAGTGATTCAATGGTGTCCTTGTGCTACAGAGCTTTGCACAATTACATCTCGGAAAATAATTTAGAAGGTCTTCAAGGATTTCTTGAAAATCGACGAGTTCTTGTAGATGATCGTGACGATGTAAGATATAATGTAACAATGTTTCTTTTTATTGTATTTTGTTTGCATTCATATTAATTTTTAGAATGGCGCTACTGCTTTACACTATGCTGCTGGTAAAGGAAAATTACAATTTTTAAGAGAGCTTATTAATCATGGATCAGATGTTAACATTGAAGATAATGTAAGTATTTCAAATTATACTTCTACCAGATTTTACAAATATTTAGCATTTCCACTATATTTATTGGTATAAAATCTAGAAATTTTTTTCTTAAAACATTAATATGTTAATTTTAATTTTATAATATTTTTTAATGTAATTTATGAAAAAACCAATAGAGTATAGGTAGTATTACTTATTCACTTAATTTATTTTACAATATATCATCATTCTGTAAATTATTTTTTTAATGTTAATTGGTTTTAATACAGGTAAATAAAAATCTATTAGGTCTTAAAACTTTTAATTACAAAATCTTTATTTTAACTGTAACTAAATGATTTGTTTTTTTTTTTATTATTATTATTATTATTTATCAGGATAATTGGACAGCATTGATTTGCGCTGCCAAAGAAGGCCATGTTGATATATGTGCTGAATTATTAGCCCATGGAGCTGATATTGAACATAGAGATATGGTATGTATTTAATGCTTAAATTTATGAAAGTTTAAAATGTATTTTATTTTATATTTCAGGGTGGATGGACAGCACTTATTTGGTCTAGTTATTGTGGATACACCAATTTGTCCAATTTGTTATTAGACCGAGGTGCTGACATAAATGCTCATGGAAATTTTCACATTACTGCACTAGTTTGGGCGGCTGGCAGAGGGCATACAAAACTTGCTTGTAATTTAATAGTGCGAGGAGCTAAAGTAAACGTTGGTGATAAGGCATGTATCAAATCTACATAAAACATTTTTTTTATAAAATTGTAAATCATATATTTTTTTAAATATTACAGTATGGAACATCTGCATTAGTTTGGGCATGTCGTAAAGGCGATGTTGAACTTGTCGATGCATTATTAAGAGCTGGATCTAATGTTGATACTGCTGGAATGGTAAATATAATTTATAAATTAAAATTAGTAATTTATTTATTATAAGGTATACGATTTTATTTTGTTTTTTGTTGACTTAGTACTCTTGGACTCCATTATTAGTATCATCAATGGGAAACCACACTGAAGTAGTTAATCTTCTCCTTGAACGTAAACCAAATGTTAATGCGTTAGATCAAGATGGATGTACTGCCTTAACGATTGCATGTAAAGAAGGATATTATGATATTGCCAACTCTCTCTTGAATGCCGGAGCTTACATTAATATACAAGTAAATAAATATAAAACCAATATTTTGTTAATTATAATACAATAAATATATTTTAGGATCGAAGTTCAGATACTAATCTCATTCATGCTGTTAAAGGAGGTCATCGAAATATTGTAGAAGCACTTCTTAAAAAATATGCAGATGTTGACGTTATGGGAAAGGTATATATTGTATATTAAAAAAAATACATTTATATTCAATACCACTTAATTTTTTTCTTTTATATATATAAAATATTACTTTTGGTACAGTCAAAATGCTTCAAAAATTGTATATATCAATTTATTGATTAATACTGATTGATATATTTGGTATGTAAAATTTTTTGGAAACAGGAAATGTAATACACTTTTTAAAATAATTGTGTAACATTATTTTTAAAAATTTAATTTATATATATATTAATTGTAATATTTGATTAAAATATTATTAAACTTATTATTTAAATTATAGGAACGGAAAACTGCGTTGTATATTGCTGTAGAAAAAGGAAATATAGCAATTATTAAATTATTACTTGGTGCAAATCCTGATTTAGAAATTGCTACAAAAGTAAATATGATTAAAATATAAATATATTAATATTTACTACTTTCTTTTTATTAACTAGGATGGTGATACACCTCTAATGCGAGCTGTTAGAAATCGTAATGCTGAAGCTGTTCAGCTTTTAATTGAAAAGCGAGTTCGAGTATCAGCTACAGACAAACGTGGAGATACAGCATTACATATAGCTATGAGAGCCAGAGCTAGAGGAATAGTCGAAATTTTGCTACGGAATCCAAAAAATAGTCAGTTATTATATAGACCAAATCGAGCAGGTGAAACACCATACAATATGGATGTTAATGCTCAAAAACCTATCCTTAGTCAAATATTTGGTTCAAGACGTCTTAATACTAATGAAGATAATGAAAACTTATTGGGATATGATTTATACAGCAGTGCACTTGCTGATATGCTTAGTGAACCTACTTTATCTATGCCAATTACTGTTGGATTATATGCTAAATGGGGTAGTGGAAAATCATTTCTGCTTAATAAGTTAAGAGGTAAGAAGTACAGTAGTCGCTACTTGTTCTGAACAGTTGGGGCTGAGAGGTTTTTATCCATATCCATAACAGCAGTAAAAATAAATTATAAAAACAACATGGAATACTTACCCATGACACTGTATTCTTCTTGAGCTATTTTGTTCTTCAATAACTCTTCTTAAAACATCTGCCTGTAACAACACTGGTGTATTTTCAAGTTACAGAAACCATATCTTCACTCGTTTCTTATACCTCTATTACACGTACAATATATAAATATGAACATTTCGTACTCTTTATTATTTTTCTTTTGTTTATTGCTTATTGTATTTAAGAAGCTAGTATTCCAAAAAGTGGCAAAAAATGCATTAGAAAATTTTAAAATTTAGTCTTAAGAATTTTGTCTATAATTTATCTGTATTCAGAGGACAGATTAAATGGCGACTACTGTATTAGTGATCTATAATTTTAATACATTTTTTTTAAATGTTAAATTAATTTTAATAACAATGAATTATATGAATGCACCTTTTATAAACCTTTTTAGAGGAAATGAAAAATTTTGCTCATCAGTGGACAGATCCATTTTTCCAATTTCCATGGCTAATATTAGGTGTGGCTCTCCATGTTTGCTTCATCATGGGTACTGTGATTATGGTCTTAACGTCATCGCCATTTTTAGCGGTTGTCATAACATTTAGTTTATTAGCTGGTGTATTTTTCTTTCTGATTATAGTGTACTATTGCAGCCATAGGTTTGTTAAGTTTTTTTGATACCATAGATATTTACTATTTAATTTTATACATAATTACACCTTCTCTTTCAGACTTGATTGGGCTTATAATTGTATTAGCTATTTGAGTCAAAAAGCTATTACGGCTAAAATTATACTACAAATAACATTTTGTCATCCCCCAGGTTCAAGTTGGGGTACTTCAGTTACAGCACAACCTATTAGGTATTTATAACTATATTAGCAATTATTTATTAAATATATTAAGTATTCATTAGTGTTTATTCAAATATAATTTAGATTTTATTTTACTGACCAAGCTCGAGTGAGTAGTACAACACTCGGGGAAAGTACAATTATTCAAATGATTGGTTCATTATATGATTCAATAGAAAAAGATTTTGGGTCAATTTCTACTCGTTTGTATAGAGCTTTTCGTCCAAAACCTGGTCAGTGTATTAATTTATTACATTCCACTTCATAAATAAAATAAATAATTGTGTTTATAATTTTTAGTTAAACTTACTTCACCTTGGAAATGGCGCAAATTGTGTTGCATGCCAAACATAATATTATTTGAACTCTCATTTTTATGTGTTTTATTAGTGGCGCTAATTATTGCTATGCTTAACGGTACACTAACTTTTATAAAGTAAGTTTCGGTTTTATTATTTTTTATGTTAATTTTTTTTTTTTAATATTTTAAATTTTATCAGTAATTTTTCATTTGACAAAGCCATTGGAAATGTTATACTATTTTGTTGTGGGATGTTTATTCTATTCCTATTAATGGGCAATTTATATACATTTAGTCAACTATTACAATCATTAGTATTTTCCCAACGCAAACAATTAAGAAGAGCTACATCAAGATTAGATACATTAAAGTCTGAAGGTTTTATTCAAGCACTACGAACTGAAATTAATTTAATGACAGAAATGGTATTTTTTATTTATTTATTTATTCTTCTAATAGTTACTTGAATAATTAAGTCTAATTTAATTTAATTAATTAAAGGTACGTTGCTTGGATGCATTTACCCAACAGCAAACTAGATTGGTAGTAATTATTGATGGTCTTGACTCATGTGAACAGGACAAAATATTATTACTTTTAGATGCTGTACGGATGTTGTTCTCTGAACAAAATACACCATTTATTGTCGTATTAGCTATTGACCCACATGCAATATCTCAGGTTTTATAATCTAATGAAGATGTTTTTTTTTCAACAATTTAAGATATGAAATATTGTTTTTTGTAGGTAATTGAACTGAATAGTCGAAGGTTATTGAATGATATGAATTTTTCTGGACATGATTATCTTAAAAATATGGTTCATTTGCCATTTTTCCTTCAAAATTCTGGTTTACGAAAAGTTAAATTGGCCCAAAAATCTTCTCAATCGCATCGAAAGAGTGTTACAAACCAAATGGATGAATGTGGATTGGTACATTCGGTAAATACATTGGACTTGTATTAAAATATATTATTTTAATTTAATTTATACTCTAAGGCTTCAACACGGCGATTGTCAAATGAGTCTACAACTTTAAAACCTACCATGGGCTCTTCTGGTGGACTTAGTCGAAGCAAGGGTAACATTAATTCTACTAGGAGCAAATTAAAATCCAGTGAAAGTATAGCTAGTAGCATAGCTAGCAATATACATAGATTAGGTGGTCCACAAGACCTTTCTAAAATTTTATTGACTGATGATTATTTTAGTGATGTAAATCCTAGAAGTATGAGACGTTTAATGAATATTGTTTATATCACAGGTATATACAATTAAAACAATTTTTTAATTTAAAAAAAATGAAAATTAAGATAGATAAATTTTAGGTCGTTTATTAAAAGCATTTCAATTAGAATTCAACTGGTATCATTTGGCCAGCTGGATAAATATTACGGAACAATGGCCTTATCGAATATCTTGGATGATAATTTTTCATGATACTAATGAGGATACTATTGATGATTCTATGTCATTAAAAACTTTATATGAAAAGTAATTAATTTTATTATATATGTATTTAATAATATTTTAAAAGTCCCCTATTCCATTAATAAATTTATGCTTATTTAAATAATTATTTTTGTAATTTTGTATAAATTAACAGAGTACGTCGTCAAATACAATGTTCTAAAGATATAGAAACATTAATGGAGATGGATAAAGATGAGAAGAAATTTGAAATATTTCTTACATTTCATCGAACAACATTATTGGTGAGCGATTTGAGAATATTTTTACCTTTTACTATTAATCTGGATCCATACTTGAGAAAAATGATAAAAGACGAAATGCAAAATTCCGAAGATTCCACTCTTTTTAGACCAACTGTAACACACAACGAACTTCAAACACGAAGAGTACATCATCAACTTATGAGAAGACAAGTTAGTTCTCAACTTAAAAATATTTTAATAATAGATTGATATAACAAGCTATTTTTTAATAATTACTAATAATTTAAGAAATTGGGAGTTAAATTACCACTTCAACAAGAAACTTTACCAGCATCATTGATGTTAAATGAATCACAATCTGCCGCATTATTGAGTCAACAAATTCAAAACCATTGGCCTACATCTTATGATGAATTATCAAACCAATTCCAAAATTTTTCAATTGCACCATTATCAGTAAATTATAGATATATTTAAAAATATGTTTAAACTATATTAAACATTATTAAAGTTTAGTTTAATACAGGCTTATATTTTCTAGGATGAGTTTTCCAACATTAAACTGTCATCTTTAAGTGTAGATGACGTTTGTAAGTTGTTAACAAGAATTAAAGATTTACAAGAATCAAATATTCAAAAATATACTCAAATAATCAAAGATAACAACCTTACTGGCTGTGTACTCTTACATTGCAATTTAAATGAATTGAAAAATGTAAGTTAAAAAAAATAATACGTAATTCAATACAAGAAAAGAAAAACAATTTGTTTTATAGGTATTAAAAATGAATTTTGGTGATTGGGAACTTTTCCGTATAGTTTTATTAGCATTACGAGATAAGGAGTACTCAATAAATAATGAAATAAACAGCAACATTAATTGTAAACATACAAGGTCGGGTAGCTCTAAACACCATTCTCATGAAAGAAGAGGTACAGAAATTATATTATAATAGTAAAAAAAATGTAGATAATTATGAGCGACTGTTATTGTTTATTGGACAATTTTGATTCATTTATATATACATATTATATTATTATTTTATATCAATTACAATTTTTAAATATCTAGGGTCGACCAATAATAGTAACAATGTGCAAGGAACTTCAAATGAAAAAGATCAAAAAGGATCAAAGGTATCTTCGGTTGAAAAACAAGTAAACAATAGTTATTTGTAATTAAGTCAATTATTTAATTACACATTAAACAAATTATATTAAATAAAGGTAACTCTGGAAGAACAAATGATATGTGGTGCATTACAAACTCTTAATGAAGAAGCATGTGAAGACGTTTTGGAAGAGTCTGAAGAACAGGGTACTATAGCAGCAGCTACTTATTTGCAAGTACCACATCAGCCTATCGACATAATTACAGGTGAGCAGACGCAACAGCAAAGTCAAAATGAACTCGACAATAGTCATTTTAAAAAAGGAGAATGCAATTCTTATGTAGTTGTAGACATTAATAAAGTTTCAGCGTCTAATTGATATTGATGTAGTGCATGGTGAAAAATCTTGAGCATGTGCATGACTTTATTTTCATGATAATATCATTTTTATTTTGTTAATTGGGCCTTAGTGGGCTTTTCCTTATCTCAATTATCAGAATATACTAATATTATTTATATATTATTTGATTTAATGAAATATATCAACAACACAATATTATTTCCTAATAATTATATATTTGTATTTTATTTATACATTCTTACAGTATAAAATTAAGTTTAACAACATAGTAAACATTTACATTTAAATGTAATAAATCCTCCCCCCTCATACAATGTATGGCTTATATGTCTCAGCACTATATTTTGAGTTGTTTTTGAGATTATTTTTAATCCAAAATTCTGGTAATATATTATAGCAGTTGATTTATTTTGTTGTTGAAATCTATTTCAAATAACTTTAGTAAACAGATCAATGAGTTAAAGTCAGGCATTTAGAAGGCATATGTATTATAATATATATGTATTTTTTTTTAATTTCTTGACTTTTTTTTAATAAATGTAATTATTAAAATGTATATTAGTGTTAAGATTTTAAGTAGAAGTGTTAGTTTTATTTATTTATTTACTTTATCTACACATAAACGTTTAAAAATATAATAAATGTATTTGTTTCATTCTTTTTGCACTTATAATCAATTGATCAAAAAGTGCATGCAGATTATTTTAAAATTTTCATTATTGATTAACAATATAACACATATTAAAAAAAAAAAACTGTTGCATGATCTATTTTATTTTACCGTAATTATTAGATAACACTTTATAAGTGTAACAGTTTTTATTTTTGTTAAAATAAAATAAAAAATATAATAAAATTTGACTCTCACAACATATTAGAAATGCTTTAATTTAAAATACAATTTAATATGTGATATATGTTAATATATAAGTTCATTTTAAAATTATTCTCAATATAGGATAATTCTAGTTTAAGTTATTGCTCAAATTCAATAATAAATATAAAATGTAAATTTTAAAGTAGAACATGAAAAAATGTTAGATTAGGTTAATTATATCAATGTTGATTAAGATTTTTGGGCTATAGTTTGTTTAAAAAAATATTATAATCTAAAAATATTCTATTTGATTAATCGGTATACCTTTATTATATCATATAATGCATACAATATATTTAAGAAATACTATTAATAAAATTGACATAAATAATTTTGTATGTATTTGTTGCTTAAAGAGACAAAATTGTCTTTAAATTAAATGAATTTTAAAACAATTGTATAGGTTACATAACTATTATATACCAATTCATCTACTTATTATATACTTAGTTATTTTAGCCATGATATTTTTTTAATAAATACATTTTTTTTCAAGTGTTCTTATTGTTAAATTTAAGAATAAAATTTTGTATTTGTCTTATTATTATGCTATTAGAGAACTAAATAGAACAAATGATTCAGTTTTATATTGATGTGTTATTTTAAACACTTCTTAAAACAATATATGCGATTTATAATCCTTTTAATAATAAAAGTTAAATGTAACTAAATAATCTAAAGATTTTTAAATTGAAAATTTCTCACACGTATACACGTGTTTTCAATTTTCAATAGTTATTTACTATTTTCTTTAAAAACAATTGAAATTAACACGTTTTCTTCTGTCTCGGCCGATTTTCGATGATATAATTCTGCTCATAAATGGATTTTCATTTGCAGTGTAACCAGTGTTTACAAAATGTGATTTGATAAGTAAAACTATGTTGATTATATATGATCTATATTGATTTGTTAGTAATTGTTGATGTATCATATAGGTATCAATATACTTATATTCTATAATGTATAATGATGCAAAATTCTTTAAGATAGTGAACCAGATGGGAAAAACAAACATTTAAATGTTAAAAATAGGAACTATTTACAAAAAAAAAAAAAATTAAAATATCTTTCAATTAAAAATTAAATATTTATTTTATTTAGTGAATATAATTCTATACCCTCTTTACATTTTTTTTTTTTTTTTTTTTTACATACATATATTTATTTTATTTTCCTCGTCCCTTTTACTGTCTTAGCCTAACATACTTGTAAGGCGAAAACAGTAATGTAATATTAACCATCTATGATAACAGCTACCAATTGAGAAAATACATAAAATAAATATCTTCAAAGAATAGTTTTTTATTAATATCACATATATTTCTTTTTACATAAACAGATTTGTGTAATAATTTAGTTATCTACCTTCATTTATAAAATGAAAGAAGTAACATCATATTTATCTTATATTTGGAAATTTGCCCGTATTTTGTAAACTAAAATTAATAATATTTAAACTAAAATTGTATTTATACATAAAATACAAAAAAAATGTACGGCTCATGGAATTTTAATAGATACTAATAATATTAAAATCATTTATTGCACCATATAACTATGTAACTGTATAAATGAAAATTAGATAATGTTGGAAATTAAAATTGCACTTATTATATATTATTATTGCTTATGATGTATTATTTGTAATTGTTGTAATGACTTTTAATTTAATTTTTAACTATTGACTGAAGAGAAATACAAATATATGTGTGATTATATTAATGAAATTCAATGATATGACATTTAGTAAGTATAATAAAATTAAATGTAAAATATTTAAAACTTACATTTTTTAACTTGCATATGACTATGCAATGTTTTTCAAATAGTAGAAACAAAATTAAATATGAAATACAAATGTCATAATTCTAATATTGTTAACTGTGAGTTATGCAGCACAAAAAGTTAAATAATTAGCTATGTTTTTTAAATAGGAGTTTTTATAGTAAATGATCATTTACATTTTAAATTATAAGACTAATGTACTTATTAGTCCTTAGAAAATATTTTATTTCTATTTTTGTACATACAAATAGTTGCTTAAATTATTTCTCAAATTGTGTATTATGACTTCTTGACGTCGTACTAATATTACTTATCCATATCCACTTAGTTATACAGAGTTAACAAGAGAATATGCAATGCTCTAATAAAAGGATTTTCATATTGAATAAAAAATGTATATACTATGTACATATGGTATTTTTCCTTTGATTCTGTCATACGACCTGTATGCCTAACTATAGGGCATCTTGAATTTGTATAATTACATTCAAAGACACTAATGATACGAATAATTTCAAAGCTCATTGTTACTATTATATTTTTTAGAATTATAAAATATTTTTTTAAACATAGACTTTTATATCTCGTTCAGCTATTATTATATTATATTTTGTTTCGTTAATCACATTTTAAAGTTTTGGATTTTGAGTAGGTATTTAATAGTAAAATTGTGATTTTATTGTATTTTGTAATTTGTACTCTTCATATAGAATCTGTCACTGAAAAATAAAAGTGTATAGTATTCATAAAAATTGTGAATGACTTTGAAGAAAACATTTGATTATTAACATAATGGAACATGAAAATTAATTTGATGAAATTGTGTGTTAAGTTATATTAAACATTGCTAATGATCATAAATATTTTAAAAATATTAAAACCATTTCAAAATATTCATGTAATATATAATTTGTCAAAAAATTGTATAGTGTGTATTATAATTTACAAAATGTCATTACACTTTTCTTTTGTAAAGTATTCTAAACATTAAAAATGATAGATAGTAATTCCACAATAGTATTTGATTAAATTTTGCTTAAATTTCTAAATACTATTTTTTTTTATTTTTTTTTTTTGAAAAAAATTTTTTACCAATATGATGACAAAAATAGAAATATAATTATTTTCAAATTTAAAATAATAATACAACGGTTATCTCTTATGTAGTAAATGATGAAGCGAGATGATCAGGAGCTACTTTTTGTACCCTGTCCCCCTTTTTAATTATTTAATTTTATAGGTGATGGATCTGTGTGCAGTACAACTTCTAGTACTGATAATGGAGATGTTGATGCATTTTTACTTCAAGTAAGAAAACTATTTTACTCACTACAAACTAATAATTTGTGAAATTTTGTTTTGTTCAGAATTCACCGCATCATGGTATTGTTCAGTATCCAGTATTTCAATATGAAGGAAGCAATTCTATTTCAGCCAATTCTCTAAATAATACCCCTATTGCTTCAAGGAAAAATCTTATTGATTACAAAGTTAGCCGACCAGTGTTCTATTAAAACATACAAATTAACTATTTCCTTCTATTTTAGACATGTATTGTAACTACTACTAGTGAAAAGGGTGGGAAACCATTTTTACTTAAATCCATCAAAAGACCAGCATCTTTAGTAATGAATAAACTGGATGATGCAGACTTAATACCTGAAACAAAAAATCCAGTGCAAGTATGTTAAAAAATATTTTTTTATACAACAGTATGTGTTACTCATTATTTTATTAATGTTCTGTTTTTATATGTATAGGCTAGTGGAATAGTAAAACAGGGTATTGCAGGCTCAGTTGGTATGTTGAGTTGTTTAGTAGCAAGTACAAGTTGGATACAACCCCCTGCTGTTACGATATCACCGGTATGCAGTAATGAAAAATTACCAACAAGTCCACCACTAGATATAAATCATTCTTCAGTAGTATGCGCAACAGCAAGTAGTGACGATGAAAGCACTCCTTTAGTGTCAGACATGTCTTCACCACAATCTGATCATGTTCAATCAAATACTGACCGGTAAAATGGAATATCTTATTCGAAACAATTTAAAGTATTTATATAAAGCTTTTATTAGATCAGATAAAGTTTATACATTTAATGGAATGTATTATAAAGAAAACTCGCAACATTCATTAAATTCTCAATTGTCTTCAAAGAGTACTGAATCGTTGCAGTTGAGATCAGAAGGTGGTGGATGTTCATTTGATGAAGATGTAGATATTCTCAATAGTAATTATAGTAATCAATCTGAATCTAGGAGAGTATCATTTGACAATGATATTAATGTATTAGTCCATCCATATAACTGGAACGATCCTGAAACCATGGTATAAACATAAATTGGTTATATTTCAAAAAGTTATTTTAGGCTACTCAACTGTACATTTTAGCATATAACATATAATTCATTTTAAGCTCATTTCAATTCGTTTAGTTTTTAAAAATTACGCATTCTATTTTGAAACGTATAGTATCATTTAAACATTATATATATATATATATACACATATGTTCATATTTTTCTAATGCCTTATTATTGTTTTTTTTTTTATTTATTTAATGGCACGATTCAATATATTCATAATCAAAGATGTTTAATTCAACTAATAAAATATTTATAGATGTATTAAAAGTATTTTTACTAAAGAACTTAATACTTCTGTATTGTATATCTGAGAGTATTATTATTAGTAATAATAATAATAGAATCAAAATCAATATGTTTTTCTTTCTTTTTTTTTTATAATAATAATAATAAATTGTACATTTTGGTTATTGTAAATTTGAAGATATTTTAGAAACTGTCATTGTAAATTAAATATTTATTAATATATTTAAAAATGATCGATTTTTAATTATATGACATTTTTCAATGAAATAATATTTATAGAAACTAATTTTTAAATTGATAACTCATATAAATGTCTAAAAGTTATTTTTGTTCAACATTACCATTGCCAAATAATTTTTCAGTATTACAAATATAAAATATTAAATATTTTATTGTTAAAAGTTAAAAAACGTGACACACAATATTTAATATTTAAAAATTACAATAAATGTTTAATATATTATTATTTTACAATTTATAAATAATCAAAGTTTTCATAGTTTATAATTAAATAAATAAAAATAATAGTAATTTATCATATATATCCTTTTTTTCAATAGAAATAATATTATACTTGTTACAAATAAATAATACATTTAACCATAAATACTCAAGAAAATAATCGAAAATAGTTCTTTTGCGTGTTATCAGATGAAAAGGAAATAAATGTTTATCATAAATAATTTCTTCAAATGTAAACAATTCAATTTATAGTTTATTATAAATGTATGGACTAAAGTTAAATTATTTCAATGTATGATAATAAATAATAAATTGTTTTTAATATTTTTAACTTATTAGATGAATACGAAATTTAAAATATAATAATGTTTACCTTATTTGAAGTTTATAATGACAGATTTCAAATTATTATTTCCAATTAAATTAATTTTTGTGTCACAATTTTCTGTCCTTTATGATTATCAGAAGATTTGTAAGATATCAAATACCATAATGGTACCAAAATATAATATTTTGAAATATTTACAATATGTAATCAGTATGAATCATACTTGAAAAAAATTATTTTACAAATATTGAAGGATTAAATTATTTCAATAGCAATATTAAAATATATGTGGTGTATTAAACAATATTAATTATTGTAGATTTTTAGTGTTTATAAAACCTATCCTGTGTTAAAATTATTATTAATACATATTTGTTTTTGATTGTATTAAGTGTAATTTCTTTGATTATAACTATTAGATCTTTAAATATTGATCATATAAATCATTGTGATACTAGTCTATTATTATAATGTTATTTTTCCTTTTAAGTTAATATGTAAAACTAATGTTTCGAATAATTAATATGTGATAGGATTGTAGTAAGTATAATAACAGAATTAATGAATTTCGACTATCTTATACTTTGGTATAAGTAGAAAAATTATTGTGCCTTTAAAATCTATACATATAACTAAAATTGAGTTCTACAGTATTTTATTTTTTATTTATTTCATTATAGTTATTATTACATATATTTTTGTTCCTTTTCTTAAATTATCAACATTTTATAATAATTATACTTATTAGACTTAAATATGATTAATTTTAGTTCTATAACCTGTTATTCTATTGTATCATTTGAATTTGATGTAGAAATGTTATATATAATAATTAATAATAATTAATTAGAATATTATTTTATGTGATTTTTCAAAGCAATAAACTTATTTTCTGTGTGTTATTTACTCTTTTTCTTCTTCTTCTACTGTTTTAAGTATTTAACTATTAGTTATTTTTTATCTTTGTATTAAAACGTGACTTATTTATATGTATTATGTAGATTATATTATAGTAATCTAGTATTTATATTTAAAATAAAAAAAAAACATTTAATTTCATTATTTTAAGTTTTATTTATTAAGTAATGATATAGTGATATATCAGTTATATATTAATGATATAAACATTATTTATTTAAAAGTGCTTAAAAAAATGGCTAAAATTTAAATAAAATTATTAATATATAAAAATTATTAATATATTAATAAACATATATGTCGATTAAAAATACTTAAGTATTAAGAAATATGAAATTTGGTACATAAAGTATACTTTTGAATTGGACATTTAACTCTGACTTTAAAAAGGTAGTTTGTTTAAAGTTGTTTTCGCATAAAATTCACAAAGTAATTTTTGTTATTTTATACAAATGGAAGTATTTTTTGCAAATATTGTCGAAATAAAAACAGACTTTGATACAGAGAGGAAATTCTTAGAAAAATCTATAATTTAAATTTTTAAAAGTATCATCTGATCATCAAAGTCTTCAATGTAAAGAAAGTTAGTCAACATTTTCTTTCAATAAATTTGTCTTTTCTCCTCTACACTCCAATTACTCGTCATTAATAAAATAATAATTATCATCATTAATGTACTAACATTTTATCAAATTTATTATATAGGAAAAATGTTAACAACGATTTATTTAATAGTTCCCGAATCCCGACTTTGATGGAAAAAAACAAGAAAGATAAATATAATTTGAATTGGACTGAACAGAAAAACTTCAAATGAAAAATTCATAAGAATCTTGAAAGCGCTTTATAAATTAAATTAAAATGAAACATTTTAAAACAAATTTAATATTGTTTGGCTCATAAGTCTCGCAATTCAATTTTTAACCAATAAAGAAAATCAGAGCTACGTTAATAAAGTATGACAAGAAGATTACAAAACTGAAAATCTCACTTATTACAATCTATTACATATCTAAAATGCTATAGTTTATAGATAAGAAATATGATATTGATAACCAATAACTTTATTTTATAAATATTATTTTTTCCTTAATGATTAGTGATTAGTGCATAGTTATTTTAAACATTTATATTTTTATATACTTGAACTTTTAACTTACGTATAGGTATATAATTAAATATCAAGTTATTACAGTATAGTGTTGTATATCGTACGCTGATTTCTGGTATTTGAAATAACAGAATTAAAATGAAATGTGGTATTTGCAAAAATAACAAACCTAAGTATAAATGCCCAAAATGCAGAAATGTTAAGTAGTAAGTATTATTAAAAAGGTTTAAATCAGTTTAAACATTTAAAAAAAAATTCCAGTTGTTCAGTCTTATGTTACCAAAATCATCTATCAGATTGTACATTAAGCAATCAAAATGTATCTGGTGAATTATCAAAAAATATACAATTGTATCCAACTGAAGATACTATTTCATCAGAAAAATTGAACTTGCTTTGTACGTATTATTTATCTTAATATAATTTACTTTACCTTTTTTTTCCACTTTACTGTTAAACTAATAGTCTTGATAGTTAAAATACCTTTTGACATATACTTTGGTTTAGTTACCTTTAATGACATAACTATAACCACACAGACCTGTTATTATTAATATAGCAAGATTTTTTACTAAACCGACATAAATCTTACACATCGTTTACTAATACAATAATTATTACATTATTACAATAATATACAATAATTGTTAGTTACCTATTATGATATTTTATTTAAACTTTATTTGAATTTTTCGAAAATGCATTCACAATGGCAATTGGTATGAAAAATATATGTAGTAAAAAGGTTGCTAAAATAAACTTTTATATGTTGTATATTTATAGTAATGCTTTTTTAAAACTAACATTTATAAATAAATAAAATTTGAGCAATTGTATTAAGCTTAAAATAATTTAAAAATTTTAAATTCAAGCAGAAAAAAAGCGCATTTCTATTTATACTTATTTATTATATGTTTAGGTTATGACGATCGCCTAAAGGAATTGGTTTCTGATTCTTACTTACAAAATATATTGGCCAAAATAGATAACAGTACTAATCCTAATGAAGAATTGGAAAAAGCCATGATTGAACCTATATTTGAAGAATTTGCTAAACGTTGTTTAGAGATTGTAAAAGAAGAAAATGCAAATCTTAGCTAAAACTTATAACAAGTAATTGTCAGAGTACAAATATGCTATTGTAATAACATTTATTTCTAAAAATTATACTTTTTCCAATAAATTAGAAATGCAATATAAATCAAATTGACTGAAAACTAATTATATAATTTGTATAATATATATAATTTTACCTTAATATATCATGTATAATACAATTTTTAGATACTTTATGACTTTGTGATGATTCCTTTAATTCAATAGTACAAAATTAGTAACTACAGATAAGTATTCGTCAATGTGTTTTTATTTTATAAATTAAAATTAAATGATTTATTTAGTTTTGTACATTTTTCTTTTTACAAGTTGTTTTTGCTTTAATTTCTTGATTCTTCTAACTATGGTTACTCTTGGTGTTCTTTGTCCGAGTTTAAATAAAAATGTCCAAAAGGTTTTTGTAAACATTGAAAATGCCAAGGTTTTAAAAATTATTTGAAAACAAAATATCGCGTTAATTGATGTAGTTCAAGATAGGAATAATAAGAATATTTTCTTTGGTTACTTCCAATGAACTGAAGAAATAAATAGACTAACAATAGAATCTGTAAAAAGAATAGTAAATTACAATTTATTTTAAACCTTTATTGTGTTTGGATTTCCATAAATATAATTTAAAAATTTAAAAAAAAAAAACTTGGATATTACTGGAAATTCAAATAAGTATATTAAAATGTGTACAAACCGTGTTGGTCTATACAAATGTACTAATGTAATTTGTACATATTGCGGATGCGTATCATAAATATGTAATAATTTTAAAGATATTGAAAATAATGACTCTTTCTAAAAAGTAAAAGATTGCCCTGCTTTTAACCTGACCTTATTAGTTTCTCTCTTTCTACGTATGAACAGTGTTCAAGCTAAAAACAATAATAATATGATCATCCACAGGATGATGATGCCCTTAAACAAGCAATATGATATCTTCTTGGCTTCGGTCTAGGTTTTAACAAATTCAAAATCAAAAGAGCGCTTGTCATCTGCATAAAACATATTAAATGTAAACTAAAATATTGTTAAATACATTTTGTTAATTAGAATTTTTTTTTTTTTTTTACTTGTAAAAATGAACAAAAAAATGTGAGAACAATGATTGGATTTAAAAATTTCGCTTCTAGTTTTTTCACTACACTAAAGCAACCTATATGAAAATCTTTTTCCCAATTTTCATAAACGTTTTTATCTTTGTAACAGGAATCAGGTATCTGCAATCGTTTTGCTCTGTAGCTATTTACACCATACAATCCACAACATAACAACTATAATTAATACACACGTTATTCGTATTTAAATATATTTTAAATTAAAAACCTCACAGACTTAAAATACGTACAACATTTAAATTATAATAGTATACTTTGGTACAGCATTTAGTTTAGTTTATTCACAAAATAATTTATTTTGAAATGTCTTTTGTGTGCACTTATTTAATAACTCGGAAGGCAGTAGTGAGTAGGAAGAGAAAAAACGAAATATTCCGCGTCCGTTTGACGACTGCACACTTCTACGAGACTATAAAGTACTTACAATTGAGTGTGAATTGTAGATAATTGAAAATAATACGAATTTCTATCAATTTAAATATCTAGATTTGTTTTTTTTAAATTCTATTTTTTAAACGAAAAAGATACATATGTATTTTTCGTATAATTAAAATTATTGTGCACAGGTACTTTACATGTCGTGTTATATTTATTTAAGGGGATCGGAAATGTCCCGTTTCCGGAAGTTTTGCGTAGGCGATTTTAATTATAGCCGTAAGTATACTCGTAACAGAATGTTTTGGATTTAAAACCTAGATAAAAATTCTACCCCCCCATTTAGAAAAAAATCGAATTTAAATTTTTGAAAAACGATTTGTCAGCTTCTTTTCTAGGTTATGTACGAAGTCGATGTTTTATTATTTAAATTTACTAACAAACGTACAAAAAAAAAAAAAAAAAAATTTTAAATTTAAAACAAATTAAAAATCGACTGCCTACATAACATGGAAAAAATGCCGACAATTTTAAAACTTTTTTCAATAATTATATTTGGTTCTCCCGAAGTAATTGAATTTTCGTCTGACTTTTTGGTCCAAAACGGTACAAATGCTACATCGTTTCCAATCAATTAAAAAAATGGGGGGGGGGAGGATAATAATTTAGGGAATCAAAATTCGTAATGACATTACAATTTCACGTATACGGTCAAATTTTTCTGTACAACGATAACGTTTGTCGGATTCATCGTCGTTGTATCCACAGACCACAATATCGAATTATTTGATACTGACATTGTATTATAAAATGTTATTCGTTGAATAAAAAATACACGCATCGCATCGCGGTTTATGGAAGAAATATCATTTCTTTTTTACGGAATAATAAACGCTTCGAGTTATTACAACACTATATATATTATAGCGGTGGTGTCCGAGGAAGGAAAATTCCAGTGTGTTAAGAGAAAATCCGTGGAAGGGGGAAAAAACGATTTGTTCCATGCGAACGACGTACACGATATCTGATGATAAGCTGTAGACCATATGTTCACAAGGTCGAGGTTGTTTTTTTTTTCGCACATTCCTTCTCGATGAGAGAGGCGTGTTTTCGTAGAAATATTAATACGTTTATTATGCAGCTCGTTACTCGAAGAAAAGTATTCTCTCGTTCGGTGTTGTCCCCCGTGTGTTTGTTTCTCGTTCGGCGTTAAATTTTTAAAAAAAAACTTTCATTTTTTTTTCCGCGTCGTTTCCGTAGTTTCTCACAATCACAACAACGTTGACGCCCGTAGTTCGTGCCGCAGTGTTCGATTGATGTCCTTAGCAGTCGGTCGTAGACTTACGCGTATATTTTTTTTTTCGATATATATATATATATTTTTTTTTATTATAATGTCATACACATGTCGACTCGTTGACGTTTTTACACACAATGTACATAAAAGTATGTAGTGGCGCATTTTTATTTTTATATTTTAATACACTGTAATATTGATAACAATATTATATAATCGCCGCGTCGGTGGTAGACAACATTCCTAATCCGCCGTGTCGTGCAGGGGGACATATCGTAGATTTATTGTAAAAGACGTATTACGCCATGGACGATATGAACGCAGATCAAAAAGTTAACGACGCACCAATTGACGTTAAGCAGAATTGCGTGGAAACCGGTAACTCCTTACCGCCGACCGGTGATAACTGTGTGACTAAAAAGACGTCGTTTGAGATAACTAGCATCACGGAACCAAATAATGACAACGATGAAGACTCGCCGGACACTGATGCGCATGTTCACGATCACAGGACGGATAATAGGCACGACGTGGACCTCCAAACATATGCCGATAACATAGTCATGTACAATACATCCAACGATCTAGGCAGTTCCGCGCCAGTCATACCGACTAGCTCACAATACGGTCTAGCCATTGTTGATAATTCTGATGGCGCTCACTCTTTAGGCTCCATAAAAAATGATGATATACACGGTGTGGACACCGGTTCACAAAAGAACGAATGTGATTTGAACGGTCTTCAAAATAAAAACAGAAATGAACGATTCAAAGTGGTGAAAATTGAAAGCACAGAACCGTTCAAACGCGGTCGTTGGGTATGTATGGACTTTTTAGACCATTCCATGAACCAACAGCAGTCGGGAAATAACAAAATAATAATGGTAAATGGAGATAATAAAGCTTACACTCAATCGAATGACTTGGATACGGTTGAGCCCGTTGACAACAACCAACACGAATGCCCCGATTTTCGAATTGGCACTAACAATGTCAGTACATACACCAGTAATTGTAATAACAGTGAAAATTATAAAAATCAGACTTCTACCTATAACATTGTATCGTCTGGTGTAACTACTCCTATTCACAGTGCTTGTGTATCTCCTGGTCAAAGTTTACAGAGTAATATACAAGTCCCAGTTCTAACGAGTCAACCGGTTGCCACTTCGGTGCAAGCACCGCAACCACAAAGTCTTACTCAAATTCAATTATCAGCTCAACATAATATTAATCAGAGTTGTATTCCACATTCCAGTTTACAATCACATCAAATACAGCAAGTAATTGCTAATGCCGGAGTTATGCAATCTCAATTGCAACAAACCCAGCCGGTTATCAATGTTATTCAAAACCAAAACCCAGCAATACAACCACAGTCTATTCAGCATCTGAATCCTGTGGACCAACATGTTACTCAAACCATGTCGCAACAATATCAACAGCCTATGCCACAGGCGAATTTACAACAACAAATCATGCAACATAACATCTCGGCACAATTTCAAAAATCATTTGTACAACAAAATCAGTCTGTTTTACCTAACTGCACACCATTGCAACAATCGGTTAACCAAATGATTAATCAGCAACAAGTTCCTCAATATTATAATACCCCATCAGTTCAGTCTCAAAATGTTACTTCCGAACCATCTACTACGGTCCCAATGTCCAATCAACACATTAGTCAACAACAATTTCAGTCAATACCTATTCAAAATCATGTACAACTACAACAAAACCAACAACAGTTGCCACCCCCTGTGCAACAAATGCAACAACCTGGTCCACAGCAAACTATGGTGCAACAAAATCAAATGCAACCTCAAATGGTTCAACAAAATCCACAACTATCTCACCAGCCATCCATCTCTCAGCCTAGTCAACCACAACAAACTCAGTCTGTTTCTCAACAAACTCAGCAGATGTCACAGCAACACATACAGCAGCCCCAACAAACACCACAATCTCAACAAACGCATGTCCAACAGGTATCTTCTTCACAGCAGCAGCAGCAGCAAGGACCTCAGCAAATGCAACAAGTTGGTCAACAAATACAAGGACAACAAGGTTCTCAAATCCAACAACAATTACCTCAACAACCACATCATATTTCTCAGCTTACCCAAATGACAAATCAGTCGCAGCAAATGCAACAAATAGCTCAACAAAGCCAACAAATTTCACAGCAACCTCAACAGGTTACTTTACAAACACAACAGATCCCTCAACAAACACAGTTACAGCATCCCAAACAAATGCAGACCACTCAAATTCAGCCTCAGCCTCAACAGATTAATCAACAACAGATTCCTCAGCAACAACAAATGGGCCAAATTACAGGTCAGAATCAAATGATCCATCAGAGTACTCAACAATTAACACATACAGGGCAAATGATTTCTCAACAAACTCTTAACCAAGGACAACAATTAAATCAACAAAATCAACAAGTTCAACAGCAGCAGCCACAACAGCAAATACAACAACAATTAACCCAAACTAGTCAGGCTGGTCAACAAATTCTACAACCGAATCAAAGTATGCCCCAACAGAATCAAGTACTAACACAGCAGTTGGGAATGAATCAATCAAATTCCCAAATGTCTGTACCTCAGTCTCAAAATCAGCAGGTAATTCAGTCGCAACAGCCACAACATATGCAGCAACCAGGACAACAATATCAACAACCTCAACAAATGATGCAATCTCAGCCTCAACAATTATCAATGCAAACTAATCAACCTATTATACATCAGCCAACTTATTCACAAGCACAAAGTTTGAATGCCATGCAACTTCAACAAGCTGTAATGCAAATTCCAACTAATACTGTAACATCCACCCAAATGCATATACAACAGCAACAACCAGTGGCACAATCTAATATGATGCAACAATCGCAAATCAATGTTATGTCACAAAATAACATTCAACCTACAATTCCAATGTCTCAACAACAAATGACATATTCACTACAACAACACGTGCCTATTAATCCAAACTATGTTAACAGTATACAAAATTGCTACATTCCTTCTCAGCAACAAATGGCCGCATATAAACCTTCAATGAAAACTGTAGAAACTGTCAAAAAAAAAGAAGACAATAATTGTGAAGATATTGACAATGTATCTATGAATAATGCAACCACTACAGTGGCTATTGATAATAAAATTGAACAAGCCATGGATTTGGTCAAAAGCCATCTTATGTATGCTGTGCGTGAAGAAGTGGAAGTGTTAAAAGAAAAGATTGCAGAGTTGATGGATAAAGTTGGATTATTAGAAACAGAAAATTCTAATCTCAGAATGCTGGTACCACCAGATATGTTAGAACAGTACAGTCGCGAAAAACAAAAACCTACCAATGGTGGTCAGTCATCTCATAATCAATAATAGACTTTAGTTTTAACTGTTTGATAAATCTATAGGTATAATGAATTACCAAAATTTTAGGCCACATAATGTAAAAACAGTGATGTGTACAGAACGTTATTTTTTAATTTGATTTGTACAGTGTAATATTATTAAAGACTTTGAATTTTAATAGCTATTTGTTTATAGCTATATACTTTTGTTGTATTGAAAATTAAATAGAGCTAAAATTAAGAATATTCAAGTTCTGAGTATTTTAGTTAATGAAGCAAGGACAATATTTTATTTATTTTTATGTTTGTTCATTTAAACTTTTCACAAAATATTGATAATTTGTTTTACAATGTGTTTATTTATTAAAACTTAATATTAAAAACAAATTCAAAATTTAATTCAGGATAATAATAATTAATATTTTAATTGTTCGTATACGAGGTACATAAAGTTACTAATGTCCTTGCTTTGTGATGTGCAATTGTTTGCGAATTTAAATGTAAATTATATTATAAAAAGGTAACTGACTGAATAATAATAATAATACAACTTGACATTGTTAAATACGGTTTGTTTACATTCTTGTTTGATGCTGAATTATAATTATTTCTAAGTGTTATACTGATAATTAATGTTAATTATCAATATATCATCAAAAATTAAAATTATTTATTTTCTTTAATATAAAAGACATTTATAAATTCTATATTAGAATATAATTATATGACTAATAAGAAACACTAACATATAACTATTTCAAATCTTAATTTTATCTGATTAACATATCTTTTTGAATTTGTTAATGTTAATCATAATATAAAATCAAAATGTGTGTGTGTTTAAATGTAATAAAACTTCCCTTAAATAAATTATGTTTACTCTCTAAAAACAAGTATATTCCAATTATATTATGTGCATAATTTTGGAATTAACAATAAGCAAGTCTTTATTTCTGTTATCTACATGATATTTACTTTAAAGTGCTATTGCAATACTGCATAGTTTTTCACCAAATTTAAATGTTATTATGTGTGTTCAGTAAAATAAGCACAATTTCAGTCAACAACTATACTGTTGCAATCAAAATTTAATTTGTTTGTAGTTTTATACTATACATATTACATACAATATAGTACATTGTGTATATCTTTATACATTGTTGGTGTGTGTCACTAATAATGTTGAATTTGAAAAAGTATTCAAAGTATAATTGTTCAGTATTTATTAAAAATGTAGTTTACACAAATTCAAATTAATTTTTTCTTTTTCGTTAAACATTTTATTCATCATTTAAAAAGAAATATATTTTAAAAATGAGTTATTCAAATTTATTTGTTGTAATAGTGTTCGTGTTTTATTTTAAATTCCTTTAAGAAAATAATAAATAAATATGTATATATATATATATATAATGTATATATTTGGGTATTTAAAAATAGGTAGGCACTAGCCATAAATAAAATCAATTATTCTTTTATTTTATAATTACATATAATTTAATTTTAAATGATTGTTTTTATTTATTTCATTCTTTACCATCTAAATATTATTTGTAACTGATTTGTATAACACTTGATTACTAAACTATATATATATATATATATGTCAATATAGTATTTTAAATGTAATTTTATTTATATTATTATAGTGATTTATTATTATTTTTTTTTTTAATTAAAAATTGTTTAAGTTCGCTGTATAATATGCAAGAAGTTCTATGTACATTTTATTTGTTTCAATTATTAAGACTTGTGATAGTTTCATAAAAAATTGATAAGGCTTGTGAATGTATAATATTTATGTATTGAAGATATTTGTTTTTGGCCTTTTCAGTTTAAAAACATATTCTTCTTTTTATACTCCTATTAGACAGTATATTATAATTTATAATAAATTATTAATTTATGATAAAACAAATTTTGGTTTTATTTACTATTCGACTATTAAAGTATTATCCTACAATTGGAAAATGTATTTTATTGCATATGAAATAAAGACTAATATTCATTTATTGATTACTAAATTTAAAATATATTATACATTTCTTTTATCAATATAAAATATTGATATTTAATTGAATGTGAGATTTAATTAGCATATCAGGTGAAGGTAAATTTTTCAATAGGTTATTTTTCAATTTTTCAATACACCTATTGTGTAAAAATATTATTGAATATATCTAATAAACTATTTATACTTAAATAAATTAAATAATTTTTATGAAGTCCAAATGCTATTTTATATAGCCATTTATAATAAATAAGTATTGCAGTCATTGTATTTACATTTTATTTTGAAATAAATAGATAGGTACCTACTTAAATAATAAAATATATGATTTAAAAATATACAAATCATTATTAAAAAAAATTTATAATTCCTATATATATATATACACACAGAGCTGTATTAAGGGAGGAGAGCTAAGAGGGCTATAGCCCAGGGTCCCAAAAAAAAATTTGAGACTCATTTTTTTTAAAAAATTATAGCATAATTTTTAAAAATTTAATAAATAACTACAACATTAAAAAACAGTTATTTACATCAAATATTTTTATAAAATATTTATCAAAATAATAATAATAAGTACAAATTTCAATGCGTTTTTAATTAATTTAAAGTCCTCTACCTAAATATTTTTTATCGCATTATTAAATGTAAATATACATTATACATATATGTAAGAAATTTTTTCTTGTAAAATTATGGCCCTCAGATTGAGTCAGCTCGGGGCCACATATCATTAATCCAGCTCTGTATATTTATATATATGTGTGTGTGTCTAGCATATTTGAAAAATATGACAATATATTATAAAACTGATTATGTACTATTTGGTCTTATCTCTCCAAATTTATATATATATATATATATATATATATATATAATATTTCTATATTTATGGTTTAGACTGAGCAATATTGGGTGCCACATATATTAACATTGATTTAAAAAAAATTTTTATTATAATTACAAAACTGTTTATTATTTTTAGTTTCACTAAGAAATGAAGTATAAGAAACCATAATAATCCATAGTTCTACATATATGCATTATTCTACTAGTATTAATATACATTTGTTTTTTTCAAATATTGTAATTTCTAAAATAATTTTTGTTTTGCTTACTTAAAAATCCAAATTACTTATATCGTAAATTAAACTACCTATGTTATACCAAACACATGCATCCCTTATTCTCTTGTAAAATTTAAAATGTAATTTTATGTTAGATAAATTTTAAATAGAAATGAAAAAATATACTTCAATATGAAAATCCCTTACATCTGATTGAAATTCATTCCAACGTTGTGTGATTTCTGATTGAATGTTATAACTTAAGAAACTTAATTTCATTTCTTTTTTTACCATAATTTCTTGATCAGCTTTTCTGTTAATTAATGTTATTCCTATTCCAAATTGAAATAATGCACTGATCATCATCACAACACTTACCTATGTAAATATTGTAGAAATAATTTTATAAATTTGTAATTGTAAATATAACAAGTAATAATAATAATAATAATAATAATAAATTAAAATTTAATGGCCAATATAAAATTACATATTTATTTAATAATTCAAATGTTTTGAATACAGAGACATTTTTAATTCAACATATATCAAATAGAACATTTAAAATAATTAAAAATAAATCAGATGGAACAATTTGTTTAAAACTAAATCCTGCGCCCATGTTTGACTGGAATAGGTATTAGCATAAGGTACATTTCAATCGCCCTAATGGCAAACATTAATATTATGTCAAAACTTGGAAATGAATTATAACATTACTAATAAGTAACTATTGTGATGCACAATAAATTCTAACATTTAGTTCGAATTACACCTCTAAATATTCAAATACATATAATTTTATTGTGGCTCCTCGAATGATATGAAATCCATATAAACCGCGAGTTTAAAAACATTTCGCTGAGATTAAGACTTATGTAATGATTTCAGTAGAGTAATAGATGATGTATTTTGTCAATTTCTTGAAATATACATATTTCATATATTATTTAACATTTTGAATTATAATAAAATTGTTAGAATTTTGGCCTTTGGATGTTCTGTTATACAAGTTACAAATGTCCATTTTTCACTACTTCAGGTTACCTAAGCGTACACATATTACCCGAGCACAACCTGCTAGTTGTTGTATGCCTAAAACTATACGTGAATGTATATATTATATAGTACTATATTAATGTCTTCTTGGAATATGTATTAAAATTAATTATAAGATAAAATAAATTTGATAAAAAAAATTAATGATTCATACCCAATAGCAAAATTTCCTGTGTACATTTAAAGCGCCATACAGTCCACAAATACATGATGACATCATTATAAAGCCACTATATAAACTCAAAAATATTGGCTTATTTGTCTCTAGATTCAGAAATGTTCTAGTGATGTCTAAATTTGAAATATATATGTCAGATGTAGTCATTAAAATAATTGAACATATCTAAGGAAAAACAGTAAAATACAAACTAGGTTTCCAGTGTTATACTCCTTTTTTAAATTGTTAATTTATAGGCAAGTTAAATAAGTTACATCGCCTGGTCGTTTGGTTATTACTCGTTAGTTTATTACTATTTATAACAATAAACACATCTTAATTACAATAGATGTTAAGTATGTACGTATATATTTACAATAATGTTAGCGGACGTGCAAATACCTGCAGGACTTATTCTAAAGCGCGATTGGGAAAATGCGCGCGTACTCGACCAACCAATTTTTGCGTAGTTGATCTTGTGTGGCGACCCACTACTCATCTTACTTGTGTGTAAGAATGATGGTTTCATAGTATATTTACGGTCAAAAATTAATTGCGGACAAGAAGAAAATGAAATTTCAATTAAAAGAAGAAAACATTAATCATATTGCTTGTACATAAAAAAAAAACTAATATTATTAAAACTTTGAACGAGTGATAGTAAAAATATATAAAAATAATAAAGTTACATATATATATATATATATTTATAATACCTATACCTACACATATTTATTTATAATTATTATTATTATTATTCCAAAAATCTAGTTTTATTAAATTACCTAACTCTTCATTCAGTGACGGATCTACGGAGATATGCGGATAAAAAAAATGTTTTAAATCTATTAAAATAATAATATATTAAAAAAGAATATTGAAATATTACACATATATACATAGGTACATATTTTTATATCCCCCTCCATGAAAGAATCCTAGATCCGCCACTTGCCTTCATTTGATATTCACGAATTTTCCACACCACCGTTTCTAAATAGTATACGATGAACTCGGGAATCTCGGTCCCCTCCTCATTGTCACCTCTACCCACGATCAGTTCACATATTAATACGCAGTTGAGAAAAATCCTCAGAATATAAGCCCTGCAGGATACGTATAGATGTATTTGCGTAGGTAAATAATATAAATCTGCTGCAATGTATCGTTAAGCACACGTACCCTCTATTCGGGAATAAGATCGGACCTCGACGGATGCGAGCGATCAGTTTTCGTCGTCGATGGTCATACCACTTTTCACTTGGTGGTAGGCATACATGTGTAAACACGTGAACGTAATAGATATTATTGTAACAAAATGTTATAACCGCGGAAACACAATACGAATTGCCGCGTACGATGATAATAATAATAATAATATACGACAAGAAGCGGTTATTAAAAAAATTTGTCCATTGGGTATCGCGGATTACCATAATATTATGTGAGTGACAAGAGTAATATAGCAAAACCGCTGAGAGGTCCTTTCTTATTCTACGGTAAGTGCGCATATCTCTCTACATATTACGTACCAACTCACCATTAAAAAGACATTAGAATAGAACATTATTGACGGTTCGGTGTACATAAATACTAATAGATATTTCCATTTTTCGTCTGTGTGCCGACTATTCAGGTATCTACTGTCGTCGGAAGCCACTGAATTACTATAGCCTTCGAACAACAAGGACGGCGGCACGGCGGCTTTTAGGTTCCCTTCATTATTTATTACAGACTTTTGAGACGTTTGCTGATTCGGATTAATTTCATTGTTTTCATAGTCTGATGATGACGTTTGATGATTTCGTTGAGACGAAGAAACGAACATTTTCACTAAACTTTTTTTATTGACTATTAATTCTTTTAGAAAACACACATTTGCTGCTATTCTTCTTCGTTTGTCTTCAGTTGCCTATTATAGCTGGTACATGTATGTATAAATATCAGATAATTGGGTTTGTATTACGCAAGACCTATTATACTATCTGCAGATTTGGGACACTATAAGAAATACAAATATTTTCAACTATGAAGGTACATGTCAATATGTAAACGGTTAATTTTTTTATTTTTTTGCTTCCAAAAATCCTTTTAAAAACAATCGTATTGAATTCTAAACATTAGTATAGATAATAATAATAATAATAATAGGCGATTAAATACCTACGCTCAGTATAAGTATCGAAGAATATTACTGTTAACTTATTTATTTAGTAAAAAAATTTTAATTAATAAGTATACTTAACGATGACTATTATATTATCTCACGTTTTTTTCACCAGTTTCGTGACATTCTGGGAATGATGCTATTGCCCTAATATATAGCAGCAAACTGAATATAGCATGTAATACAATTTCTCTCCTTGAATTGTCACAGGAAGATTGGGTTATCAACGGTGTTTATATTTTTTAATTTCGAAGTTGAATTTTTTTTCTAATTAAAAAATGAAAATAAAAAAAAAATGCATGGTTCGCAGACCATGACCATCATTTGAGAACCACTGTTTTATAGCATACAGTTCTATATAGTTTGCGTATCCCCAAATGGAATTAGCGCGTTATTCCAAGGCTAAAATTAGATTAGTACTTCAAAACATCGTTTAAGAAAGTATCAGTTGTTTTAGACGTGTTCGTCTAAAAAATTATAAAACTTTTTTATTTATCAGAAAGGTCGGTAGAATGGCATGAGGTATAGTCATCCGCAATAATCAATAAAAATTACCTATATTATGTATTATTATTTTATATTATTGTGTAAAAGATTTTACACAATAATTATATTATACCTAAATATAATATGTAATATAAACATACCTATATTATAACTATTTTTATATTGAAACACTCACTATAATCTTAATTACTAAAAACCTTAGACATACATCTATATTATACTAGCGATATACGTACTATAAATTCAGAATAATATTATAATACCTACTTAAATTGTCGACAAATTAATTTTATTAAATATTAAGTACCAGCTATTATCATCGTGTGTATCTCATCATACGTACATATATATTGTTCAATGTTGTAAATTTGTTTTATGAAAGATTTTTTTTTTTTTATGTTTTTCCAACCGAGTATATAATTGTATTTTTCACGCTTAAAATGTCATCCCGTTACTGAAAATATATTTTCAAAGAAATAAAAGCTGCAAACCATATATCGGTGGACGGCGGATAATAATTAATTATTATAACCATAGATCTTAGAATAGGAGGTATCTATGACTATACTGTACACGGCCTATATGTAATACAGTGATTGTAAATTATTAAATTAACCGTGATTAAAACGTACAATTTACATTAATATATTATAATTTATCGGGTAATTAGACTGCGGGTCCATAATTATAATAATATCTTTTATATTTCAACAACAATGCCTTCAAAACAGTGTAAATAATAATAATAATGATAAATTTATTATTCAATCAAATAGGTGTATCAACAAAAACTCGAAAATTGATTTCCGGGTACATGGATTGCGTTTTTTTTTTTAATCGATTTAGAATTTAAAATGATACAAAGGAATGATTATTCAGTGCAGATAAAATGTAATTATAATTATGAAAAAAAAATATTTTTTTTTTTTTACATTTATATAATTATCCCTTATATATATTATAGGGCATAATGTTCAGTATAGTGGTCCATGGGTTTGCATAGTTGGGAACCACTGCAGTTTAAAATAATAATGGTTTTATAGTCATTCCTATTCAGTGTATAACGGCATTTAAAACGCACAATACCAGCTACGGAATAGGTATGTGGTATAGGTATCATATTATTTATTTACAGCTGCAGCAAGTTTAAATGTACAACAGACGACAATAATTATAAAATATAATCGTGCAGTTGGCGAATGACATTTGTTTAAATACAAAAAAAAAATATATACATATAGCACATACTCGTACAAGTCACATACGATTTTTTTTTTTCATTATAGTAAGTTCTACCTATCTGTGTAATATAATATATTGTTTATATCGAAATGGTATATTAAACGACTCCGCACTATTTCTTATTTAATAAGAATAAGTTTAATTTTTTCCAATATTATAAATTAATAAAACAAATCCGATTACTAGCTTATATTTTCTAATTAGATTAATCATTTATATTATATAACAAGCTGATATAACCGTGAAGTCAAAATCACTGGATTCTTAGCCATGTTGAATAAAGCATCGTTAGCTATCAAATACTTGTTATTCGTCTTCAATATAATAATATTTGTAAGTTTACATGTGATTTTTTTACAGTATGCATATTGACGTATTGTATATATATTAAAATATGTAATATTTAATGAATAATATGTATATACGTGTACAACTCATATATATAGGTATTTATATAATAACTAATCATTATGGTAAGTATAACTAATACCGAGAAATGGTTAGCTATGTTACATATACGAATAATAATAATATTAAATAGGCATATTTAAAATTATAATAATACGATATACATATTATTTAAACGCGCATACTTTATTAACAATTTATTCTAAAATAATTCTTGAAAATACAAATTGCGTTTACATTTTCTATAAATATCATTCAGACAGATTGCTGTGCCAATATAAATTGTTTTGTTAACATCTTAATGTACCTTGTATGTTTTATAATACTTTTAATTATCTATTATACATATACGTAATACTGTTCATAAAATAAATATAAACCGATTATAAAAAACAAAATATAAAATGTTTAATTTAATAGTAAAAATAAATTGTTATACTCCTACACTTGTTCAGTATTTTAATTTAAATACGATAAAATATGTTCACGCTTGATATTTATTAAACTAATGATACAAGAAACTCACTATGCACCTAATACTTACTACAAGTACCTATTTAACAATTAGGAGATAAAAACATATTACGTTTGAATTTAAAATAAATTACAAGTGTCAATTATGTGGTACTACCTACTTATATTATATACTAATGCGTTTTTCCCACTTGCATATTAAAACTGAAATATTCAGTTATTTTAGTGTAAACTGAATATTATTAAATAGAAATAAGTATATTAATAAATATAATATGTTTTATATAATATTACTAATATAAGTGTCGTAATGTTTTCCTTGCCTTTAAAAATATTCAAGCTTTATACAATTTTGTATTATTTTATTTTGTAATTTATATTAATTTAGATTGCTAATACATTGTAAAAATTATGAAAATTCTAATAGGAATGTACCTATAATATGATTTGATACAACAATGATTTCTTTAAGTAATATATATATATATATATATATATATATATATATATATATATTTATTTATTTATTTAATATCCATTAGGTATCTATTAACATATAGAAAGAAACAATGTTGGAGGAATTTTTAAATTATTAAAAATTTAACACTAATGATTCTTCAATTTATAATAGTTCAATAATATAGATTAAAATAATATTTAATCTATGGTTAAAACTATAATACAAAATATAGTGACAGTGTATTATTGATAAATTCATTGCAAATTACAATATTTATAAATGTCCAAAATCAGTTTTACTTGTATAATGTAATTCGAGCTTCGTTTAGAATCGTCATTTTAATGCAATGTTTTACATCAATAATTAAACAAATAACAATACTTATTTTAAGATGAAACAACATCTCGTCACCCATGTGCCTTTATGTACACCTACTTATAATGGTATTTAGAAGATCAATTTAGTAATGGAAGACGCCTTGTTGAATATGACTAAATCTAATATATTGTTTGTTATTATTTATACGTATATTGATAGCTAAAGTTAAAAGTAATATAGGCAACTACAAATACACTACCTTAACTATAAAGAATATTCCAAAAGAACCATAAAAATGTTTTGATACCTTTGTTAGTTAACACATAGAATTAAAAATATGCCCCTTTAGTATCATTTAAAAAATGAAAACCAAAATTACAATCAGTACTTAGCGTATCAATTATATAAATATACACTTAATTATTCTATAATCTACAGATTAAATAACAGTAATTATGTTAATTAATTGTTGACCTGTGTACTAAAAATGATGATGGGATCAATGTTAACTGTATCCACTAAATTAAAAAAAAATAATAACAATTGGTCATTTCTAGGCAGGTGGTAAACGTAGGAGATTTAAATTAGAATTATTAAAATAAGTGTTTTTTTTTCCACATTTTAGTTGAGTGGGATTTTACTTTTCATTGTCGGGTTATCGATACGAAACGTTTACAACCATTATGAACAATTTTTAACAGAAAACTATTTTACTGTACCATCCCTTTTGATTATTGTGGGTCTCACTGTACTGACAGTATCATTTTTTGGATGTTGTGGAACGTATAAGGAAAGCCATTGTATGATGCTCACTGTAAGTATAATAGCTTTTATAATAATATATTAAGTTTTTGTTCTTGTGGTTGACCAGTAGTCTATATTCATAATGCGTATATATTTTTTTTTAGTTTGGATTTCTTTTAGCCACATGTTTCATAATGGAACTTGTAGGTGGTTTAGCAGGATTTATATTATTGGAAAGCGCCCATTATGTTGTCACATCAAAACTACATGAAACTATGATGTTTTATAACAAAACAACACATATAACACATATATGGGATCGACTTCAAACATCTGTAATAACAAATGGTTTTTTTAGGCGTAACAATATCAAAAGGCGTATATATATATATATATATATATATATATATATATATATATATATAAATTAATGTTTAATTTATTTAAGCAATTGAAAAATTCTTAAATGTAAAAAAGTATTTTACACATTTTTTTTTTTGAAATAAAAAAAGAAATTATGAAAAATAATTTATAACGAAATTATATATATATAACCCCTAATAATAATATTGCTATAAAGTATTGTATAACTAATACCTATTAATCAAATATTTATTAAATTGAGTAATAATGATTATTTCAAGAAAATATTAAATATTGTAATTTAATACGCCTTTATATATGTATAAAAATAGAGTGAATGTTATTTTTCATATCAATTTTCTCAATTATTTTTGTTCTTCATGTTTTATTATTTTATTTTACAAAGTTGCATTGTTGTGGAGCTGAGAATATGGATGATTGGTACACTATATTTAAGGATAAATTACCTATGTCTTGTTGTGGATCATATGATGGAGTAACAGATTATCAAAATTGTACGGCTTCTGAACCAACTGTTTACCAAAAACCATGTTATGAGTCATTATCGAAAATTGTAAAAGAAAATGCTAGTACATTAAGTGGTATGGCCATAGGAATAGCATTTTTGCAGGTTTGTAGAATATTTTATTTGATAATTAATAGGCCATACAAAGAAATATCATTTATGTGTATAAATATCTGATTAATTTTTAGTTGCTGGGTATTGTGTTGTCGTGTTCATTGTCAAAGTCTATGCGGGATACCTATAAATCAATTTGAATTGATGTATCATTTATATTGTATATCACAAATTACTTTGTTTTAAATAATGCAAACATAGAAAATTAAAAATCACTAAATATAAGTAAGTTATCAAATTGTATGAAATTTAATTAAAAATAATAAATGCCTAGTAAATTATAATACTATGTATTATGTATATAAGTTTACTGATATAATTTAGTGCTATTATATGTAATTAGTTACCTATTACATTATATTATGTTAATTATATTCTGGTTGATAATATATATATATATATACATTTTTCAAAAAAAGTAAACGAGATATTACCAATAGGTTTTTAAAATGGAGAGAGAAACTGGATTACAATTGTTAAAGAGGAATTAATAAAATATACATTTTACTGATTTTTGTGTTTGTACAATAACCATTAAACTAGGTATTAAATGACATAATGAATTATAAACTAAAATAGTAAAAAATTACATATATTCAATCTAAATATTTTATTATCAATAATAACAATATTTACCAAAAACATTTAGCTTTCTTTAATATATCACAGCTTTCATTATACTTTTCTCCTCCTTTTAAATAGGGAGGTGTAAATTCTCTGTAAGCAATACATACTCTTCTTTCTTGAATATCTTCTCTGAGTATACAATGTTCCCATAAATATCTAGGCTTCCCAAATAATACTAAAAGTGATCGTCTTGGCATTAATATTCGTATAACATCAACTGGATAACTAGTATAATTTACTGGAATACGTAAATACTTTTCATTTGGAATATAGTCTATGTTATACTGATTACTGTATTTTATGTTATGATGAGTTAAAGTAAGTACAGTATTTGCTATTAAGCTTAATGTGACAATTCGTTCACCCCAAATCCAGCAATCATCTATATGAGAATCAATTGATGCACCTGATTCTGGTTTATATTCCAAAGAACACTGTTCTATTGTACAAAAATTTCGCATAATTGGAATTTGTTCAAATCGATCTTGAACAAACTTTGTCGATGATGGAAAACCGTTAAAATTACCCAAGGATAAACGGCGTTTTTTAAAATTGCATTTTGGTCCATAGTTCTAAAAACATTTTATCTCATAAATAAAAGTAAAAATATTAAGTTTTTCTCGAATAAAACATACTTGTTTTCTTCGGCCACTTTGTGATATATCCCAAGGAATAGCATCTAAACTCTTCATTAATGTTGTTTCTTCTTCTTCGTTAATAAATTCATGTTTAATGAAAATACCATCTAAACTGTATGATGTACCAGTATGATTGGGATGGTTTTGATATTCATTTGCATCCCAACCACTCCATAATAAATTGCAATAAAAACAATATGAAGCACTGGATAATTTCTAAAAATAAAAATTTTAATAATTAAAATAAAACAAAAGAAACAAATTTTCATTTTTACCAACTTTTAAACTTTCAGAGTCAACAGTAGGAGTTAAATTGAATTCTTTTTCACATATTAAACAAGTTCTAACTCCTTTACATCCACAGAATTTTGATCTGTCCATCTATAACATTATTATAAGAAATTGTTTATTGATATTTAATTTAAAATTGAATAAATTTATACTTTAAGTTTGTTATTGCATAATGTTACAAAGAAAATTTTCAGTAATACCTGCTTGTTTTTGTAACAAAGTGTATTGATATTACCAAAAATTTTCATTGTAATAAAGAAATCCATGAATGCTTTAACAATATTGCCCATTGTGTTTGGAAAATTATTATTCACTATGCCACATATTACATATATAAATATATTAAAAAGTACTTTCGAAACAACAAATTAGTTGTTTTAGTCAGAATATTAAATTTAAATACAATAGTAATAATACTTGTATGTAGTAATGATAATTTAATGACATCATGATATTATTGTACGTTTGTTAATATTAACTATTATCTAGAAATGAGAAATTAAAATAAATATATAATTCTAAAGAAGTCATCTTTGAAATTTTCTAGCAAAGACAAACTAGACTCAAAACAGTTTTTCTGAATTGGACTTTCATTCACACAGATGTATAAAAAATGTACTTAATCATTTTTCATATATTTACAATAAACTATAAGACAATAAAAGTAGTGTTTATTACAATTTATTTTGTTTACATTAAAATATAGTTATTGAAAATTATAATATAAAATATTTAGTAATGAATTATAATAAAATTATAAATTATTAAACTTTTAATTCATACATATTGTTTGCTTTTTTTATTATAACAGCTTCATTGTTCAATAAGTCCACTATATTGTAAAAATCTAAAGTAGCAATGTTCAACTGTTTTGCAAAACCTTTCATTTGATTTATACTGATAAGTTGTTCTGTTTTACCATGTTTTTTTAGTTCAACTAATAATTTCCTTGATTGAGCTCGAATTCCAGATTTGTTTACATTTTTCCTGAATCCAAATCCACTAAATTCATCACATTGAGTTTTCACAAGACTAAAATTTAACAATTCAATAATTTCATATGCATCTTTTACAGTCACTTCTTCTCTTAGTTCTACTTTAGCACGTGCTTGTGCTAATCTAATACATGATTCTAATTGTCTTACAGTTATTGGAATACCGTAACTTAAATTTTTCGAACGAAGATCAATAAAAAACTGTTGTAATATCTCTTTGGCCTCATTTGATAGAGTTGGAGATGAAACATATTTTCTCGCATATGCTATATATTTACGTAATTCTGTTTGAGAAATATAATTACCACTTTTACTAAACTGTGAAAATCGTTCTTTAAGAGAATTATTAATTTCACTAGAATTTTCAAAATTTTGGGTTGGCATCATTTTATTTGAATGTATATTAAGTATATGTTTGGTTAACATTTTATCAGTTAATTCATCGGGTGTGTCTATAAGTAAAAATATTAAATCAAAACGAGATAGCATGGCTTGACTCATTTTCAAGTTATCTAATACACTTTTATCCTGAACATAGTGTCCACCAATTGGATTTGCAGCTGCCATTATGGTAGTACGACATGGCAGAGAACAAATAACTCCACCTTTGGCAATACTTATTGTTTGCTGTTCCATAGCTTCTAATAATGTATTATGGTCTTGAGTCATTTTATCAAATTCATCAATACAACACACACCTTGATCAGCTAATACAACAGCTCCAGCTTCTAAAGAAAAGTCTACACCTTTTTCTCGAGTTAAACTTACAGTCAGTCCAGCTGATGAACAAGTACTTCCACAAACAAATACACCACGTGGAGAAAGATTACATACCGATTGAAGCATTTGGGATTTACCAAGACCAGGATCACCAATGACTAATACATGAATATCTCCTCGTATCTGATTTAAAGAGCTATTACTTCCTCCAAACAGTGAAAGTAACATGCCAGCTTTTACCATTTCATGGCCATAAATACCAGGGCATAAAGAGTTCACCATAACTTCAAAAAGATGAGGTTTTGAATGAAGCTTTTGAATACAATAATAATCTCTCATTGTAAATTGAAATGAAATATTTGTAGAAATCTTTCCTTTAGATTGATTTTTATTGTTTTGTATGGATACAACTTCAATATATTGCATAAAAATATTAGATTCTTTACCCTGAGTATTTTTTTTCTTAGAACTGCATATTTTTTTTTTTACAATACCAGTAACAGTTACAATGTCTCCAGGAATGCAAGTATAAACCAAATCATTTGTTAGTTCACATTCAACAGTTCGTGGTACTCTACCACTCTCTCTCTGGTCATCACTTTGCAATTCTTGAACTCTAATTGTTTGACAGTTAATAGTTTGGGTAAGTGGTGAATTTCTAATTATCGAAAATAAATGACTACGACATGTAGTGTTCTTACACTGTTTTGGTTTAGTTAATATACCATCAGATTGTTTGATATTTTGAATTGATTCACAAGTATTGCACGAAAATACCAACCACGAACATTGAAATTTTAAACTACTGGCTTTCATTACAGTTCCATGAATTAAAATAAGTTTTCCATCGATTTCCGCTTTTAAACATTTTAAATGAAAAGGCGGACCAAAATTTATAATTCTAGGATGTATCATAGGCAAGTCTTTGAAAACACTACAATCATCAAGAACATTTTTATTTAATTCTTCTACTGCGTATTGATGAATAGCGATTCCTAAACAATGTAATGTATAATTTGGATGGTTTGTTAAATCATTCCAAAAATCTGACCAGACTGATACGAAATCTTCATCTTGATTTAAAGAATCGACATTTAGAATATACGATTTATTTTCTATAAGTTGTTCAATAGAAATGTTTTGTTTGTGTTTGTTTAAAAATAATTTGGCGGCTAAAATATATTTTACTGTTAAGCTATTTTTATCATAATTTTCATCTGGAAAATAAAGCTGCCATCCATAAAAAGGACCTTTTTGCAAATGTTCAACGTTTACACACACATGACGTTCATCAGTATTGGTAGATTTTCTTTGATTATTTCTATTTTTGAACTTTTTCCAATGACCACCGCCTCTCCATTTATTTTGATTAGGATTACTCATAACAGTATACCACAAAATAAACTGAAAGTAATCAATATCAAATTTAATTACAAAATTATTAAAATTATGAAGGTAGATGAATGTGATATAAATTTTAATTTTCATACACCTATAAAACAACAAATATATATCACAACACATAATTTAATGAAAACAAAATAGGTAGGTATTGGTTTTAAATAATTTTATTCTTGTTTTCATGACATTTAATTGCAATTTATTATCTAGGGCGCATAAATTAGAATGTGTACTATACAAATGTATACCTAGAACTATGTATTTTTATTTCTAATTACAAACGACTGACTAAATATATTAAAAATATAAATTTTTTTATAATGGACCAGTAAAAAACGTTGTTTACCAAAAAACAGTGATCTATGATAAGACAGAATAGGTAAAATGTGTGATCTACCGATAAACAACAATATTCTATCAATATACAATAAACCATAACCAACTTGATCATTATCGTGTTAACCTTTTAAATGCAATATTTTTAAAAACATTGTTATGATTATAGCATGTAAGACGATGTACTGAATTCCTTAGTGTACCTCCAATATATTTAAAATATAATTCACATGTATTAGCGTTTGTGAATTTATTATTTACATAATTACACAAAATAACTGGGAACATCAAAAAAAGCAACTGAAACGAAATTAATTTCTTACATACAGGTACTGATCATAGCTCAAAATGCCAAAACGATTTATATTAAATGGAAATCATGAAAATCATTTAGAATTTGATACACCTTAGAACGATACGCGCCTTGATAAAATAAAATGTATTTCTTTTTTTAGGAAAATATTAATATAATTGTGGTCATACCTCTAATCAAACATTTGTATAGATATATAAACCACGACTTTTAACATTCGGAGAATTACATACGGCATTTTTAAACACATTATTATTTGACATTCTTATTTATTATACAATAAAACTAAATACTGGTACATACTTTTAACACGTACAACACGGATTAAAAGTGATACTGGAATTTTGTAGTTGGGAAAATAAGAAACGAAATCGTCGAATTAAAAAATAAAATATTTAATACATTAAGAAAATGAGAAAAAAATTAGAACATTAGACACTTTTTGCGAGAAAAATAAAAAATACTACATGGAAAATGTAAAAACACATAAAGAACTTATGGAGACAATTTGATGAACGAAATAGTTACGTAGTTCCAATAGCAATTTTTGATAAGAGAACCCAGGGGTACCCAAAACGCATACTGTATAAATGAAATACGCACGCCGTCACGCCGCAAACCATATTATATAAATACACGTGTACAAATGTTCACCATTAACACGACGTCGTAATAGAGTTAAAGCAACAACTGACGTGGGATATATGCACAGATTTCTTAAAAAAAGAAAAAAAATGTGATTCTGTAAGAGTCCAAGAATAAATATATTAAACCGACACATAGGTACTCAAAATTAAGAAAATGTAACCCTGGAAAGGTCTATCGGAAATCGTGTTCAAACCGCGTCATATAGGACACGAAGTGTGTGTATAAATATATATTTGTAAGCTAATGTAAACGGAATGAGTTCGTCCAAAACCGAAAAACATGTAGACGGAGGATAGAGGACCAAATTCGGTTTTCACTACGAGACAGCCAATGAAATGAGCTATTCGAAACATTAGTCAAATCGCGTCAAGCTCGCTTGGAAAAATGAAGGGACGCTGAACAATAGAACAAGACACAAAGTATATATTATACAAATGTAGAGGATACAACTTCAATGATGCAACTCCTTTTTAATGACTATGGTACATTGTCAGATTATAAAATAAAAAATGAACAAAATCTGTGGTTGTCTAATTTCGTTATTAATATAGTATTGTGATGATAGCCAATCTTTATTAAATTCCGTTGTATTATTTACAAAATTGTAAATAATAGGGTATCTATCATTATGTTCTTATTGACATTTTGATAAAAAATAATTAATATAATATCGACGACGGACATCATTCTCGGTTCGTCGCGCCACTATTTCGAGCCACTCTCTTTTTTGACTCTCGAGAATTCACTTGTTTAAAATTTTTGTATAGAAAGTACTTAAAAAATATTCCGTAAAAAAATCAGGTTTTACAAGAGATATTTTTTTGTACTGCAGCTGTACTAACAAACAACATCATAGACAAATTAAGAATAAAAAGGTCAATTGTGTGAAATGTGATACGACGTATAATGGACGGATAATAAAACAACGTGTTCTCGAAGAATAACATTTTACTAGCGATAGTCATTTTGAATGTTTTTGTTATGCCAGTCTAATAATAAAAGGTCAATTTTTTAATGTCAAGTTAAAAAATAAATATTATTTTGTTACATAAAAATCTATTGGGAATATTATATATTAGTTTAGGATGTATAATATGAATGGATTATATACTTACAGCCTACAGGAAAAACCACGAAAAAAAAATGCTTCAAAATGCAGTACTTGTACTTCCAGTTTTGTTATAAGTTATAACAAATCTAAGGTCGTGTGGAAATTTATTAAATTATAAAATAATTTATTGATAGTATTCCAAATACGTTTTTAATGTTATGTTTCATATGAATGTTGTTCCATCCTATAGACACACCATTGAGGAATAATCACCGGAAAACCTGATCCCCATTGACTTCAATGGAAAATGATTGTAAACACACAATGCACGTGCAAATTAGAATTTTCGTTATTCAAAATACGGGGAACCTCTATGATTTTTGTTTGGCGGACCCCTATTATTAGAGCCTATTTTCTCGAAACCTGGACCGATTTTTTCAGTTCTTTTTAAAGAAACAATAAAGTCAATTCAGTTACAGATTAAATGCTCGCTCAGCTCAATCATTGCAAGCAGACAACTGCATTGCATCCCTAGTATTATCTTTTTGAAAACGTAGTGATTTAAATAATAATCTATTTGTCTCCACGCCCGCGTTATATCCGCTATAAGGTGTAAGCCGGCGTTTGTAAATTACAGTCGATAACTATTATTTTCCGACAAGTGACGTCGTCTATCGGGTTATTGCGTGTAATACGATTTTCAATTTGAAAATATATTAAATTTTGAAATCGCTTACAAGCGATCGTCGTTAGAGAAAGCACCAGTGGTAGTAATATTATTTTATTTATTGTTAACACCTATCTATCATTATGTTATTGCCGCAAGTCACCTAACGAGTCTGTATTATCGATTTAGGTCGAAATTATGTTATTACTATTATTATTATTATTATTATACGTTTTCTTATAAGTTATAATTATTGGGAGAAAAATTACGAATAAAAAAATATATAGTTTTACACAATAAAAAATTAACGACATATACGAATACTTAAAATATTATTAGAGGAATATTTTTAAGCGTGGCATACGTACCAAAGAATGTGTCCCTTTTCGATTATATGTCGACATACGATTTCGTCAGGTGTAGACTGCACTTGAGTAAATAATGTACAATATGGTTTCACATACAACAATTTTGCTTCAAGGTATACTGAACGATAAAAAAGGAATGTTTAACACAGTTATTTCAGTCATTCGTTAATACGCAATAATATTATATTGTCGGCAAAATTATAAATACTATACAGTTTCGATTAAACTTATAGAAAATAAAAATGAATACCTTCACTATTGGAAGTTATTTTCTTGTGTTTACGTTGACACTCCTTGTCTTTTTTGATTACACATCGACAATACGTAAGAATACTTTAAAGTTTTAATAATAACGAAAAATATGTTCTTTCGAAATTAAATAATTACGATTTAAAATTGATTTTATCACATATGCATGTAAAATACTTCATATATTTTTTGGTTTTACAATGATGTGTGATTTAATTTTAAGTTTTGTTTTCTTCGGCTGAGTAAATATCTTTAGCTTTTCGCATAGCACGACTGTCACAATTTTTACATTTAGCACTATTTTTCGGTAGAAAATGTCTATCAAATTTATTATTCAAGTTGGTATATATAGGTATTTTATATATTTCTGATTTTTCAGTATTTTGAGATTATAAATATTTAATTTTTTTGTATATAGCACAACAATATTTACACGCAACACAATGTTTAAGAATAATATATTTGCTCTCTGTATCTGGTACACTATATGAAACGTTCATTAATAATTCTCAAAAACATAAGACGGAATTAGTAATGAATTGTAAATCCGCTCATGCGAATTGCAAGAATTTATAATTCGTCTAACAGTTATATTGTTATTTAAGTTATAAATAATATGGAATATCGAGTAAACAAAACGAAATTAATACCGTTTGAACTTTAAAGCATTCGCGCCGTTAAGTATGCAACCGGTCCGTTCTGGGCGCAGCGCGCGTCGAACGTTCTAGACTCATACCGACTGCGGGCTGTTATCGGCGCGCGCTGGCGGCTATTATTATTCGATTCTCGTCGCGACAGCTCGTGCGTTCGAGTGGTCTTTTTGTTGTTGTTACGGTTCTTCGGCCCGTCGTACGAGCCATTGCCGTGGCCAACGAGTTGGCCGTCGTTCTCGCGTGTGTGACGCGTACTTTAACGCGAGCGTTGCGTTTTTTGTGGGCCGTTGCGGCACCGTCGTCGCTCCGTACGACCAACGCGACTGTTCCGTCGAGTAGACGACGTGGGTCGCGCTTACACTTTTGAACCGTCGTGCAATCTGTGGCCGCCCGTGGATCCCGGTGCGTATTGGGTCAACTTGCGATCGTCCGCGCCGTCTGAACGACATCGTTCGCGTGAGACGATATCTTCGAACGTGTTCCGAGGTCTTCGTTTACGGAATTCCCGTGGATCGGCTGACGTCATCGGCCAGCGCCCGAATCCACCGGCTTCTCCCCTAACGGTCGTGTCGCGTCGACTCCGTGGCTGCACTGAGTCCGTCGTATCAACGCGCACGGAGCCACCTGCGGCGAAACGGGAATTTGGCGCGGCTGCCAAGCTCGAAATCTGGGCCGTTAAAGAAAGAATGGCGTTCTCCACCGCGCGCAAACGGTCAGCGCTCGGCTCGCTGGTTGTGATGGCGTGGATGTTACTGGGTGTGCTCGCATCCATAACACGGTCGGCGCGTACAGCTGAGCTGGCCAACGTGCCGTCGAGACCCGAGACTACGGCGACGATGGTGGCTGGTAGCTTTTGCAACCAAAATTGCTTTAGGGCGGCTTCTCCTATGCCTTCTGGCAGGATTCCGCGCATATCGCGTAACAGCTGAGAGGGGCGCCGATCGCCCATGCCACCGGGCTGAATGATAGCGCGAAAAAGCGATGCCTGAGACGCAGTAAACGTGGCGATGAATCGCTCTTTAAGCCGATCGTAACGCGCGTCCGGGCCGAGTAAATCGCACACGGACCGAACGCCTTCCTCATCGTGCGCGGCGACCACGTGGTTAACTTTAGCGTTTTCGGTTCTAACGCGGTGATTAGAAAAAGTTGCTTCCGCGTGCAAAAACCATTCGCGCGGCGTCTCCAAAAACTCGGTAGTCGGACGTGACTGAAGCTCGCAATCGCTGGCGTCGTGTCGATCGAAACGGATAAATTTCCGGGCGGCGCGATCGAACTATCGTTAATTTTAAACGGCAAATCCGGCGAAGATCGTGGCGGTTCCGAGTCGAGAGCGAGAAGATCACGATACATCGCGAAAACAAAAGAAAAATGTCATACCCAAAACTTGTTTTACGCGTAACCGGTCGGGTGTACTTCGCCACGCAATTCTGGAGCGATCACATCGAGGTCACCAATTTGCGGCGAAACGGGAATTCTGCGCTTCGACGCAATTAAGCGAAGTACCGACTGGAAAAGGTTCGAGAGTGACGCACAAAAACACGACTTGCGGTAAAAATGTACCGCAAGTCGTGTTTTGAAATATAATTCGTTTTCAGACGTAAGAAGACATAGAGCAAACAAATAATACGCGTAATAATAATGCGTACGACGAAATAATGTGGTTGAGCAAAACGCGGAGACGACGAGTGAGACGTACGACAGTCGCAGGAAAAAAGCGCGTAAAATTTCCTGTGTGGTCACCGTCTGGAGTGATACGTGCAGTGTGACCGTGTACGGGCGCACTAAAATCACGGCTACTAAAGGTGGTAACCAGGCACTGTCACACTGCTATGTGCGTGATACGCCACACACCTATCGATATCACGGTATCAGTTGTGTGTGTAAACACGGCCACCTTCGCCGTTATTATGTTTCTCTTGTACTGAATACTCTTAGTAATAATCATTATATTTCTCCTGTATTGAATAATCTTAGTAATACATAGTATCATTTATTGTATTTATGTTATTTATTCATATTATTATACTGTTTATTATATCATTATACGTAAATTGTTTATTGTTGCGTTCACGCTCTTGTGTTATATTATTATAATTATACCAGTCACATTCGTGCCACATACATATTTATACATTTTTGGTAGCAGAGCGTGGTTATACAACCGTAATTATCTGTATGTATGTGTTGTGTGGTAATTGGTGTTATTAAGTACTGTTAATTGGACATTAGTGTGTTGCGCGTAGCGTGTAATTTTTTTGTGTATATTTATAAATTCATTTTCTCTCTTTATTATTTTATATTTTATATTTGCGTGTTAGTCCTTTAGTTTGGACACATACTATATGGCGCCAGACTCCGAAAGGGAGCGTTTAATTCGTTTAAACGACCGAGCCGTTATTAAACGTGATGGGTATGTTATGCGCATTCGGTCCATTCACGCGATGGCAAATCGTTGTTTGACAGATGGTGTCGAACATGATCAGTTATTAGTCGTCGTTGATAATCTTGATAAATTGTGGTCGTGTTTTGAGTTAGAAGACAATGCGATTCTTGATTTTCTGTGTGAATTAGGATTATCGTCAGAATATTCGAATGACTTAAATGTGGAAATAAGTGAGCTTATTACCTTTTGCAGATTTGTGCGTAACCAGTGTTATGAAAACCGGAGTGTTTATTCTGACGGGTTGGCCCATCAGAAGTCCCAGTTGCTGTCGTTTCCGCACGTAGACCCGAATGTGCCAAACGGACATGCGTCCAAACATCCATTGTTTCCAGTAGTTCGGTTGCCTGAGATTCCACTTCCGACTTATGATGGCGATATTTATAAATGGCCTTTGTTTAGTGATAGGTTTACAGCTATGGTGGATCACCGTTCAGATTTGTCGGATATCGATAAAAGTTATTATCTTATGAGTTGTTTAAAGGGTAATGCCGCCGAGGCGCTTCGCGGTATACCTGTCTCAGGATTAACTTACCGTTTAGCCTGGTCTACGTTAAAGACTCAGTTCGACAAGCCTAGATTGGTAGCGGGTTCTTTAGTCGATAATTTATTTAATGCTCCCATAGTTGTCAAAACCAGCATGTCCAACCAGTCAACGGATACTCGGAGTACGGAGCCGCGAGGGTCCCGTAAGATGACTAGGTCCCATACAATGTTGTTAGTGGCTGCCGCGCCATCGCCTTCACAGCTTGCCTGTAAATATGGTGACGGGTCACATACGTTAGAGTCGTGCAACAAATTCCGGGCCTTATCAGTAGATGATCGTATCAAATTTTTGCGTTCTAAGCGTTTATGTTTTTTATGTTTTGGTGACAAACATTGATCCAATCGCTGTAAATCGACCACGTCATGCGCGATTTGCTCCCATAAGCACCATACGTTGATACACACAAATAATACTGCGATTAATGACAAGAATGACTCCACTGCTCCTGTATCTATCCCGTGTTCGTCGACTTCATTACTGAGTGGCCGAGGTTCGCCATCAGTGTTATTGGGTACGGCGTTGGTGCACATGCGCGACAGATCGGGTTCTTTGCATCCGGTTCGCGCGTTAGTCGATTCTGCGTCACAAATCACAGCGATTACAACCGCGTGTGTTAATTGTCTGGGTTACCGGTATACGCGTTGGATAGCTCCATTGACCGGGTTATCAGGTGTACCTGTGTTGAATGTCAAAGGACAGGTGGACTGTCAAATTCAACCTCGTTTTTCAGAAGAACCAATTCTATCGTGTAATGCTTGGGTACTTCAGTCTATCACCAATGATTTACCGCGTCAATCGTTACCATCGGATGTAAAGGATAAATTTTCTCATTTGGCACTGGCAGACCCGACATTCCATATTACTGCGCCCATAGATTTATTGTTAGGTGCAGACTTATTTGCGTCCATTTTAGATGGTCGGCAGGTCTCATTAGACGACGCGTTCCCCACCGCGTTCAGCTCCATCTTCGGATGGATTCTTATCGGTTAGGTTAATCCGGCCGAAGCTCCGTCATGTCGTTCCATGTTTGTATCCTTAACTGCATCGATAGAGCACCTCATTGATCGGTTCTGGCATGTCGAGGAGCCTGAGGTTGCTCCGTTACAATTCACCGATGATGGGCGGTGTGAATCAATCTTTCGTGAGCATGGCGTTAGGATTGCATCTGGTCGATTTGCTGTGCCGTTACCGTTTCGACTTTCTACCCGCGAGTCAATGTTCCCTGGCTCTCGTGGCGTAGCCTTAAAACGATTCGAAAGTTTGGAAAGGAAACTTGAAACTGACAGTAAATTGCGCGTGCTGTACAATGATTTCATGGCAGAATATTTGTCCCTGGGGCATATGTCAGTGGCAACTTCCCCGGGTAACTATTTCATCCCGCATCACGCTATATGCAAAGACCACAATGGCGATGTCAAAATAAGAGTGGTGTTTGACGCCTCGGCGAGATGTCTCACGGGTCTTTCACTGAATAGCGCGTTACATCCCGGGCCGAAACTTCAACAGTACATCGTAGACATTTTAACTCGATTTCGTATGTTCCGCCATGCCTTTTCCACAGATATCTGTAAGATGTATCGTCAAATATTGATCTTACCGGAATTCCGTTCGTATCAGCACAACTTCTAGCGTTCGTCTCCTCATGCCGAACTCGTCGAATATGAGCTGAATACCGTGACATACGGTGTCAACTGTGCGCCCTTCTTGGCTCTTAGAGTATTGCAACCGATTGCGCATGACGACGGCGCGCAATATCCTCATGTTTGTAATGCGCTTTTAACCCAAACGTATGTTGACGACATTTGCTGTGGGGGAGACACTGTTGACGAGGTTTTAGCCCTTCAGTCGGATTTGATATGTGTTTTCGCGCGATCAGGATTAGACCTTCGAAAGTGGGCCAGCAACACCCCGCGTGTGTTACAATCTGTTCCTATTGAACACCGTGCATTAGGGTCTTTGTCATTCTCGGACAACGAGACATTGGGGACGAAGGTCCTCGGTTTACAATGGGATCCCGCCGACGACAAATTGAGCTGCGAGTTACGTCTGGATACTTCGGCAGTGTACACCAAGCGCGGAATATTGTCACTCACAAATCGTTTTATTGATCCGTTAAGGCTTTTTGCGCCGACGATATTTTTAGCGAAACATATCATGCAACGTACGTGGCAGGCTGCGTGTTCTTGGGATGACCCGTTGCCGCCCGAAATACACCAGGATTGGTCTCGTTTGGTGTCTGAACTTCCGACGTTGTCTTCAGTACGGATCCCTCGTTATTTGAACACACTTAACGGTTCCGCAAGCCGCGTTATATGGGTTTTGCGACGCGTCTCAGCGGGGCTATAATGCAATTGATCCAATAATTACACGTAACACAATTTTTTAGAAGAATATATTTGCCCTCTATATCTGGCATACTATATAAAACGTTCATTACTAATTTCCATTAACATAAGACGTAATTAGTAAAAATGTGTAGTATACAACAAAACATATTGATTACAAATTCAACATTATCAAATTCACTTTTTTTTTATTGCTCATAATGGAAATCGCAAAAAGTTATTATTGGTTTAACAGTTATATTGATATTTAAGTTATAAATAATATGGAGGAATGTCCAGTGAATAAAACGAAATAAATACCTGAATCATTAAATTAATTTTCTACAATTACTCTCTTGACTTATAAACTTTGTAATGTTTAATCACACATAAGATGATAATAAAAGTAAGTATATTTTTATTTATACGGTTATACAATTATACTGTTAGGTACCAGAGTTATAAATAAAATTCAATTTCGTTTTAAGAAAACAAAACAATATAAATATCATAATCACTAAATTTATTCTTGTTTGGTTCAATAGTAATTTTATATTTTAATGATTAAACTTTCTATTTTTGCCTATTTGTGAAAACGTTTTAGATTCTTTCCTATAACATTATTGATCCAATATTTACACGTAACACAATTTTTTAAAAGAATATATATGCCCTCTCTATCTGACATACTAAATAAAACGTTCATAAATAATTTTCATACACATAAGACGGAATTAGTAATAATATAGTATACAACAAAACATATTGATTACTTATTCAACAATATCAAATTCAATTGTTTTTGTATTGCTCTTACTGGGAATTGCAACAAGTTATTATTCGTTTAACAGTTATATTGTTATTAAAGTTATAAATAATATGGAATGTCGAGTAAACAAAACGAAATTAATACCTTAATCATTAAATTAATTTTCTATAATTATTCCCTTGACTTATGAACTTTAAAATGTTTAATCACACATTAGATGACGATGATGGTAAGTACATTTTTATCTGCACAGTTTTACAATTATACTGTTAGGTACCAGATCTATAAATAATATGCGATTTCGTATTAACAAAACAAAACAAAATAAATATCAAAATCACTATATTTATTCTTGTTTGGTTCAATAGTAATTTTATATTTTAATGATTAAATTTTCTATTTTTGCCTATTTGTGAAAACGTTTTCGATTCTTTCCTATAACAAAATTGATCCAATAATTACACGTAACACAATTTTTTAGAAGAATATATTTGCCCTCTATATCTGGCATACTATATAAAACGTTCATTACTAATTTCCATTGACATAAGACGTAATTAGCAAAAATGTGTAGTATACAACAAAACATATTGATTACAAATTTAACATTATAAAATTCAGTTTTTCTTTATTGCTTATAATGGAAATCGCAAAAAGTTATTATTCGATTAACAGTTATATTGTTATTTAAGTTATAAATAATATGGAATGTCGAGTAAACAAAACGAAATTAATACCTTAATCATAAAATTAATTTTCTACAATTACTCTCTTGACTTATAATCATTGAGATGTTTAATCACACATTAGAAGATGATAAAAGTAAGTATATTTTTATTTATACGGTTATACAATTATACTGTTAGGTACCAGAGTTATAAATAAAATTCAATTTTGTTTTAAGAAAACAAAACAATATAAATATCATAATCACTAAATTTATTCTTGTTTGGTTCAATAGTAATTTTATATTTTAATGATTAAATTTTCTATTTTTGCCTATTTGTGATAAAGTTTTCGATTCTTTCCTATAACACAATTGATCCAATATTTACACGTTACACAATATTTTAGAAGTATATATTTGCCCTCTATATCTGGCATACTATATAAATCGTTCATTACTAATTTCCATTAACATAAGACGTAATTAGTAAAAATGTGTAGTATACAACAAAACATATTGATTACAAATTCAACATTATCAAATTCCCTTTTTTTTTATTGCTCATAATAGAAATCGCAAAAAGTTATTATTCGTTTAACAGTCATATTGTTATTTAAGTTATAAATAATAGGGAATGTCCAGTGAATAAACCGAAATAAATTCCTGAATCATTAAATTAATTTTCTACAAATATTCTCTTGACTTATAAACTTTAAAATGTTTAATCACACATTAGCTAAACATGGAGGTAAGTACATTTTTATCTGCACAGTTTTACAATTATACTGTTAGGTACTAGAGTTATAAATAAAATTCAATTTCGTTTTAAGAAAACAAAACAATATAAATATCATAATCATTAAATTTATTCTTTTTTAGTTCCTTAGTAATTTTAGATTTTAATTGTTTAGTTTTCAATTTTTGCCTATTTGTGAAAACGTTTTCGATTCTTTCCTATAACATTATTGATCCAATATTTACATGTAACACAATTTTTTAGAAGAATATATTTGCCCTCTATATCTGGCATACTATATAAAACGTGCATTAATAATTTTTATAAACATAAGACGAAATTAGTAAAAATATGTAGTATACAACAAAACATATTTATTACAAATGCAACATTATCAAATTCAATTGTTTTTTTATTGCTCGTACTGGGAATCGCCACAAGTTATTATTCGATAACAGTTATATTGTTATTTAAGTTATAAATAATAGGGAATGTCCAGTGAATAAACCGAAATAAATTCCTGAATCATTAAATTAATTTTCTACAAATATTCTCTTGACTTATAAACTTTAAAATGTTTAATCACACATTAGCTAAACATGGAGGTAAGTACATTTTTATCTGCACAGTTTTACAATTATACTGTTAGGTACTAGAGTTATAAATATATGCGATTTCGTATTAACAAAACAAAACAAAATAAATATCATAATCATTAAATTTATTCTTTTTTAGTTCCTTAGTAATTTTAGATTTTAATTGTTTAGTTTTCAATTTTTGCCTATTTGTGAAAACGTTTTCGATTCTTTCCTATAACATTATTGATCCAATATTTACATGTAACACAATTTTTTAGAAGAATATATTTGCCCTCTATATCTGGCATACTATATAAAACGTGCATTAATAATTTTTATAAACATAAGACGAAATTAGTAAAAATATGTAGTATACAACAAAACATATTTATTACAAATGCAACATTATCAAATTCAATTGTTTTTTTATTGCTCGTACTGGGAATCGCCACAAGTTATTATTCGATAACAGTTATATTGTTATTTAAGTTATAAATAATATGGAATGTCGAGTAAACAAAACGAAATTAATACCTTAATCATAAAATTAATTTTCTATAATTATTCTCTTGACTTATGAACCTTAAAATGTTTAATCACACATTAGATGACGATGATGGTAAGTACATTTTTATCTGCACAGTTATACAATTATACTGTTAGGTACCAGAGTTATAAATAAAATTCAATTTCGTTTTAAGAAAACAATACAATATAAATATCATAATCACTAAATTTATTCTTGTTTGGTTCAATAATAATTTTATATTTTAATGATTAAATTTTCTATTTTTGCCTATTTGTGAAAACGTTTTCGATTCTTTCCTATCACACAATTGATCCAATATTTACACGTTACACAATGTTTTAGAAGTATATATTTGCCCTCTATATCTGGCATACTATATAAAATGTGCATTAATAATTTTTATAAACATAAGACGTAATTAGTTATAATATAGTATACAACAAAACATATTGATTACAAATTCAACATTATAAAATTCAATTTTTTTTTTATTGCTTATAATGGAAATCGCAAAAAGTTATTATTCGTTTAACAGTTATATAATTATTTAAGTTATAAATAATATGGAATGTCCAGTGAATAATACGAAATAAATACCTTAATCATTAAATTAATTTTCTATAATTATTCCCTTGACTTATGAACCTTAAAATGTTTAATCACACATTAGATGACGATGATGGTAAGTAAATTTTTATCTGCACAGTTTTATAATTATACTGTTAGGTACCAGAGCTATAAATATTATGCGATTTCCTATTAACAAAACAAAACAAAATAAATATCATAATCACTAAATTTATTCTTTTTTAGTTTTTTAATAATTTTAGATTTTAATTATTTAGTATTCTATTTTTGCCTATTTGTGAAAACGTTTTTAATTTTTTCTTATAACACAATTGATCCAATATTTACACGTAACACAATTTTTTAGAAGAATATATTTGCCCTCTCTTTCTGACATACTAAATAAAACGTTCATTAATAATTTTCATAAACATAAGACGAAATTAGTAATAATATGGTATACAACAAAACATATTGATTACAAATTCAACATTATAAAATTCAATTTTTTTTTTATTGCTTATAATGGAAATCGCAAAAAGTTATTATTCGTTTAACAGTTATATAATTATTTAAGTTATAAATAATATGGAATGTCCAGTGAATAATACGAAATAAATACCTTAATCATTAAATTAATTTTCTATAATTATTCCCTTGACTTATGAACCTTAAAATGTTTAATCACACATTAGATGACGATGATGGTAAGTAAATTTTTATCTGCACAGTTTTACAATTATACTGTTAGGTACCAGAGCTATAAATATTATGCGATTTCGTATTAACAAAGCAAAACAAAATAAATATCATAATCATTAAATTTATTCTATTTTGGTTCCTTAGTAATTTTTGATATTAATTGTTTAGTTTTCAATTTTTGCCTATTTGTGAAAACGTTTTCGATTCTTTCCTATAACACAATTGATCCAATATTTACACATTACACAATGTTTTAGAAGTATATATTTGCCCTCTATATCTGGCATACTATATAAAATGTGCATTAATAATTTTTATAAACATAAGACGTAATTAGTTATAATATAGTATACAACAAAACATATTGATTACAAATTCAACATTATAAAATTCAATTTTTTTTATTGCTTATAATGGATATCGCAAAAAGTTATTATTCGTTTAACAGTTATATAATTATTTAAGTTATAAATAATATGGAATATCCAGTGAATAATACGAAATAAATACCTTAATCATTAAATTAATTTTCTATAATTATTCCCTTGACTTATGAACTTTAAAATGTTTAATCACACATTAGATGACGATGATGGTAAGTACATTTTTATCTGCACAGTTTTACAATTATACTGTTAGGTACCAGATCTATAAATAATATGCGATTTCGTATTAACAAAACAAAACAAAATAAATATCAAAATCACTATATTTATTCTTTTTTAGTTTTTTAATAATTTTAGATTTTAATTATTTAGTATTCTATTTTTGCCTATTTGTGAAAACGTTTTTAATTTTTTCTTATAACACAATTGATCCAATATTTACACGTAACACAATTTTTTAGAAGAATATATTTGCCCTCTCTTTCTGACATACTAAATAAAACGTTCATTAATAATTTTCATAAACATAAGACGAAATTAGTAATAATATGTAGTATACAACAAAACATATTGATTACAAATTTAACATTATAAAATTCAATTTTTTTCTTTATTGCTTATAATGGAAATCGCAAAAGTTATTATTCGATTAACAGTTATATTGTTATTTAAGTTATAAATAATATGGAATGTCGAGTAATAAACGAAATTAATACCTTAATCATTAAAATTAATTTTCTATAATTATTCTCTTGACTTATAATCATTGAGATGTTTAATCACACATTAGAAGATGATGGTAAGTATATTTTATTTATACAGGTTATACAATTATACTGTTAGGTACCAGAGTTATAAATAAAATTCAATTTTGTTTTAAGAAAAAGCAAAACAATATAAATATCATAATCACTAAATTTATTCTATTTGGTTCTAGTAATTTTATATTTTAATGATTAAATTTTCTATTTTTGCCTATTTGTGATAAAGTTTTCGATTCTTTCCTATAACACAATTGATCCAATATTTACACGTTACACAATATTTTAGAAGTATATATTTGCCCTCTATATCTGGCATACTATATAAATCGTTCATTACTAATTTCCATTAACATAAGACGTAATTAGTAAAAATGTGTAGTATACAACAAAACATATTGATTACAAATTCAACATTATCAAATTCCCTTTTTTTTTATTGCTCATAATAGAAATCGCAAAAAGTTATTATTCGTTTAACAGTCATATTGTTATTTAAGTTATAAATAATAGGGAATGTCCAGTGAATAAACCGAAATAAATTCCTGAATCATTAAATTAATTTTCTACAAATATTCTCTTGACTTATAAACTTTAAAATGTTTAATCACACATTAGCTAAACATGGAGGTAAGTACATTTTTATCTGCACAGTTTTACAATTATACTGTTAGGTACTAGAGTTATAAATATATGCGATTTCGTATTAACAAAACAAAACAAAATAAATATCATAATCATTAAATTTATTCTTTTTTAGTTCCTTAGTAATTTTAGATTTTAATTGTTTAGTTTTCAATTTTTGCCTATTTGTGAAAACGTTTTCGATTCTTTCCTATCACACAATTGATCCAATATTTACACGTTACACAATGTTTTAGAAGTATATATTTGCCCTCTATATCTGGCATACTATATAAAATGTGCATTAATAATTTTTATAAACATAAGACGTAATTAGTAATAATATAGTATACAACAAAACATATTGATTACAAATTCAACATTATAAAATTCAATTTTTTTTTTATTGCTTATAATGGAAATCGCAAAAAGTTATTATTCGTTTAACAGTTATATAATTATTTAAGTTATAAATAATATGGAATGTACAGTGAATAATACGAAATAAATACCTTAATCATTAAATTAATTTTCTATAATTATTTCCTTAACCTATGAACTTTAAAATGTTTATTCACACATTAGATGACGATGATGGTAAGTACATTTTTATCTGCACAGTTTTACAATTATACTGTTAGGTACCAGAGCTATAAATATTATGCGATTTCGTATTTACAAAACAAAACAAAATAAATATCATAATCACTAAATTTATTCTATTTTGGTTCCTTAGTAATTTTAGATTTTGATTGTTTAGTTTTCAATTTTTGCCTATTTGTGAAAACGTTTCCGATTCTTTCCTATAACACAATTGATCCAATATTTACACGTTACACAATGTTTTAGAAGTATATATTTGCCCTCTATATCTGGCATACTATATAAAATGTGCATTAATAATTTTTATAAACATAAGACGTAATTAGTTATAATATAGTATACAACAAAACATATTGATTACAAATTCAACATTATAAAATTCAATTTTTTTTTTATTGCTTATAATGGAAATCGCAAAAAGTTATTATTCGTTTAACAGTTATATAATTATTTAAGTTATAAATAATATGGAATGTCCAGTGAATAATACGAAATAAATACCTTAATCATTAAATTAATTTTCTATAATTATTCCCTTGACTTATGAACTTTAAAATGTTTAATCACACATTAGATGACGATGATGGTAAGTACATTTTTATCTGCACAGTTTTACAATTATACTGTTAGGTACCAGAGTTATTAATAATATGCGATTTCGTATTAACAAAACAAAACAAAATAAATATTATAATCACTAAATTTATTCTTTTTTGGTTCAATTGTAATTTGATATTTTAATTATTAAATTTTCTATTTTTGCCTATTTGTGATAAGGTTTTTGATTTTTTCAATAAAAATATTAAATAATATTACTCTCAACAGGAAATATATATGTATAAAAAAAAAAAAATTATTAATAACATTTATAACAAGATATGAGAGGAAAACGTCAGATGTCGTCGAACGTAGCGAACGGAATAATCTACTGGCAGCGGTGGTGCACAATCGGCAATCGCCGCCACCTTGCGACACAGGCCCCGTTGATAATTATACGTCTGATTACCCGACGTTAATTAACTGGATTCTATTTACGTTCCTGGGGAGGTGGACGTGTGAGATATGAACGATGCAAAATGCGATCGTGTCAATGTGATAACTGTCGAGTTAATTTTATACAAACATATCTAAATTAATTAAAATTATTATAAACCGATGGATGTATTCTTAAAATGTGGAAAGGAAAAAAAAGAAATTATTAAAAAAAATTATTTTAAACTTGTGGCGTATTCTTGAAATATGGAGAAACGAGAATAGAGAAATAATTTTTGGATGGAATTAAATTTTTATTAAAATTGTTTTTTTTTTACGTATTACAATATATTATCCTTAAATCTTAATGATGGACATAAAAGTCTTTAAAAAATAAAAGGACCGGCTTTTCAGTTCAATCGCTCAATAGGTGTTTATTAAATAAGTTTTTAAACATTGAACTGAATTAATGTTCTCTTTAAACAATTTAATGTGATTCGAACTCATCGTCCATAGCCGTAATCAGGACAGTATTTTCAAAAATTTATTATCAGTTTTTTTTTTTTTTGGGGGGGAAGTGGGAGGAGGAAATCTTCAAAAGACACCTCGAGAGGTAGTGACGGATTCGCCATGAGGCGCCTACCGTCTAAAACCTCCTTCCTGAGGAGCAACCGTAAGGTTATACGCCCTGAGAAGAAGGAAGTGGAAGAGGGAAGAGAACAGAGGATAGATTTTGCGGCGGAAGGTCGGTGGCCCCCACTGCTCTTAGAGCGGAGCAGTGGAGCTCTCGCGTGCGTTACGAGGCTAGGGGTTCGGTGGGCCGAGGTTGTTGGGAACTATCGTGTTGGCTGATCGAGGGGATGTTCCAGGGGGAGCAGGGACGATGTACCCAGTCGTAGTTTTTGGATGCGTAGTCTGCGATTGCGGCGATCGTGGGGTTCGGGTGGGATTTGACCGAAGCGCGGAATCTAGTTGCGAAAATTGGGGCAGCTTGCAGGGGGGAGAGAATTGGGATTTCCTTTAGGATTTGGGCGTTCCTGAAGTACCACAGAATTTGAAGGGCGGATCTTAGCAGTCTCATGAAACAGCCTTGGAGGACCCTGAAGCGTTCGTTGTTCGCCACACCCCAGGTCGGAATGGCGTAGGTGCAGATGCTTCTTACGATGGCGGAGAAGACGTGTAAGTTTATTGGTTCACATTAGTTGACATAAATCTAGCACCCCCATAAATTTAATCCAAATTGCGTCTATGTCCAGCAAAGATGGTAGCTAACATGGAAAATTTTGAGATTCTAGGCGTTAAACAGTTACCATGGTAACCATTATAATTGTTATTGAGTTTATTCAGCTAGCAAATTCGGATAATTAATTTATTGTTTTGAGTGTTAGTCCTAACCTAACTGTTTGAAATAGCAATAGGAATAAAACACACACACATAGCATACAGTAACCATGACACATACACTCACACACATTTTTATTGTTTACTATCATCATTTTTGAACGTGAAATTCGTGAAATTCGAGTAATATCGTACTATGTTGGCTTGCTGTATGCACAGTGAAACGTATGAAACGATTATTATTTATTAGTCTATTAGACGATTTTGAAATAGAGATAAATACTCTTTTTCACTGTAATTACTGTAATTTTGATATTGATAATATTTCTTATAATTTGGGAACGAATTAATATGCTCAAAAAACAAACATTACTTTCCACGTGAAAATAATACTCATGTATAAAAAAAATTAAAAAAAAGTATATTTAGTGCATATTCGCATGCATATTTTGTTAGTGTTTAGTGCATAATTGAATGATGCCACGTCTTCGTAGAAGATAAAATCTTGTCGACGTACACAGCATGCACAAACAGTCCATAACCGTCGGTTAAATAGATCGGTAGAAGATTTGGCGGACAATGTAAATTTAAAAAATTATGCTGCAAACACACGTGCAAATGAAAATTGAGAGAATCGCGATGAACGTCTTCGAGCTAATGCATTGAGACAAAGAGAGGCACGTCAACGAATCACCGATGCACACAGAGCACATGATCTTACAGCGCGTGCAAGAACGCCACGCATTAACAGGTACTTCACTTCATCGTCTTGCGTTCGAATATGAGCCGGAAATAGACTGCTGGTCACATGCACTAATTGTCATCAGCAATATGGCCAATGAATGCCAACAGTGTCATGCATTTAAATACAAAGATGAGTCACCCAGTCTTTGCTGCTCATCAGGAAAAGTTTCACTGCCACCATTGAATTTGCCGCCAGAACCATTGAAAACACTATTGGCTGGAGCCACATCTCAATCGAAATTGTTTTTGCGTAAAATTCGGGAATTTAACTCTCGATGACTTTCGCGCGTGCATACGGCCGACCAGATCTGTTCATCACATTTATATGCAATCCAAACTAGGATGAAATTAAGATTTTGTTATTGTCGAATCAAACGGATATGCATCGGCATGATATAACTGCATGTGTGTTTAAACAAAAATTAAAATCGCTGATGAACTTGATTACGCATCACTCTGTATTCGGTGAAACACGTTGCTGGCTATATTAACTAAAAATATTGTTCATCAAATCGAATTAAGATAAAAAATAAAATAAAATAAACCTACTAATATTGAGATGTTTAAATATTTATTTTTTGTACATTAAAAAAAATATGCCTAACATAAAAATAATTTGATTTTTTCTTTTTGTACTATTTAAGACAATTTTAAGTTTATACTCAACACATTTAAGTTTATAGCACATAGATACACTCACACGATCAGGTTAACACGCTTTTTGAACAGGAGAACGTCTGTCGGGTCCGTTATATAAATGTATAATAATATGTGTATATAATCTTTTGTAAATATCATAAATTAAGTTGAATTATAAAAATTATATATTACATGGCTAGAATTTAAATAATGTGTGATCCGTTAAAAACTACGCCCGGCCAAGAATGTTCCGTACGAAGCCGGGTAATTCAGGATGTATTTGATAATTTATATGGCAGAACAACGTTTGCCGGGTAAGCTAGTACATATATAAGTTTACTTTTATCTGTACCAAAAAGTATTTCTACATAAAATTATAAAATATCTATTTCAAGTTGATTTTATCGTATATATGGATAGCTTTTCACGTTATTTTTCAACGCGCGTAAGGATTTAATTACGAGTTTTCGTAGCCGGCGGTGCAGCATCGATGCTAATCGGTTGTTCTCGGACTGTCTCCCGACTGTCTACGTCTGTTTTATGTAGTGAGAATTAATAAGCGTTTGCGCTCATATATTTGCGTGAATAATTCTTTTACTCCAAACATTACATTATATTTATATACATATATAATTTATTGTACTAATTCTACAATAATACGTGATTTAAATTTAATTTTATTACTTTTTGTCTGTGAAAACTTTTTAGATCTCATATAAGCGTAAGTGCTCAAATTTTTACAAAACTCATTATTTTTTAGCAGAACATTTCACCCCTATATTTGCCACATTATGTGAAAATCTTAAGCGAAAAATGAAGCTAGTCAAAAATTGCAAGATACTACTTTACACATTGTTGACAAATTCGATATTTACACAAAATTAAACTTTCTTTTTAAATTATTTATACGATTTTGAACAATTAGCCTATTTGCCAAGTGCATATTCTAAGGGAGGCTAAGGGAGTTATAGCCCCCTTCATTTTTTTTTTAGCTATTTGTACTATACAACAATTATTCAATGATATATAGTATCAACACTATCGCTTATGACAATAAGCGGGATAACTGAGGTTGACAATTTTAAGTATTTAGGATCCTTTGTACAAAACAACGGAGGTTTAAACGAGGATGTGAAACATAGGATTAAATGCGAGGGAATCAATTAATGAGAAATGTCTGGTGTTCTGTGCGAGAAGAGAATTCCAATGGGGCTGAAATGTAAGTTCTATAAAAATGTAGTACAACCTACTATTATATGTGGTTCATAATATTGGGTGAAGGACAAGAAAATGGAGCAAAGAATGAGGGTAGCAGAGATAAGAATGCTAAAATAGATGAGTGGGATGACAGGAGAAAATAGAATAAGAAGACATAGGAGTAGCATCGATCGTGGAGAAGATGAGAAGCTTAGGTGATTTGGTCATGTTATAAGAAGATTAAATTCGGAAGCGGTAAGAACGGTTAAGGAAATGAATGCTGAAGAAAGAAGAGGAAGACCGAAGAAGAAGTGATTGAATGCGATTGAATGTGATATATGGACAATGAACTACTGATGTGTGCGTGGATGTTATGCAGATAGATTGCGTCAAGTGAAGGTTTAGGACAAAAGTAGCCGACCCTAAATAGTTGAAATAGAGTCGAAAGAGAAAAAGAAGAAGAAGAAGAATATTCAAATTCAGTGATATAATGTTGTAGTTTTGTTATATTCCACGGTTGTAATATAAAACATAAAATGGTTATATATAAATTTCTATGATAACATATTATACGAATACCATACACATAATTATTATAACATTTTATTCTGTAGCGTAGATATAGTATTTTTCTGGAATGGAGATTTAAAAACAAAAATCAATATTTTTGTTCCACTAAAATTTTTTATGGTTTTTATAGAATACAATAAATGTGTTAATATTAAATTTCAGTTTCATGTCCACAAAATCAACGAAATGAAATTTCAAAATTTTAAATAACAAAAAAAGTTCTTTTAAGGTTTTTTAAGGGTACTCCCCTCCCCTCCCTCCAAATATCTACGTCACTGACATTATTTATAGGCAATATAGGATCTTAGCACCTCTCCGATACGAAATTCTTGGCTATGCCACGTTTTTTGCTATACTTTTTTGCTGTTATTTATATTTTGTTATAAATCGTTTTAAATTATAAATTGTTTCAATTGTATTAATTTAAACAATATTTTATATTTTTTCTAAACTTACGTTAATATGTTAACGTCGAGTTAATCCTTAATCAAATGTATCTAAATTAAATAAAATTACCAACAATATAAATAAAATCAAATAATATTATGAATTATGTTTGATTACATTATTTCAAATTCTTGAATAGAAGATTTTTTGTTCCCTTATAACTTGTAGTATTCTGAAGACTGAAATCTATATAAAATAAAGAAGTTGCTTTATTTTGTGAGTGTATTAAATTTGTTATTTTTATAGATGTATCTTTGAGGTTAAAACGATTTTTTAAATTGTGTTATGTACTGAGGAAATCATTGGGAAAAAATGGTAAATTTCTAGATTTGATATGGAATGTATTTATTTTGTTTATTTTTTTTTTTTGTAAATTAAAAATTTTTGTGGTGATAATTGATTAAAATGATCTTACATTTTTTGAGCAATTAATATGTTATCTCATGTAGTAGCTGTTATTCCGATTTCATCATGTTCGTCATAAAAGAAAACTTAATTTGGTATTTATGTTCAAAACTGGAAACCCACACGATTGTGACAAATCGCTCTATAATTTTAACAGAATTCGTAATTTACGTATTCGTATTAAAATATGTCTCTCTATTGTCTCTCCAAGTAATAAATGACAATATTTTACATATATTTTTTCTATATTACTAATATATTTATTTAACGTTTCAATTTTTAATATTTTTAAATGTAGTATACATTTCATTTTTTTTTCTCAAAAGTTAATTCAAGGACTTATTTTATTTTATTTCCTTTCATTCTTTTTGAGAAAGAAATTGTACAATAGTGAAAATACTGCTTCGTACTGATAAGTGATACTCGCCTTATTTTATTATTTGGATAATTGATTTATTTTGTTTTGTATAAATTTTAGTATGGTTTTTTTTTTTATTTTTTATTTCTTATAAAATATTTATATCATCTGCAAACAGAATGAATTTTATACATCACTGATTTAAATTAACAACAAATTTGTCGATATATTTGTCTCTTATGAGTTAGATATACAGTAGCGGCTCGTGAGTAAATATTCTGGGGAGACTGAAAATTTAAATTATTAATGGCTTCTATAACATAAACCCAATACACAATGAACAAAAAAACTTTTATTGGAAAATTAAGTATGCTTTAATAGCTAACCATTAACCGTCTATCACCCGGTCTTTTTGCATTTTGAAAATAATTTTTAAGTAAAATACTAAAATATCGAAAATAATAGATGTCAAAAAAAAAAAAAAAAAAAAAGCAAAAGTATAATTATTAAATGTAATGAATTATAACGGATTACACTGACTTATCGACGTCGGCACGGCGTATATTGTCGTGAACCCAGTCTCAATACCCTCTATAATAACTACACGGCATATTCTCCCCTGCCTCCTCAGACAACCCAACACAACATTACGTGTTACGATTGAAACTGTCCGAGCGGCAGTTCACTGAATCCGACGACCGTCTTTCAAATGACTAACATAAAACTTCCATTGAACTAACTATTTATAGATTTTAGATTCAGCGGCCTCCATTAACAGATAAAGAAAACGATTTATTTTTCAATTCAAATAAAAATACATCTATGAATATTTATTTTTAACTAATTTTTATTTACAAGTAGCTGGTATTTATAAGGGTAGTCACAGTTTCAAAGTCTCCGTTGACGAGCCGCCACTGTATATATATATCGTATACCATTTTCATGAACGAATGTGCTTGACAATTTATTATCAATTCTTACTTGCAATGTTATTTAATTTAAAAAATAATTATATATTTCATCATGTATCCATTGCATAGAATTGTTTGCAGTTTTTTGTAACTACTCTATTTCTAGGAATAATCGTAGGCTTTTTCTATAATTTAGCTAACGATTTCGACGAATTGATTTTCTTCAAACGCGTTTTGAGTTTCCGAATGAACTTTTGTGAGAATATTTATTATCGAATGGAATTTACGAAAGCTTCTCTGGTAATAAACAATATTATTAATTTTTTCAACGCACCAGTTTATTCGATACATAATTAAGTATTATTTTTTTGATAATATTATTATTATTCTTTTTTTTTTTTTTACAAAATTTTACAATAACAATACTACACCACATTATTAAATAATTTTGAATCCTACAGTTAAAAATGTATGCTTATATGGTTTGAGAATAGATAATATAATTTCAGTTTTATTATTTATATAACGTTAGATATTAGACATTTGAACAAAATGTAGTAAACAATTTTTTTGATTTATTTTTTTTTTTCAGATTTCGCCATCTATTGACTCCGTTGATGTATTGTAAAACCGTAAATCAATTCATATCCAAAACTAAAGCCAATTATGAATAGTTAATTCTCTTCATCTTTGATTTAAATCTAATTAAATTTAAGCGTTAATTTTAATTTCTAATTAATTGTAGTACTGTAAGTTGTACGGAATTGTCAAAAGGGCATGAACCCGTTTATTTATAACTTTTAATCATAAATAATAATTAATTAAAATACTTTACAATATGTTAAATAATTAATGATTAATTTATTTTCACTATAATATTTTTTTTCGTGTGTATTCGTTTAAGAAAAGTACACTAATATTATAAGATTTGTTTGAATAATACTTGAATAATATAATAATATAATGATGTTTGAATAATTGTACGCTGTATAGAAATATTTGTTGTTGCGAAGTCTCCTAATAATGTTAAATTATAAAAATAATCTATTATATAATAAAACCGTGCACGCATATATATATATATATATATATATATATATATATATATATATATATATATATATATACATAATTTTTCTTATTCTGACCAACAGGCAACAACATAATATCTTGTACAATATAAATATAGATATTAATATTATAATTAATTATTATATAATGTTATTCGTAAGACGAATAAGGTGATATTGTTGTAGCAGTCTAACGAACAGTTGTTGGGTATGTCTTATTTTCATCAGAGATAGTTACAAAATACAACCAAAGGATAAAACTATTGTAAATAGTATAAATTATAATGTAATTACATATAGGTAATCAATTAGAAATTGCAATATTAAATGAACAGACTATAGGTTTTTTTGTTTTAACGTAATACCCATAATGGTCAACATAAGCGTTGTAGATACCAGAGTATTTTATGGCACTGAGATGAATAATAACTGGGGATATCTCAAATGTCAAATGTAATAAAGAAAACAAGCCGTCTCCATCCAATGGCGTATTTACGTCGGAGAGAGGGTGGCGACCGGAACACCCCCCCCCCCCCACTACGACCTGAAAATTCTTTTTATTTGTGTAAATAAATAGTTTGTATATTTGCAATATCCGAAATCTAACAACGCTAGGTACAGTTCATTGTTTTAGACTTAAATTTCGATCATATAATATTATATAAATTTGAATCTCATTTAATGAGGTAAGAGTGGGCGAGTGTATAAGAATTGTAACATTTAGCGTCATAAAAATCGCACGTCCTTACAAACAAGTTCCAAACGTGCGTTTCTCTAAGCCAATACATTCAACACAAACAATACGGATAATGTCAATTGAGAATACAGTTAATGGACCTGTCGTACGAGAACAGTTTCGTTTCATAAACAATAAGATCAATGAAAATTCGCATGGAAACGGTAATTGAGGCAAGATGGGATAGCACTAGATTTTAATAGCATTCAATATAATGGTTTTTTAATTTTTTATGAAGTCTATTGTCCGTTTTGATTTTTATATAAATATATTCTTTATTCTATGATTTATACACACACACACTCTTTCAGTGATATATTAAAGATTGAATTTCAGTTATATATTAATGATTACAATATCGTAAACTGAACAATAATTAACAGACATTCGGGAGACGGGTAGGCGTTACGCAAAAACAAAATGAACGTTACCAATTATTTTAAACAATGGAATTATATTTTTATTAAAGGAGTTGAGTGGACATCACATAATAATATACAAATTTTCGGAAACCGTTGAATTCTCTTATCAAAAATTGCTAACGAACCGCATATAAATAGTTGACCGTAAACTTCTTATCATGGCTTCACTCAATTGCATCATAAACATAAAGGTATTGCACGTGTGATATTACGAGTTTTCCATTCTCCTTGACACGATTATTGTTTATTCTATGATAAAAGATTTACGTTATCATACGTATAATTTGTATTGAACTATAATATATTCTTTCGTTTATTCCTTTTTCATATTTGTTCTCAATATGTTATTTTATAGTTTAATGTATCGAATTGAGGAATAAGTGACACTTTTGGCAGTTCTACGCAAGTGTAATTATGGTAATTAGTAAAAAGTTTATAATGACTAATGATTTTATTAATTATATGTTAATATTAATAAAATGTGTATATAATAATTCATATGTCGCGTTTCTTTAGAATACGATGTGAAGATATTTTTAAAAAGGTAATTAAAAATGTCTCTGGCCGAAGAGTTGCTTGCTGATTTGGAGGAAGATGGCTATGATGATTGTGAACCAATGGTCATACAAGAAGAAGATTCTCACGAACTACACGATAACGCATTGATTCCAAAACATACAGGTATTATACGAATAAATAAATAATATACCAGATAATGTAATATTACAGGTTTTGATTTTCAGATTTTAAAAATGTTAAAATCCGCGATCTTGCTAAACTGCGAGATTCAGTGCGTTTAGTAGATATAATGCAACAAATTGATGTATTTCAAAGTAGAAAAATAAAAGCCGAAGAAGTATTAGGACCTGTGGAGTCTGATCCCGAGTATCTACTTATCGTAGACGCAAACAATTTGATTGTAGAAATCGATGATGAAATTTGTAAGATGCTTACAAAACTAATAGATTGAATATAAATTAATTTGTATTTTATTTTTTTTTTTCAGTAATCATACACAAATTTGTTCGAGATAAATATTCGAAACGATTTCCAGAATTAGAATCCTTAGTTGTTGGCCCGTTGGAATATGTGCAAACAGTCAAAGAACTTGGCAATACTCTTGAACAATCAAAAAATAATGAAGTGCTTCCAAAATTTCTTACTCAAGCTACTATTATGGTTGTTTCTGTTACTGCATCAACTACACAAGGGTAATATCATGTTTAAAATATTTTATTTAATAAAATACTAGGTACCAAATTAATTTTGAATCTTTTTTTAAGTATTATATTCTCAAATAATTAAAATATAATTATTTTTATATTTTATAATATTCATTATGTATATAAAGTGAATGAAATACTTAATTTTCACAAATAAATCACTTTTTTTTTTTGTCTTGTTGATTTTTAAATTTTCAGCAACCTATTTTTTTGAACTTTTATATTTTGGTTCATGATATTTTGAACAAAAGATTTATTATTTAATTGCATTGAAACTTTTATGTAAAAAAAATGAAAACTATTGAAGAATAATTTTTTATTTTGTCATATTACTTTGCTTTTGTGAAATTTTAAATTTTAATGCTAGTAAATTATTATTTAATCTTCTTATCGTGTCCGGTGCTAGAACTATATGCTATTTGATTAATAAATACATAAAGTAATTTAAAAATAAAGTATGTTAAAGTATAAAATATAAAATTGATGTTTAAATATTTTGTTTTAGCCAGTGTTTGGCAATTGCTATTGCCTTTTCGTTGGCTAAAGCCAAGTCATCGGTCGTACATCCTGGTGGGGCTAGGACGCACTGTAATAAGTGGTCATCTGATTGGTCTTCGTCACATTCACATAGTATGTCCGGTTCTTTCTGGTATCCCCATTTCATCATGTTCGCTTTTGTTTTAGATACCCCTGCTCTTAACCTATTTAAAGTTTTCCATATGATCCATGGTTGGTTTCCTCCATATGGTAAATTCTCATCAGGTGGGACAGGTTTTTCACATTGTAGCTTTTTTCTCCATTTTCGTAGTCTGTGTTGTTCCGGTGGTTCTTGGATCGTGGTTGAGTTGGCAATAAAACTTCTTCGTGATTTAAGTCTCCTTTGGGGTCCTGAGTAACCATGCATGGGGTGTCTTTGGTCCATTGTTTGTTTGGTTCTCTCTATGCATGTAGCTACATCTCTCCGTATTCTTGGTGGAGCTATCCCTGCTAATGGATATATGTATTTAAGTGGTGTTGGTTTGAGACATCCGGTTATCACCCTACAGGTCTCATTGAGGGCAGTGTTAACATGTTTTGTATGTTTAGATTGGTTCCATACTAGGCTAGCGTACTCCCCAGCGGAGAAACAAAGTGCTAGTCCAGTAGTACGGATCGTGTTTGGAGTGGCACCCCACTTGCTACCTGCTAGTTTCCGTATTAAGTTATTTCTTGCTTCGACTTTCATTTTAGTTTTCTTACACTGCTCTTTGAACGTGAGAGTTCTGTCCAGTGTAACCCCTAGGTAAACTGGGTGTTTTGTATTTTCTAATGGTTTTTCAAGCCATTCAACTTTTAGTTCTCTTTTTGCCTCGCGGTTTCGGAGATGGAAACTGCATACCTGTGTCTTGTCTGGATTGGGTCTTAGTTGGTTTTTTATGTAATAATTTGTTAATTCTTGAAGTGATCTGGTAAGTTTACGTTCGACAATTTGGAATGTTGTGTCCTGCGCTGCTAGAGCCAAATCGTCTGCATATATGAAATGTTTTGTTTCTTTAATGATGGGTTGATCATTGGTATATATATTAAATAACATGGGCGCTAATACACTACCTTGGGGTAAGCCATTTCGCTGATTTCTCCATCTGCTCCATTTGTTGTTTAGCGTTACTGTAAAATGCCGATTGTGTAGCATAGAGGATATTATTTGGACAAAGTGCCAGTCATTTGTGCATTCGTATATCTTTTTACGTAGAAGGTTATGGTTCACCGTATCGTACGCTGCGGATAATTATTTAATGAAATAATTTCATAATGAACAGATATACTAATCTAAAAGGTTGTTTAAAATAATTATAAAATGCTCTCATGATACAAGTATTAGTATTAATAAATAGTTTTACATTAATTAGTATTAATAGCTGTTATAAAAATCACTTTTTGATTAAACTATTTGAGCAAGTTTTACTTACTGCATCATTCGATAAACTCAAAGTCTATATGCTGTGCTTACCCCTTAGCCAAATGACTGTTTGGTTACATACTAGTTAAAAAGTGAAGTATAAACTATTTATTTAAAAGAAAAACTATTTAACATTTTTTTCATTAATGACACAGTTTTTTAGAACCCCTAATTAAATATTTGTTTATTTTTTTGTTAATATCACATGCAAATTAATTAATTAATATTTATTTTTAGGCAATTATTAAATGACAATGAACTTTTTGAAGTCCGTGAAGCTTGTGATATGGCTATTGATTTAAATAAATTAAAAATGAAAGTTTATGAATATGTTGAAAGCAGAATGACTTTCATAGCACCTAATCTATCAGTTATTGTTGGTGCATCAACAGCTGCGAAAATTATGGGTAATTCTTATATGTTTTTTATTCTTTAGAATAAAATATTTTAATAATTTATATTTCTTTTGATTTAGGAGTAGCAGGAGGATTAACAAATTTATCAAAAATGCCAGCATGTAATGTTTTATTATTGGGCTCCCAAAAAAAATTACTATCTGGTTTTTCACAAGCCAATGCAATGCCTCATACTGGTTTTATTTTTCATTGTTCATTAGTACAAAATAATCCACCGGTATGAAATAATTACTACACAATTTGTTTCTTGCACATTTTGGTCTAATATATATTTTTAGGATTTACGCAGAAAAGCAGCTAGACTTGTTGCTACTAAAAGTACATTAGCTGCAAGAGTTGATGCTGCACATGAAAGTGTCGATGGTCACATAGGATTAACATTAAAAGAAGACATTGAAAAAAAATTAGATAAATTAACGGTTAGTCCAATATATTATATGTTATTTATTTTAAAAAATAAATAACATTATTTTGTATTTTGCAGGAACCACCTCCAGTTAAATTTGTTAAACCTTTGCCTAAACCAATTGATCCTGGTCGAAAGAAGCGTGGTGGCAAGAGAGTTCGTAAAATGAAAGAACGTTATGCTGTTACAGAGCTACGTAAACAAGCCAACAGAATGAATTTTGCTGATGTAAATATAAATTGATTTATTTAATAAGTTTAATAATCAATTATTAATTTAAATTTAGATTGAAGATGATGCATATCAAGAAGACTTGGGATATACTAGAGGAACTATAGGAAAGTCAGGAACGGGTAGGATTCGTCATGCTCAAGTTGATGAAAAAACTAAAGTACGAATATCAAAGACACTGCAAAAAAACTTACAAAAACAACAAGCATGGGGAGGGGCTACTTCAGTAAAAAAACAAGTATCTGGTACAGCATCCAGTGTAGCATTCACTCCGCTTCAAGTAAAATATATTTTTAATTATTAATTTTCAAACAGCATTAATACTAACATTTTAAATTATTATTAAATATACTATTTGTGTGTTTTTTTTAGGGATTGGAAATAGTAAATCCACAAGCAGCTGAAAGTAAAAATTCTGGCATTAATTCTGCTAGATATTTTTCCAATACCGCAAGTTTTGTCAAAGTCAATAACAAACAATAAAATATGATTTATAAGCTTATATATCATCAATTATTATATTTTCCAAATACATTATTATTATTATTTTTTTTATTGTAAAAATATCAACTAATTAATTGTAATACTAATAAACATTTCAAAGGTTACAATATTTTTATTCGTTTTTTTTTTCTTGATAAGATAAACAATTATCAATGCAATGAGTTGAAGTAATATGTAACAGTTTTTAATCATCTGTGAACTGTTAACATAACATCAAATATTCAATAATATTATTTATAAAGTTGTAATAATTAAAATTATTATGCATTATTTAAATTCTGGGTCTTTAAAATATTTAAAGAATCTTAAGCATATTCATTTCAATCTTAGAAAAAACAGTAGTTTTTTAATTAATGACAATAAATATTCATTTCTTAAAGAACTTGGTTTAAATGAAGAAAATGCAGGCGTATATGATGGAAAATGGAATGCAAATGGAAATGTTGGTACAAATATTTTTATTCGATAATTGTTTAAAAATTGCATACATTTTTCTATAGATAACTATGTCATTTTGCCCAGCGAATGGTCGACCAATTGCTACAGTGCACAATGGTAATGAACGAGATTACAACAGATGTGTGTCCAATGCTCTTGATGCGTGGAAATATTGGTCTGATATACCTGCACCAAAACGAGGAGAAATCGTTAGGCAAATAGGTGTTGCTTTAAGAGAAAAATTAGAACCCCTTGGAAAATTAGTATCGTTAGAAATGGGTAAAATGTTTAAACTAATTTTATTAAAAAAAATTTTATTTTCAGAAATGTTATGCTTAATTAGTTATTGTTTTAGGTAAAATTTTGGGAGAAGGTATAGGTGAAGTACAAGAGTATATTGATATTTGTGATTATGCAGTTGGTTTATCAAGAATGTTTAATGGTTCAATCTTTCCATCTGAAAGACCAAATCATATAATGCTTGAACAGTGGAATCCTTTGGGACTAGTAGGAATTATTAGCGCATTTAATTTTCCTGTTGCAGTTTTTGGTTGGAACAGTGCTATATCCATGGTGGTTCATAAACTTATAAATCATTCTATGTTTTTATTCAAAATTTTATATTCTAATAATAGGTATGTGGAAATGCAGTAATTTGGAAAGGATCACCTACTACTTCTCTTACTTCAATTGCAACTACAAAAATAATAACATCCGTTTTAGAAAAAAATGATATTCCTGGAGCTATTTTGTCATTATGTTCTGGTGATGTTGATATTGGAGTATCAATGGTTAATGACAAACGAGTAAACTTAGTATCTTTCACTGGAAGTAGTTCTGTTGGCCAAAGAGTTAGTGTTTATTTTCGGCTTATATTTGTTGAGTTCAATTTTAATTGAGAATATATTTATTCAGGTCGGTGTGGAAGTCCAAAGACGTTTTGGCCGTGTATTATTGGAATTGGGTGGTAATAATGCTATTATTGTTACACCCGATGCTAATCTTGAAATGGTGTCACAATCTGTGGTATTTGCATGCTGTGGTACAGCTGGTCAAAGATGTACTACTACTAGAAGATTAATTTTACATAAATCAATTTACAATACCGTTTTGGTTAATCTAGTTAAATCATATTCTAATGTTTTAAAAAGATTAGGAAATCCCCTTGATGAGACTACTCTTTACGGTCCAATGCATTCATTAAGAGCTGTTGAAAACTTTGAGCAAACAATATTGGACGCCATTGAAGCAGGAGGTCAAGTTGAATTTGGGGGAAAAGTAATACTTTGTACTAATCGATAGTTATAATGTATAATTTTAATAAACTGAACAAGTGCAATTTTTTACTTTGCAGATTTTAAATAAACCTGGTTATTTCGTAGAACCTACAATTATATCTGGTTTAAAGTACGATTCACCTGTAGTACGTCGTGAAACATTTGCTCCTATTGTTTATGTATTAAAGTATGATACTTTGGAAGAAGCTATAACATGGAACAATAGTGTAGATCAAGGATTATCATCTAGTATTTTTACAAATGACATTGGAACTGTATTTAAAGTATGTGGTGTAACTATTAAACTAAATAATAGTTTAATATTAATACTAAAGTCTCAATATAAAATTATCATTCCTAATATTATTATTCATTTTAAATTTAAATTCATACTTTCAAGATTAGAAATCATAAATATCTATATCTGTTTTGTAATATATATATATATATATATTTAAATTATTTTTATATTTTGTTTAAGGTTAAGAATTAGTGAAACTATATTATTCAATTTTTGAATTGTTTTAAAATTAATTAAATATTCTTTATACATAATACATTAGCTCGTTTTATTAATTCTAATTATTTTTGTATGTAGTGGACTGGACACAAGGGATCAGATTGTGGTATTGTCAATGTTAATATACCAACCAATGGAGCAGAAATAGGTGGTGCATTTGGCGGTGAAAAACATACTGGAGGAGGACGGGAGTCTGGTTCTGATTCTTGGAAACAGTACATGAGAAGATCAACTATTACCATAAATCATGGATCTGGACTAACATTGGCTCAAGGAATTAAATTTGAATAATATTTAAAAATATTAATTACATAAAATTAGCACTTTAGTTCAGATACTAATTAGTTATTATAAAAATATAATTTTAAATATATCAGAAGTTTTATATATTTAGTTATGTATTATTTATTCTTGTTATTTTGTTAAAATAATAATATAATCTGATCATGATTTATAACTTGTGTCTTATTAACATAAAGGTATTGCTTTTATATACATATAAAATTTGCCATTTTTGTCTCAAAAATTTAAAACTATAATTAAAAATGTTTTCTACACTTGTCTCTATATCTCGTTATTATTTTTATTTTAAGAATTAATATTTCATTATCATGACTTTTTATCTATAGTGAAACTGAAACAGTATATTTTTATTTGTACCGTGCCACCGTGGTATAATAAATATGAAGGTAATAGGAATATTCAGAAAGCAGATTGAATTGACTAGTTATTGAACTTAAATTAAATGATTTAGTTCCCAATCCGCCTCTACTATCTGGCTGCTATTTTCATATATGGAATAGGGACAGATATAAGGGGAATATAGTAAATTGTATAGAAATCATGTCCTCTTATTAAATTTTAGCCTTTATAAGCCACTTGTTATTAAATAAAATGATTTAAGAATTATTTAAATAAAAAATGAAAATTTTGACAGTTTAATAAAAATTTGAAAAAATGTTTGTTCTGGTCAGGAATTAAATCTTTGATGGGTCAAGGACATCTCGCCGTCAGACACTTAAACATGATTTAATAGCAAAATAAAATCACTTAATCTAATGAGTCTAAACGAGTTATGCTCCATTAGACACGATTCGATTCGCGTCATGGTTTTCTCAAAACCTACTGTGGAATTTCAGTAATAATAGATAATTATCCAATTATCTACAGACTTACAGATAATAATAGAATAGGTACATTTGCAATATAATCATTAATTGGGGTTTAAGCGCCACCATTCACCCACCATCAATATAGATAATTCACTATCCAGTATAGATACTAGCTATTGCCTATTGGTCTTAAACCCCAAGTAAAAAACATGACATACCTAACTACATCGAGAAATCATTGTTATGTGTGATCCTGGTTAGCGTGTGATTAGCTCAAAGTGAAACAGGTCACAGCTGCACGGTTCACATTATCCTCGTCCCCTGTTTTCGGTCCAAAAATATCAACTACTGACAACCGATTCTCATTTTCCAACAACACTGCGACTCATCGTCACCGGTGTTTTACACTTGTCTGTTCATAACAAAATAACGCGAGTGATGTCGATAAATCCGAAATCGTTAAGTTCGATTTTTCTGTATGACAGGAGCAATCATTAAAAAGCGTATTGATCCAGCATTGTTAACAACACCCTTCTATAGTCTTACAGTAGTAATAGTTACAGTAAAATTTGTTATAAATAATAAATATGCATTATGGTAGACCATTGGCATGAGTACTTAAGTGTTTACTGTGTTACTTTCAATAGGTAGGTACATCATTTTCATTTAAATAGGTTTTTCAAGTGCAGTTCCATTAAAAAAAAAAAAATGTTAGAATTTCTTTTTTCCACCCAAACCCTAAACCCAACGATGCCATAATTCATCGTTTTGTCGACGAACAACGTTTCAAGAATTTTAAATTGTACAAAAAACATTTCATCGCAAAAGTAACGTAGGTAATTACAATGGTTCAGACATTGTTATACAATATACGAATACGAATTACCGCCAAATTGTTTTATTCATTTATTTTCAATTTTTACGTTTTTTGCGTCTTTAAACATTATTATTATTATTATAGCGACAATTTGTTCACAAAGTCAAAAATCAATAAAAATCCGCGGGACATTTCACTGTCCCGCGAGACATTTCTTCAGTCGACCACTGAAAAATGAACATTTCAAAATCTATTTAACGATCATTATGATGGCGTTGGATTGTCGTAGATAAAGACATTCATACTCACACTATACATCATATGCGTTTGATGTATAAATGGAATTATGAGTATTTGAAATCTGAATCATGTGCAACCTACAGATACGCAGGTTATACGCAGCGTCAGGGGTGGGGATTGGGACCCCGAAGGCCTAAGTACTTTTTCAGGAGGCCTTAAACTAACGTAATGAACACAAACAACCATCTTAATGTAAACATTGTTTAATTTAAAACAAAATAAATAACATGATAATTCATAACAAAATGAAAAAAAAAAAAACAAATGTTTATGATCTATTTTAGTTCAACTACTTAATAAAACAAAACAAATTACTTCAATATCACAATATTTTAAACATTTTTAATACAAATAAAATGAAATTATTTCGCAAACAGAGTTAATATTTTTAATTTCACAAAATCTTAAATTAAAATTATTTAAAAAAATGAATAAGTTACTTAATGTTCCAGACACTAGTAGCTATCGGCATTCGGCAACGATTACGATGTGATATATGGAAGGCCAGAAAAAATAACGAATATAAAAATATTATTTTGCAACATCGTAACGATTTGTCTATTAGCTATGTATATTATATTATATTGTGTAAGCCATAATAAAAAGAAATATAGGTTGAGGCCCCCCCCAAGTAAGAAATATCTAAAGGGCGTGAATGATGGGACGAAATAGCCAAAAGTACCGGGTGAAATCGTTGGGAGGAAAATTCCATTTAAAATTTACGTCGCAATAACGCATTTATTATTTTTCGGAAAGATTTTTAATTTTTTCACTACCACGTGTATCGTTTAAGAACATTTAAGCGGTCCAAAACATTGAACTACAGAAAAACTAACAGTGTAATTAACGCGGTGCATAGGACGTATTAACATTTATGTATTATTTATGCCCACGGGCATTGTGGTGGATCCTTGGGATCCAAGTCTGTCTGTTGCGCGTGTCTGTCGTCACAGATCTACAGAGTATAGTAAATGTAAAAACCACGATTAACATTATATATATATATACTTTAATCACGTATTGGTAAAAACTAGGATAAGTAAAAGGATTTTAAAAAGAACATTTGTAAAAATAAAGAAACCCTCCTCTACACGACAATCCGCACTACCGAAACGATATAATAATAATAATAACGACGACATAATGAATAAACGTACGGGGAGATTTTGTGAATATGTCAACACTGTGTGCCCACCTTGTTTCACTCCCACCGTTCCCCGACGTGCCCGTTCCACAATCGGTTTATAATCTCTTTATCTACGGAAAATTCCGAAATTCCAATACACTTCCCCTCCCACCGATCAACCCGTTGATTTTCTTTCGCACAATAATAAATAAATAAAAACAGATATATATATATAAATATAAATAAATAAATAAATACGATTAAAGTGTTCCGTCTTCCGTGTAGAGCCGTGCGTGCCGCCGAATCGCAGTGGTTTTTCGTGACGGCAATACACGGATGCGACGCGCGCGCAACGGTCGTCCGATGGTCTCCGAGAGTACCTCTTGCGTGTGATAGGTATTATGTTTCCGTTTTTTCCTCTATAAATGTCGTCCAACGTCCGTTTATAATGACCGCGACAACTGTAAATAACATCGTCAGAACTCGGACCCTGTCCGCCGTCAATGCATGTGTGGAAAAACGCAAATGGAACTTGGTGCCATCCTGATCTATTAGGCGGACTAGTTCGCCCAGTCCTCCGCAAAACAACAAAAAGTGCTTCCCAAGACGTGTTTTAATTTGTTAATTATTACAATATTTGTTTTGTTTATTATTATTATTATTATTATTATTATTATTACTATTTTTAACGTAGTTCTGCTTAGCTCTATTTTGTTTTTGTATTCATTATTATTTATTAGGTCGATTTAAAATTATAATAAATTATAAATACCAACGCGGTGGTTGTGAATTTATACTTAGTATGTGTCGGTAAAGTGATATGTCAGTACGTTTGTCCAGCGGGTGTTTGCCCGCAAATGGTGAAAAACCACCGCAGCCATTGTCGGATACAGTAGATTCCAATGGCCAACAGAACAACTTGCACGAACAACAGCAACAGCCTAGGAGTAATAGTATGGATTATTTGAATTTCGAGGAAAAGAGACAAATAATTGCTTCGTCCTTATCCCTCACGGATTTTTTGCATACGAGTGGTACGGCCACTACACCGACATCACCCACCACTGGCAAGTTTATTATCGGTAAGAAAATTGTTAAATACTTTTCTATCGACATTTAAATAATTATATTGCTTAACACTTTGTAATTTATTCCAAAAGTCAATAAATTGGCTCTTTAAGTTAAAAATGATAATAACTTATAATCTTATATTTTTTATATATTTCATTTTTTAGTAGACGTCTACTAAGAAAGTATTCATCTTTCATTCTTATTTAGTTAATGCCATGCCCACCATTTTTTTTTTAAATTATTGATCTTTTAATAAATGTGTTATTATTTTAACACACTTATTTACTATATTCATAAGTTTTATCTTTTTTTTTTTATGAAGTAAATATTTTTACAATCATGCGAATGATAAAACTTCTGGTATCTTTTAATATATTATTAAAAGAATCGTATTCATTTATTCTACTTTGCCAAATATGAATTGAAAAAGTTCTCTTTTTCCCTCTTGGTTTTTTGTTGCCCCATTTGGAACTTTCAACATTCTGTACATTGTGAGTGTGAGCTCTGCTTTGAGAGTTTACCAAATTCTATTTATTATTTACCGTCAAGTGATTAAAATGATCTGTTTGTAGGTTCAATAGTAATCTGATACAATAGTTGATCCTAACTCATATACACTTATAAATTATTTGCAATAAAATATTTTCTGACCAATCAGGTACACACACATACACGCAACAAACCACTCATTGGTTTCACGACATGTGCCACCAAATACCCATTGCTGTGGCAGTATTTTTATGTCTGACGAGTAAACTTTTGTCACTCTTAACTATACAATCAGAACCTCTTATTTTCACATCATTTTAAGCATGTTTTCATACACATACTTATCGAATATAATCGACCAAACAATTTTAAATTTTGATTTATTTGTTATTTATATTTAAAAATATTTTTTTAATATTTTATTTTATTATTTATTTTTTTAATGATACAGTTGTGTGTATGTACCTGTAGTATAAAGTAGGTGCATAAAATATACTATATATCATTTATGAGTTATAACTGTACTAATTCTATCATGTACAAATATAAATTATTAGTTTGTAAAATTTAAAATTTAAATTAGTCCACAAAAAAATATTTGTTATCATTTTGTCAACTAAGATATTGTATGTGTATAGCGTGTATCTAATCAATTTGTCCGTAATATAATTGTTAGTTAAACATTAAATCCTCTTTAGTCTTATAATATTGACAAAAATCTTTATAAAAAAATGCTGAAATTCATGAAAAAATGTAAAGGTAAAATCTTTTATTACATGTATTAAATTTTATTATTTCAATATTAAATTGTTTTATATATATATATTATAAACTAGCCAAATTACTGTGCTTTGCTTGTGTACAGTTTTGAACGAAAATGTATATTTATTTAATTAAATTAATTATGTGTATAAATTTCTTTTCATACACTATTTCATTGCTATGAATCATTTTTATAGATATGTTCTAATACTTAATACATAAAATGATATTTTACTTAAAAATAACGCAACAAATAAGTGGAAAAAATTAATTATAAACAAATTTCTCAAATTTATTACAATAATAATAATAATACAAAAAATAAAAATAGAACAAATTGAACAATCTGGGTATATTGTTCTGGCTTCGTGCAGATTTACTTTTTAGCTTTTCATTATAATTTGATGTGACAAAAATAGCAGGTAGTTTTATATTATTTTTTTATATGCCACATTAAGTGTTTTTTGTCTTAGTGCTAGAATAAATAGAGTATGTTTGGACGTTACACAGTGTATGTGACAGTCATACCAGAAACATTGAACAATAAAGATCTAAACCAGCTGCGTTTAATATTTGCCCCTGAGCTTTATTGATCACCATTGAAAAATAGCTAAATAGTAAATTGGAGCCTTTTAAATTGTAATGGTATTTTGGTTGGTATTATTAAAATTCTCGGAAAATTTCTCTGACTCCACTATCTGTCAAAATTGTGTATTCAGTTAAAGAACTTTTAAGGGCCTTTATTTTTAATTTATTGCCGTTGCATAATTTTGTTTAATTTAAATTATGCATCAGTATTGTAGAAGTCCCTAGATACTCTTGGAATCAGTTTGTGTAACATGTTTCAGGAAGAGTTGAAAATTTTAAAAGTTGTTGGGTAATGTACTGCCTCCTCTATTGAGTACTGAATTATCTGAATAGTAAATTTTGAATTGGCGCATAAAATTTTGAGAAAACCAACCTATTCATTATATTCATTTTCTCATTGGTTGATGGTGATATTGTTCTTTCTTTAAACCAATTGATTGACTTAATAGATATGTTAATGATATCTCTGGGTACAACATATTGTCAGTTGAGTCTTGCTGATTTAGTGTCAAAGCGCATAAATTATTATTTGTAAGATTATTTTTCCTTTTCTATTTGGCCAATTGCCATTTCCTATTTTCAGCATAATATCGGCAAACAGCTTGTTGTCTTGTCCTAACAACAATACCCGCATGTTAGTTTTAAGTTCGAATTTTGTTACACGCATCCAAAGTTTGGAATTTATTAATGATGCATTGATTTAGTCAGCTCTTGACCCTCTTGTTACAATTCACAATATTTGATGGAACTTTCCAGAGAACAAAATCGTTAGTCATTCATATAGTGTGCTTTAGTTTTGATAGTTATTTATTATTCTTCCAACAATTAAAAAATATTATAAGAAAAAATTTCATTTTTTTGGTTATGAAAATTTGAAGTTGGTAATAATAATTAATAATTACAAAATAAATTTGAGCCAAGCATACTGAGACATGGAACAAATATACATATGTTAAACACATTTTAGGAGCTTAAGGCCTATAGCCCCTTTTATTGGATGCACTCTTTTAGCTATACCACTTTCATGGATAGGTATTTTTAAAGAATGTGTCATTATGTTAAATTTGAAAACTAATATCACTGAATTTTACAAATGCCTATTGTTTTTGTTGTTGTAGACATTTTTATTATAATTATGTTTTATTTTTTTAATTATAAAATACAAATTTGTGAATTCATAGTAATTGATATTTAATTTATATTTCGAATTGCCATTTTTGTTACTTAATTTTAGGTAGGATATAAATAGTTAGTAAGTAGATATTACATTAGGGTTTGGCATATTTTTTATCCCTCTTTCCAATCCCACCCGAAAGTGTGTTTTTATTCCAAAAATGAATAATTAATAAAAATCATTAATTTCTTTTATTACAATAGAATAGTTTGTTACATTTTTTGTTGTTTTTTCTTCACTTTGAATTGACTTAATGTATCTATTTGATATATTATTTAGAAATAGCAATGTAGTTTATACATTATTTTTTAAAATACATTTTCTAATTTTGATGACATTTATATTGGGAAACTGCTTACATATGTTATAGTTAATATATCAATAAAATGATTGTATATATTATAATTCAGTAATTGTGTATTATTTTCATACTGATACACTGTACTTAAAAATCATATTAGCGGATAATTTGTAATTTATCCACTATTATGAAATTACACTATAAATTATAATAACACTTATTATTTTTACATAATGTTAGTAATTTAATAATTATTAATTATTATATTTTAATTTATACCTGATGATGATTATTTTATATTAATGGTAATAACCTATAGATATAGGTTGGTACAAAATATAGTTTTACGATAGCTACACATTCTCCAAATACCTATGGTTATATTTTTTTTTATTCTGTTGTAACGGTAAATTACTGTAGAAAAAAATAATTTGGTCATTCTATTGTTATGTTACCTATGCGGTCTTGCATGGCATTACATTTTAAAATAAGCCATGGTATGCTATTGTAATACCTATTTATATGTTTTGTACATCATTATTGAAGGTTTAGACACTTATAATAATCTATTCAAAATTAATACTAAATAAATAAAGCTAATACATGTTATTAATATTATTGAAGTATAATATAATGATTTAAGAGTTTCAAATTCACCAGTTAATATTTCTAATTTGTAGGTTAGAAACTGAATAAAGAATACAATATAATAATAAATGATATATTACATTCTTAAAAAACCTCTGTGCTGCACTATTTGCATATGGTATATATGCAAAATGTACACATCAAAATTAATTATTTGATTTGAGAAATTTTATGGTGTATATATGTTTAACAGTGTGTATTATTTTAATTTATTATTTTTTTTAATATGTAGTAATTATGTAGTTAATTATTTTAAAATTTCTGGTAGTTGATAGGTTAATTTATAATATATATATATATAATTTTTATTTTTTAGCCAAGAAGCAAAATGGTACAGCACTTCGGACTAATAGTTTAGGATCAGGAACGCGTACCAGTCCATTACAATTAGATCGAAAACAACCAAGCAAGTTTTCTGCATTAGGTAAACTTTTCAAACCATGGAAATGGAAACGAAAAAAGAAATCGGAAAAATTTGAAACAGCATCTAGAAGTAATTATTTTTATTTTTAAAATAAATAAAAGTGAATTTAGTATTACAATTTTTTTAAATTTTAGATTTGGAGAGAAAGATCTCAGTGCGAGCAAATCGAGATGAATTAATCCAAAAAGGAATCCTGTTTTTAGATAGCCCAATGGCTCAAACTCATACGATCTCTGAAAATGGTACGAGTGTAATATATGTGTATAGAATAAAATAATATTATTTCTATATATGTATATACATAAACCTATGTCCTACATATTCGTTATACAAATTGTGTTTAGTATGATTATTGATAATTTAATTTTTTATAATTAACTTTACTAACAATCTTTTTAGGTATTCCTTTATAAATAAATAGTAATTACATTTGTATTTGTTAAAAAGAAAGCAAGTACTTTAAATGATTTCTAAGAAACATGGCAAATTCTATTATAAAAATAATGTGTTAATAAATACTTAATTTTTTTCACTACAAATCCTTGTAATTTATTATTTATTTTAAATAATGTAGAACATTAGTCAATTAAAATTAGTATAATGTTATAGCCAAAGTAAATAATTTAAAATGTACATAAACAGCGATGTATTTATTTGTACGTACAGTTTTTTGATTATAACTTATTTATTTTATTTTAAATATTTTTATTAGATAATTCACCCCAATTAAATCAAACATCAAGTGGAACAACTACTTGTGTTACCGTCACTCCTACTATTGGTTCATCGATGCTCTTTCAACAGCAACAAAATAGATATTCTAATCAATTTATGAATGGTAAGTAAAAATTATAAATTATATAAATTAATATAATTAAAACAAAAATTGAATAATAAGTTAAATAATTGAGTACAGTTGAATCACTGTGGACACTGGACAGACTTTGTAGGTTAGTCAATATTAGTCCTATTACCTAATATTATTTCTGGCCTATTACTAATAATAGTCCAAACATTTACTATCTGAATATTAAATTGAAATCCATCATGCATGATAATAAATACATATATATATATATATCTGAACTAATCAAACCAAAAATGGATGATATATATAATGCACTTTAGTAAAGTAAGTGCTTTAGTACTTTTTATATAAATTGACAAATTAAAATTTGTCTATTAAATCATTGAAATGTTATATCGACTATGAAAACAATATAATATTGTACATGACATATAATTTACAGTCATGTGTAATAATTCTATTAGAACATTTCAGAAGTTATTTCTAATAAACATTTTAAAAAATCTAAAAAGTAAAATTGTATTTTGATAAGATGTATGTAATAGAATTTCATACTTTCTTTATAAATAAACATCTTCATTTAAACTTATGTATTACATTTATCAAATTAGTATTATTGTTCTTTTATTAAAAATCGAAGCCAATAAAATACATATCCCCATCCATCAATTCTAAATGCATTGTTTAAATAATTAGACACTGTAAAAGAAAACTGCGGTGTACTTTTATAATTGTTCAAGTTACAATGAATGAATTTTCCATAATAAGGTTATTATTATAAAAGAACAACTGGTAAGTAATAAACACGCAAGCGGCTAAAACATTTCGAAATATTCTATCATTAATTGAATATCATTTGTAAGATAAAACTAAATCGTATTGTTTATCTTAGTAATAATAAAACGGTAAATGCAATATTGTTTGCCGAAATAAAAATGTATAATATAAAAACCATTCTGAAATTCAGTACCATTATATATGGTAATATAAATATAAATAATTTATTTTTAAAGAATGTTGTAACATTTGAATTCGTCAAAATTACAGTGTATATCACGAAAAATTCTTTTATAAAGGAGAATGAATAGTTTTAATTTTCCATTGCATCTGCTTCAAACTCTTCCAATGTCTACAATTTGTATTTGTGTGTGTATGGAAAAAAAAATACAAACGTATATGATTGTATAATCAAGCCAAAGAGTATTACGAAAAATAAAGAAATATATATATATGAATTGTATTAAATTCGTTTATTTGTTACGGGTTTCATATTTGTAATTTCTGTTTGTCCTATATTTAATTTAAAAACGATTTTGTCTAAATTACCTATTAATTTTCAAGCGTACATAATAAATTAAATAGTTTAAAAATAAATTATTTTATTCGGGGAGAGCCCGATCTATCTGCAATTAAGAGGCACTTTTTCCGCCTATTACAGTTCCATAGTAGACATTATTGAGTTGGCTACCCTGATTGGATTTTTAGGTAAGCCGGAAATGAATTATTATACACAGGAAAAAGTAATATTATTTCGTGCACTCTCTGCTGTGTTGCGGGGGCCCTTCAAATTGTATTTGTACACGGCAGGCAGTGAGGTTTTTAAACTTCATGTGACGTGTCCCCTCGTGCAACCGTTGCTACCGTCTCGACGTTAATTTGTTTTTTACGAGCTTTTGACAGTGTATGCTATTATTATAGACGATTTTCAAAGGTCAACTTTGAAAAAATACAGTTTCGTCCGTTTTTCTTTTTTCTGCTGCTTTTATTTTATTATTGAAAAAATCATCGTCACTGCTAAAGACTTTGTCTGCAGAGGAAACCAACCTATTCATGTCACCCAACCAAACTACCCCCAAAACGATCAATGATGGGATATATAATGAAATGTTCATGTTTTCATAGAGGTATGTTACTACAAATTTGAAAACGTCGATCCAATACTGGTTTTTTACTTGTTTTTTCTATAGTTTTTCTTGAATATTTTAATAAAATATTGTAATCAATTTTTATATTAGAGAAAAAAAACAATTTTTAAAACGAAGAATTTTTTTGAATGCGATGAAAAAAAATTATTTTATATAAAAAAATATATAGGTATTTGAGAGAATTATCCTAAAGTATATTATTAAAATAAAAAAAAAATTGTACATTTTGGTAAACAAATTGCGGGTTCTAAGAACATTTTTTTTTATTTTAATACGTAATTAAAAACAATTTAAGATTCAAATATAAATAAAGTAGAGTGATACGAGTGCTATAAATGTCTGTTTGATTATATCACTTGTCTAAATTTAAATTTATAAAAATAAGATTATATTATAAATCATTGTATTCAAAAAACAATTTTGAACGAAATTCTATTTATTATTCTTTGTAATTTTTCGAAATTCAAACAAATGAAATTTATAATGAACAATTTTTTACGTATTGTTAAAATATTGTAATTTTTTATTACGTCTTTAAAATACATTTTCTAAACTGAAATACTGAAATAGTAAAAATCGCATATCTACAAATGGATGTGTTGTCAATTTTAGCCTTTTTTTTTTTTAATGAATGTGTTGAATAATATACCAATTAGATAAAATTTGTTATTGAAAAGTAATGCATGTAAGGATCAATGGAACACTCTTTCTACATGAAACAGTATTCATAGTCAAAATAAAAAAAAAAGAACAATGTAAAAACAATACATGTATCACTTAACTCAAAAGTGGATAAATACTTGTAGATAATTTTTTCTTTTTGTAATTTTATAGAATGATTTCATTTTAGCATTAATTTTAAATCTCTTATAATAGATGGGTTAATTTCTACAGAACATAAAGTTTGTCGCATTTATTTATTGAATAATTAAGTTTTTTTTTACTCTATTTTTTAGATATGATTAATTTGTTTTTGTTTTATTATTTTCAATAGAAATCATGTTTAGAAATAAAATATTAATTTTTTTGTTGGACGTGTTGTGCTTGCGTAATACATATGGTATACATACAAAATGTAACTTATATGAATGTATTAGGAATAAAAATATTGTGTACCTGCAAATTAATAAAAATACACTCTTCCCGTGATTGTTTTATTATTCGACAAACAAAAAGTAATTAAACATATTATATAATAATAGCATTTTATCGTATTCCTAACAGACATATAAAATTAGTATTTTGTACTTTTTTTTTCTTATGTAAAATATGTTGGATAATTTTTTTTTTATAAATTATATAAATTGGATGATTCGTCAATTCTGTCGTATGTCATGATAATAAAAAACTGTTACACTCAAGTAACTGGACATAAAGAAATTATTGCGCAAAATGAAATTAAACTCGTGAGGTACTCGATTTTTTTGTGACTAATAAAAATTCATTATTTTTAAAAACTAGTATTCCCCCTCCTCCCCGTTAACCAATGCAATAATATGATATTTCTAGTTGTAATTTGTAGACAATTGTATTCGTTTCTTATATTACCGAAAAACAGTTTTCTAATCTCCGTTTTATTTCCATTTATAGTACGTACACACAAGTCACGTAATAATCATTTGAAATTGTTTAATATACCTATATATTACGTACGTAATAATTTCGGTGTTGTATAATCAGGGCCGCGTGCTAAGGGAGCGGTAAAACATTTAATTAAATGGTGTTTAATCCGTAATATTTTTTTATTTTTTTTTTGTTTACGCACAAATTAAAATATAATAATATTATAATGATTAATACGTAATTAAGTAGGTAAATTATAAAAAGTCTTAAAATATATATTGTATAATCGATTGTTGCTACTATATTTTTCGTTCGTGCTTGAATATTGGTTTTGTCTTCGTATAATTTATAGACGATTTCGGTGTGGCTCTGTGTTCGTACTCTGTACATCATATTTAATTTTCCATAGTAAGAATCGAAATAATGCAGTAAACGGAAAACCCCGTTTCGATCGAAATAAATGTTCGATTGTTGACGAGCGATAAGAAGTGTGTGCCTTTAGTTTTCGATCGTTGATTAGCGAAAACCATATAATATTATTGTTCCCATTTAAAAATCTATGCAATGTAATACGTTTATATTTTCTATCGTCTGTGCGAGCGTGATATTTTTTTTAAATTGTATTTTCTAAATTAAGCGCGTAATTTAGATGCTTTTGACGTCTCGGTTTTACAGTTATTACAGATTATTATATAATGTTTGTTTTTTTTTTTGTATTAAATATGTTATCCTGTTATCTTATTTATTATTTTTTTTTTTATTGTGGATACGACAGGTACAAATAGATTGAATATTTCGGGGATAACGCTTTTAAATACATTTTAATGTGTAAAATAATTTCCAATACCTAAAGTATAGTTAAAAAAAAATAAAAAAATATCTTAAATATTTTAAATTCTTTTATGGGGGCCGTAGCCTCCCCTATTTATTTGTGATAATAAAATCAGGGCTGGCGAATATTGGTTGCCCTACGTGTCGCGATAATGGTTGGCGCGGCACTGTGGTGTATAATGTTGTATCGTTATTATCAATTGATTTATCCAATTTATTATTATAATAATAATAATAATTTGTAACGGTTATAGGCTATCTATCGCGTGTGTCAGGGATCAAAGACGTGTTTGATTGTTACAAATATATTAATAAAAATAACGTTTGCCAAAGAAAAGAAAAAAATAAAAATTATATTTTGCGCCTACTTTCAGAAATATTACTTGATTAATGGATAGAGTGATGATCGCTGTCTGTACGCGTAATCACATTGTGACTTATTAGATTTTGCTTACGAAAACTCTTTTACATGAACGTACACCGCGTGAACATACAAAAAAGAACGCCGTATTTTAGCGTTCGTGTCTGATCGGCAACAACACGAGACGACACCGTAAATTGGTGGCACGTGTTATTTATTTTTAGAAATTCCCGCAGTAATCATTTGCCGAGACGCAATTATTAATCGATTTATATCATTTTTTTTTTTTTTTAATTAATTACTACCGACCGTATTAAAATAAAATATTAAAATCTGTAAATGTATGTGTGTGCATTTATATACGTGTTAAAATTTTTTGAGTCGTATTCCCCCCCCTTTTCCAAAAAAAAAAAATTTTATGGAATTATTTTGCTATTGTCGTACACAGAGTGTGGATACGATTTGTCTAACGTCTAAACCCGGTTCGACCGTTTATAAGTGTCGAGACTTCGATGCTGATGAACCGTTCCGACTTTTAATTCCCCTCGTACATAATGAAACTCTGGAAGATTTTGTAATTTATTCGGCGTTTCAAATCGTCGGGCCAATCGGAATTTAATATCTCGGTACGAAAAGTACGCGTTTTTTAATTATCCAAAATAATTGTTTTGACCCTTCGGAATTCGAAATTTGTTTTCCACCACACAAACATAATAACTATCCCATTCTATGAATATATATATATATATATATATGTATTTAATTTTTGGTCAAGGAATTAAAGATGTGTATTATAATATGACCAACGTGCGAATATAATGGCGACATCATAATAAAATATTTTAAATATATATATACATAATATGTGTATTATACACGTTATTATAAATAAACCTTGGCACCGCCGTTGTTTAAGTATAGTTTACTATTAATATACAGTTATATAAATATAGTAGTTATTTATTAATATATCTGAATTATCGGTAGTTATAATATTAAAAAGAAAAGGGGGGGGGAGGGAAAGGGACGAATGAAAATCGCGTAAACAGTATGAATAATTACGCTCTTATATGCCGCGTTCGATAAAGGAGAAAAATAATTTTATATTAGTAGAATAGTAAATTACACGAAGAGAGTGTATGTATGTTTTTACGCTTTTTTTTTTTTTTTTTTTATTGGAATGAAATCATCCGGGGCCGGTCCTTGTTTTTGCGGGGCCTTTTTTTTTTGAATTTAACTGTATACCTTTTTATGATGCGAAGCGCGAGGCCCTAAACTGCGAGCGGGGCATGGGACAACAAATGTCACAGTTGGCCTATCTTAGGGCCGTCCCTTATGAAATTTTCTCTCTCCGTCTCTTTTTTCTTTTTTTTTTTTTTTATAACGATAAACTCCCGGTATAGAGAGGGGAGGGAAATTCATGTTACTAAACTTATTGTGTGTTAGTGTAAATATGGCGTTACGACTATCATTGGCAACGTAGTTGGTACGCCGCCGATAAATAACAAAATGAACGATATTTTCGTAGGTCGTGCGTATTATTTATATAGCGATGGCGTGGAACAATGGCCTTGATCTGTAAAAATGTGTGTGTGTGTGTGTGTGATTTAAGGGGAGAGAGTGGGGAAGGAGCGTAGAGAATTACGTTGTGATTTCCGTGGCGCCTCTCCATCGCCAACGGGTGTGTGTGTGTGTGTTAAATGAATGGGCGATTCCCGCGGCGCTACAATTTTCTCGCACATCGTTATTTTATGCAGCACACGCGAAGGGGATACGAGATATGCGCGCGTGCGAGAAAATAATTTCAGTCGATAGCAACGGAAACTTTGGTAATCGAACCGACCACCCCGTACGCGCGTTGTTGTTGCCGCCGCGCGAATGTAAATTTTTTTTTATTATTATAATTTTCTTTTTGATTTTTCTATTCGGCTCGTGTTTTTGTCCCGTCTCTTTGTGCAATTATTTATTTATTTATTTATTTATTTTTTTTCGTACACCGGCGTAACGTAATATCGTATTTTATTTATTTAATTATTATTGGCCGGAAGAGTAAATAATAAAATGACCACCACCACTACCACAACGATCAACGAAAACGAAAACAGAAGACCCCGAACGCGGACAGGTTTTCCGTTGGACAGGTACAGCGGCGGAACCACCGCGGCGGTAACAACGGACCACAGACGTCCGCCACCGACAACGCTACCGCCGATGGTGCACACGATCGTCGCTCGGTCGACCACCGCGTTCATCCGGAGAATCGCAGGTATTCGAAAGAGGTTAGCGTATTTAGAATTTTTCGATTGGAAGAGAAGTGGAACGTGTTCTGTTGTTAAACGAAAACTGTTATGTATGTATACGACGCGTATTTTATAAAAAAAAATTGAAGAGAATTCATTATATTTACGTATGATGAAAATGGTAAAATTTTTGAGATTATTTTTATAACACTGTTTTGTGGGGCGTTATCGCGGAGCCGTATTTTGTGTATGTCGGGCTTTTCAATTTTTGTCGTCGCTCAATCGAAAAAATTAAAAACCGCAGTAAAAAATAAAAATTAAATTTTTTTTATTTTTTAAGGTATTGAATCAAAAATAAAGCGTATTTATTATTATACGTAATGTTCGCTAATATCAATAAACTAATTAATATTGCGTGAATATTTAACATGGAACACTTATTATTTTAATAACATTACCCATAAATAAAAATATATTATACACATAAGGGATGATTTTGAGCGGGTCAGTGTCACGCTTTCGAGCTACGCGTCCGTCTTACTGTTGTCTCATTCTATGCAAACAAATCGTATAGACAATTCCATTTTTATTTAAAAATTTATTAAATTAACAATTTAATATTAATTCCGTTGAACGTCTATTTGTTATGCGTCTGTTTGTTGTATTATTTATACCCTTATGAATCTCCGAAGTCCTTACGCCTTTTTCCAAGAAAAGCAATTCTGAGATATTGATAAATAACGTTATTTCAATCATGGATCGTGGAAGCTAGAAACAATATCCAACTCGTAATTATAATAGAAAAAAACTCAAGAACCGATTTTTTTTTAATACGGTTTGCGTGTCATATAGGTGTCGATTGCCGCATATGGTGGCCAGACCACATTGTAAAACCGCTCGGACTTAAATATATTACGAACGTCGGTATATAACGAAGAGAAAAACATTCAAGAGAATCGAAGTCGAGCGAGTGTCACACTGTCACCGAATAAATCCAGGAATATTTTATTACCCGTGTATTTTTGTAAGACGCTGAATGAAAGTTTCCCGAAGAAACAAAAAGAATCCCAAAATCCCATTCATTTGGATAACACGTTCTAAAAATAAAATATTTCGTTGAGTATATAATCGGAGTTTGAGTATGACAGAAGGATGTGACTTTACATTTTTTTGATGTTGAGAGATAATTCAACAGAATTACACCTGCAGAACACGTACATTTTTGTAAAACGCTTTGGACGGATCACACAGTTATCACAGTGTCTTGGCGTCGGCAGCGAAAAGCATAAACTCAATCCGGAGAAACTATGACTGAATATATGGTGTTTATAAAAATATTAAACAAAAAAGACCCTAAGCGAGTAATAGTTATCTTAAGGAACTCCAGATAATGCACGAAAACAATTACACGTTTTACCGAGAAGATTAACAAACTAAATTAAAAATTAAAAAAGGAAAAATTTTTTTTTTTAAATTGTAATATTCTTAAAAAAATTAAATAATATTTATTATAAAAACAACAATTTATATATGGATATAATAAATTAGAATATTTTATATATAAAAAGAAAAAATGCCTAGAGTATTTGAAAAATGTTTAAGAATGTAAATGTATAAATATTTATTCATATTTAATATTTATTCCTGATGATGATTTATGGTTGAAATTAGTTGTTACATTCTTAAACATTTTTCAAATGCTCTAGGCATTTTTTCTTTTTATATAATATTATTATATTGAATTTTTTTTTATTAACAAACTATCTTCGACCACTCAAACAGAAACCCATCCAAGATGAAAATAGCTTATCGATTCCTAAACGTTCCAGAATATAAATTGATGAACTCCGATCCGGTCGCGTAATTTCAATATTTGATGGACTATGGCAAAGACGTAAAAAATTGCCGACTTCAAAACAATATATATATATATATATCGATATAACGATACTGCTGACTATAAAGTTGACCTGGCGTGCTTTATATGATATATATATATATAATGGATGGAAATAACCGATTTTACAAAATATATTGTAAAAAGTTGAACCATTTCATTGTGTTTTACGTAGTCGGCATAATACTTTATTCTAAACACTTTATAGACACACTATGAAGTATACATAATAATAATGAACATTATTGCTCAGGGCCGTATTTAGGGGGGAACAACAGAGGACTGTTGTCCCGGGCGGCTGATCATGAGGAGGGGGCTAAATTTTTTATATACTATATCATTAATTTAATCATCTCTGTAAACATTGAAAGTGAACTAATTTCCAGCCTCAATTATGATGATATAATTAATTTGCGAAGACACAATCCAGGAAAAAAATTTAATTGTAAATTTAAAAATAAAATTTATATTTGTATTATATTATAATAGGGCTTTTTTTTTGTTGCTCCAGGGCGACAAATTCCTAAATACGGCGCTGCTGCTATTGCTACAAAACGCTGCGCCGCCGCACAGGTTCCTAATATTATCATAACGACGACGATCTACGTTTGCCGTCTTGGCTAGTCGATAATTTTTATATTTCGATTAATGAAATCGTCAATAGGAAAAACCGCGAAGGACAATTTGAATTTTTCAAATTTTCCTACTTGAGATCGAAGTAGATTTAAACTGATAGTGGCAAATGTGTAAATTTGCCTCTCCTCCTCCATACCAAATGACGTCAATGCCCTGATCGATTGAATTAAAAGCCTTGGATAAGTGTTGCCATTAAAAATGGAATGCTTCGTAAAGAATACGAGTAAAATCACAGTACTGATGATGATGATGATAATAATAATAATAATTAATTAACAAAAACAATTATTGTTGAGCGTTTCCTTTAAAGAATCCATGCAAGTCGACCAGAAGTGGTCGAAAAAGATTCCAACCCGTTTCGGTACGACGAACTGTAAAAAAATGTATAAAAATACGTTCCAATTATTATTAGACTTCGGAATGGGCGTGACTCGTTCCTATCTTTCCAAATAGAAGGGACAACTCGGTTAGTGGCTTGTAGGAAATCAAAAAAATCATTGAATAGAGAATTGAAAATATTTTATTTTGCATAATTATCTATATTATCTCTATTATCTATTATAATACTTATTTTACCTAATTGTCTATATTATCTATATTATGTATTATAATACTTATTTTTTAAATAATAAATGTAAACGTCTAGGTTTTTTCATATAATTTGAAAAAATATTTCTACGTATTTTACTTAAATAATTTAAGCATTAATTATTGACAACAATTGCCTGTTGCATTATCGATTATAATTGTATCATACCTACATAAAAAAAAAACGATTTCTTTTTTTTTCATTTTTGTGTGTCTTTGAAGGTGTGACAATGGTGGTGTGTCATTTTTATACCTATGTGTGTTGTGCATACGAATTTTGAAAATGTATAAACATATCACCGCTATTCTTTGCGGTTGTGTACGTATATACACAAATCACTGTGATTTTGTGTAATAGTAATAAAAGTATTTAAATTATGTGCAAAACAATGTTGCGGATCGAGAATTTTCCAAGAGAAATCTATATATATATATATATAACTTGAGTAATAGGTATAGTTATTTAAAATTTATAATAATTACCCGCAGAAAATAAAAGGAAGAAAATCACCAGGACTTTAATTTTAAAATCGCCCATTGACTCTTCAGCAGTTTGACGATTTTCTCGAATTCACATTCGTAACGTCTAAATGACATTCATTTTCAGCCATTTTAAGTGTGTTCAATACAATATTCGATATTTTTGATTTATAACGACTTTGAAAATTATACTGTGCGCATATATATATATATATGTTTTTAAATTTACCTTAAAACATGATACATTTAAAAAATATACTTAATATTGGTTTCTGCAGGTGTTTACATTTATGAAGTGGGAACAAATTGTCTTTAAGCATTAAACCTCGTTTACTTTTTAATGAAATATAATTTTTTTATCAATAAATGAATGCCGAATTTTAAGCATTATCTTCTATGATTTTTAAATTATTACTTCAAAATTAATATAATATTATGTAATAATAACATTTTATTGGTATAATTTCTTATTTTACTTTTATAATTACTGCAAAAATAATTTTCAGTAAATCTGACGAGTTATTTTTTTATCAAAATATAAATGTAATATTAGAAAAATATGCTATTTTTATTTTAATATCGAGTAAATTTAGTAAAAGTTGTTTCTTGCATGTTAACATATGTTTATCTCATTATGTTAGGTAAAATAATACGAACGAACAAGATTTTTTTTTATTATTATTTTTACTTCCATTAAATTAGTAATTATATAATTTGGCATAATCCATAGGTGTAGTAGTTTAGCTAAGTAACTATTTTTATTAAATTGCATCATTTTGTGTAACAATAACATACGTATAATTTTTAGTTTATTTTTACAAAAATATTAATTTTATGGTTACTGAACTTCTAAAAAAATTAATAAATAAAAATAATTATGTTTAAAATATATACATAAGAATAGTTCTAAAATCTATTAAAAAAAAAAATTATATAATAGGTACCATAATATTGTATATTGGTATAAAAAAAAAATAGTGCTGTAACAATTTTTTTTAAATTAATTTTATTAAAATCATTTATAATTTAATATTTAAATAAATTTTTTAAATTAAAATTAAAAGTTATGCAGGTATTTTCTTAAAATCTATCCAATATATGAGGTTTATGGTTATTCTGTATTAATGTATTACTTTTAAATAACTGTACTTTATGTATTTGGGTATTTAGTATGTATTTTTTGTTGTATACATTTATTTATAAAGTATGATCAAAATGATTTTGGTAAATGTAAATATTACACATATTATGTATTTTTCTCGTTTCGCTTAACTAGATTGACGACTCAACAATGGTTAACTAGTTACGGTAGCCAAGTAGTCTACTGGGCTATGGCCTTAGAGTTCAGATGAATTATAATTTCTAAGATCCCAAAATTATAAATAATATTTTAATCACTTTGAAATAGTATTTATATCAGGTATTATTTTAAAATTTTTTTAATAATTATCTAAGGTATATTAATATTGAAATAATTATTAATGAAGAAACAGTATTATAGTGCCTATTGACTACAAGTATAATTTTATAAAAATAGTAGTCCAAATTAATACATTTTATTTATTAGTTTTCAAAAATAAAATATTGAATTATTATTGTATAATTAATAATCTTATATTATTTTCACAAAAATATATTAATACCTTCATAACGATATGTATTGTGCAATTGATATTTTTTTAATTAAATAACAAAAGCCAAACTCTTTGTACTATGCAAATTATGTTTGACTACAAATTATGTCTGATAATATTAAGTGGAATGTATTACATATTTTGACAACTAATGCGACCAGAGATTACTTGACTATTTCTAGATCCTTTAAGTTATCTAATATTTAATGGAATGGATGTATCTAATTTTAGAACATTTAGACCTTGTGCATTATGTATTTTTTAGTGGTTTAACGATCAGTCATATTAAAGTTTATTTTTTGTGTTCATATATATCATATACATATATACAAAATTTATTGTGTCAGAAATTTTACCAGTAACTGTCTCAGTCTACAAAATTGCTTCCTAAAAAATCTGTAATATCACCTTTTGCTTTGTAAAAAATTTCAAACAAATTGTATCCGATCCGAGAATTCAGCATTATTTGGCACAGTGTAATGTTATTAATCACATGTTATTACCACTAGAAACAATAATAAATTATACTTAATGGCTATTATTTTTCATTGATAATACAATATAAATTATATATACAATGTAATTTATTTTTAATCAGTGATGGTATTCCAGATGTCTACCTACTTATCTATTAGTTTTACAAATGATGAGTTCTTTCATTAAATCATATGTCGATGAGAGTAAAGCGTTTTTTAACAAATAAATTTATAATATACATGTTTATGTAAATACATATTTCTAAAAAAAAAATTAACTTTACATTCACAAATTTAATTTTGTTTAGATTTGAACAAAGATAACAAGACTGAAACGGTGCAAGGCCATAATGAGCCAATAGAATTAAATTTTGAGCAACAACAGCATGTATCTGAACAGCCTAGTAGTTCAAAACCTGAACGACCTAACTCGCTCACTGGACCTGGTGGTACACTCACCAGACGTTTGTTCTGTTACCATGCGCCTAATCAGTTATTGGCGGGATCAGGTCAATCGCCTACCAGACCTCTAAATTCACTATTGCCAACAGGTAATTAAACAACTTAATATATATGAAATTGTTTTTTTAATTTTTGTTCTTTTATATTTATAGGTTGTGAATCCCCTAAATTAAATTGCGATAGAGGGTCATCAATGATTATTCAGGGACAAAACATGTCTCAATTGGTCAGTGGTGTTAGGACAGGTTATTATCATTCCAGCCCTAGGATGATGTATAATAATCATCCGGGGCACCCGTCATTAATGCTTTCTGAATTGCCTGAACCCCCAATACCGGTGTCTGAAGTTGGCCCTATACCTCCACCACCTATGTTCAGTTCGCCTGCTCAACAATCATATTTATACCAACGTAAATACATAAATTATAAGAAATAAATATTTCTCCAATAACTAAACATTTTTATCTAAACAGAAAATGATCGACAAAATGTCCGTTCCAATGATAACAAAGATGAAGAAATGGAACTGACTACTAATGAAGATGATTACGATGATGATGACTATGATGAAGAGGAGGACGATGAAGATGATGATGATGAAGAAGAAGTAGATGATGATGATTCCAATGGATTTAGAATAAGAAGTCTTCACAATTTCCCCAGTCATATAGAGCAGATTCCTGCTAAGGAACCTGCTTTTAATGCACAACCTCTTAAGTCAGCATTGAAAAAACCATCAATACCCAATCAACAAGAATCATCGCAGTTGCTCAAGTATGTTATTGAATAATAAATAGAAAAAAAAATATTAAATTGAAAGAAGTAAATAAAAACAATTTGCAATAGTCGAGGTTAAATGAAAGAAAAATGAATAATTTGCCTTTTTGCCAATTATTTAGCAATCGTTGGCTCTTCATTTCACCGTTTCTTTATTATTACATTTTTTTTTTTTAAATTTGTTTATCGCTGCATAAAAGAAGGGCTCCACTTCTTAAGCCCAGGATACGTTTTTGGTAAATTAAGATAGTTTTATTCAATTTTTTTTTTTGTCATAACTATTTATTGTTAAATTTCAGTGGTGCTAATCGTCCAGTAGTTTTTGGAATTTCATTAAATTGTTCACTGCAAGAAAATAAAGAAAACGCTAGGCCCAGTGAGTCTAGTGATGATGATAGTTCAGGTGATGGACCTATATTATATAGAGATGACAATTTAGACAGTAAGTAAACTATCAGTAAGTCTTATTATGTATTATATAGATAAACTCTAAAATTATGATTTGAATTGTTAATTTAAGTTTTATTTAATAATTACAATTTTTAGATCGATTAGCTGAAAAAATTGCAAGGAAAGACAGCCTTGCTATTAAATTAGCTTTGCGTCCTGATCGACAAGAGCTTATTAATCGTAATATTCTTCAAGTTCAGAGTGAAAAGGAGCGACAAGAAACAAAAGAAGTGATTGGTGCTCGTCTTATTAGGTATGTAATTTTATATCAATTTTATAATAATTTTTAATTAATATATTAAATTTAAAATGTGTAGACGTTTGAGCATGAGACCAACACAGGAAGAACTTGAAGAAAGGAATATCTTAAAAAGTAATGTACAGGTTTTATTTATAAATTGTGTTCATATTTTTATATTGTAATTAAATTAAATTTTAGAACAAACAGCTGCAGAAGAAAAAAAATTAAAAGAAGAAAAAAAACGCATGTTATTAAGAAAGTTGAGTTTTAGACCAACAGTTGATGAGTTAAAAGAAAAAAAAGTAAACACTAAAAATATCTTTAGTTGTATTTATTATTATAATATTTTTATTCATTTTACTTTTAGATTATTCGTTTCAATGATTATATAGAAGTGACGCAAGCTCACGATTATGATCGACGAGCCGACAAACCGTGGACACGATTAACAACCAAAGATAAAGCAGCTATACGAAAAGAACTTAATGAATTCAAAAGCTCAGAAATGGAAGTACATCAAGAAAGTAAACATCTCACCAGGTTAATATGTGTTATGTTTACGTATTATGACTTAAAACTTATTATCGAGAAAAGTAGCTAAATAAGACTCAAATTACTAGAAGTTTATATAGATCAATTAAGGAATCATTGTAAAATTGTAATTAAATAATTTTTTTTTGTTTACAGGTTCCATCGTCCATGAACACACATTATTCATTTTGTCATAAATTTTAATTTGTATACGTATCTGTTAAAATAAAAAAATTAAGACAAGATGAAAGAATGTCAGAATTGGCTGGTCTTATAATCTTGTTTAGATAAAAAGTAGGTTTTGAAAACATATGTATTAGTAATTATTTAAAAATAATATTTTAAAACTTAAAAATGTATTGAACCAATTTTTTTATCAGGTGAGATGTAGCAAAACCTATAAATTATGAAAAATATTAGAATATCATTTTGACGAAAAGCTTTTGTCCGTCCACATAGTGATTGTGTGCAATATTACGCAATAAATTTTACTTATATATATATATATAAAGAAGATAATAATTGAAGTACTACTTCTGCTTCTTTTACATTCCCTAAATGTGCTCTTTCGTATTGAATGTTTCCCCCCCTTTTTTTTGTTATTGTTCGAGAGTTCAATATAAAAATAATTTATTGTACAATTAATTACCATGTTGAAAATAAAAGCTCATTGTTTTGTTTGTAATTAAACTACAAAAATATTTAATATTATTTATTTTATTGTATTTATTATAAATTTGATTTATTATTATTTTCAATTGGCAATTTTATTTATTTGTATTATTACATGTATGTAAATAGTTGTAGATAGTTTCTACACAATGATAAAAAAATATCTTCCTAAACCAATTATTTTTTGTAGTATAAAATTGTACTTGTAATACATTATGTTTTTTTATGACAAATTAAAATAATGTATTTTTTATTTAAATTTCATTTCTCAAGAATTGATGTTTTATGGTGGATTTGAAAGAAAACAAAATTAAGTTTTTTAAGATTTTGGGCCTTTACAATTGATTTTTGTTGCTAACCGGTTTGTGTATGACTGAATACTGTACGATTTTGCTGAAAGGTCCACATAACCATTTCTCAAACTTTTAACTCGCCAACCTATTATATGAAAATGATCACATATTTAAAAAGCCACGGAAAGACAAAGACTTCAATCAGAACATTTTGTTAAATATTGAATGAATGAATTTTTTGACACGTTAAAAATTAAAAAAAAAATCATGTTTGCTATATTTCTTTATTATTATTAGTGAAACAAACCCCTAACATAACAAATATTCATTTTACAAATATTTAATTCAAAATAAAAATACACAAATATATACTATTAACAATAAATAACAATTTATTTAATACTTCAAAACTTAACATTGTTCTTCTTACTTTAGGGTAACTTGTTACTATTGCAGTTGTTGCCTAAAATTTTCTTTTTATTGGATATTATACAGGGTAAACAATAAATTTTTATACATATAATGCAATCAACAAGCAGAGATAGCCCAATGCTCCAACCCTCATCACAGATAAATTTTAAATGCTAATGTGAGCAAACAATGAACATGCTTTATAAAAGAAAAACATACAATTTTAAATAGTACATATTTGTATACTTACTACAGATATATCATAAACAAATTTTCCACAAATTAAATAAATACAATTTTGAATAATAACTTAGAAAAATACTGAATTGTTACCAACCAACTTCATGAGACCCATTCTCTGTACATTTGTATTTACCCGCAGAAAATGAATTTGATACCCCAAGCACTGAATTGCTAGTGCTGCTAAAATATATCAGCCTATACGTGCCTGGATTTATCACTGATGTTTCAGAAAATTTTAAACATATGGTTTTCGAACCATCTGGAGAAATTTCAGGAAGAAATTTTACTCTGTACGCAGACCTCATCTGATCAAATCGTCTGTACTCATCATTTGGTTCAATTTCGATTGTCTCCGAAGGTAAATACACGTATGACAAATAGTCGTCAAGACTAGTATATTTTTCCTAAAAACAAGTTTATATTACATAATACACTATTGAAAAATTATATATTCAATTTTGTAATATACAGAAAATACTCCAATCCAATCATTCACCCATGGATTATATCCTTTTATTCGCAAATTAACTTCATTCTCTGTTTCTAATTGCCATATTTTTATTGGTTGGAAAATTACAGGAAAAACAATATTGGAATGTACCTATAGAAATATAATAAAATTATAACACATGAATAAAAGACAATTAAACTCATGATACCTGAATACTAGATTCACCATAAACTGGTCTATGGTCACTCAATTTTATTGAGTCAATGTGTTTATATGATAGTACATTTAATACACATGTTTTATTCGATGAATCAATTGTTTTGTATAAAATACGATCTGTCCACGCAGGTCGTCTCCTACAAACAATCATTATACAATATAAATATTATATACACATGAACGATATTTATTAATGTTGGCCAACGATATATGTTTAATATCATTTTTATTTTCCCGATATAGATATATAATAAATACACAATAACAAGAAAAAAAAAACATTGAATTATATATATACATAAATATATGTGGCATAAATTTATCAAGTATTAAGCAAAAAAGAAAAATACAATAATACAATTAGTTCTAATTTATTATTTAAGAGTATCATTATGTTTATTTTTTTCATATATTCTTTTTATTCTTTTATTTACTTAATATTTAGTTTTTACTAATTTATTTTTAAATAATATTTGACGTATTTCCACTATGATCAACAACATTTGCATTTCTTTACAAAAAAAAAAAAAAAAAATCGTTTTAAATTTAATATAATTCCTTTTTCATTATTTTTAAAACCAAAATGTTACACACCCATCATCAGCCAATGAAACTAATTTAATGTTTTTACTCTTCTTTTAAGCAAATTATGATGTGCAATTTAAAAATACAAAAATAAAATTATGTGTTACTGATAAAAATTAATTGGAACTGATTTTAAATCATTTGATAAAATCGATTTAATTTTTTTTAAATCTCGCACCACATGTCACAATTTATCACAAATGTTATTACTTATTACAATTATAGTCGTTATGTATACTATCATGTTATTTTTTAATGCTTTTTCTTTAATGACATTCATGAGCTATTAGGTAATAACTAATGCTAATACATCTAATACTTATTATTTTATTAATAATATAAAATTCTATTGTTAACTGTTATTCAGAATTCCATATTCCGAATAGAAATTTTTTATTTTTAAAACAAGCACTTTTCTTAGCATATCATATTTTTAATAATTTTTCATGGATATTAGCATCGAATACATCTAAAAAAATTCGCGATATTGTTGGCCAACACTAATATTTACAGTGAAAACTTACTTAAGATCATAAGAGCAAGAATCAATAATGTATCGATAAGTAGGTGGGAACATTGGTAATATTTCAAAAAAGCCTTTAAAAGCTTTTAATTTTTGCATGACTATAGTTAATTCATCTTGCACCCAAACATCATTTAAAGTCTCAGCAGTTTTGTGTAATGATTCTATATTATTAACAGAATGTACAATTTCTTCAGCTGATTTTAATTTACTATTGTCCAAACGAAAATTTAGATCACCGAACCAAAATACATAACTAAAAAATAAAACAAATATACATGAACTATTTGTGTAGTCGTTAAATTAATTAATATTTAAAAATTAACTTGATACACAATAATTTTTATTTCTGGTTTTATTTAAAAATCTATTAATCAAGCCTTCACATTTACTGTTAGCAAAATTGGTTATTTAAAAATTAAATTGCATACTCATGACTTAAAATTGTTCTTCTAGATGAACCAAATTGTTGACTTTCAATGATTTTATGATAATCATTAATTCGATTCTTTAAATATTCTTCGTGTGCAGCAAAATGGCAATTAACACAACATATTGTAATACCACAAAATTTAAAACTAAAACTAACTGCACCTTTATTTCCCTAAAAATGAAAAATTGTTAATTATCAATTAATAATGTTATTAAATAATCATTTTACCCAAAGACCCAAAAATCCAGTAGGCGTTTCTAGACTTTCCATTTCCATTAAATATGGAACATGTTTTCGTTTACAAAATACATTTAACAGCAACCCCACCATTTTCACAGTACGGATCTTAACATAATCAAAGCCACTTAAGATATCCCTAAAAAATATATTAAAAGTTTAATATTATTATTATAATATTATGTTATTTACTATTAAATTAAACCTTATAGCTGCAGTCCATGGGTCATCGAATATCGAATCAAATAATAAATTCTGTGGTTGAGCCTTAAGTTCTTGAAACCTAAAATTAGAAAAATGATTTTAAATATTGCGGTAGAATAAGTACAAATTATATTTAATTATGATCATTAAATCATACTTAAGTCATAGAATATGGTTATAATCACAGAACATAATATAAAGTCAAATATGTACATTACAGTGCAAATTTAAGTTATGAAAATAAAAGTATTATTTAAATTTTGTAAAATATAATTTGAAACACTATAAATATTATATAAGAGGTGAGCTATTGTATTTTAGAGAGGCACGACAAAGTGCCCTAGTAGTCCAACTATGCAGTTGGATGTATAGAGTCAAGAACAAATATACTAAATATTTATAAATTCAATTAAAATTTGTACAAAGAAAATGTAAAATATATGAGTATGCATGAGTATGCACATATTTACAATATATAATAATTAAAAAACTCTTATACTTGCAATAGGTAATGAATTATTATTTAAATAAAATACACACGAAAGGTATTCATCACAGACTACTGACAAAAATGATATATGCATATTTTAAAATGCATATATAAAGATATTTATATATTTAACATAAGATTGGCCGTGGCAAACAGATGTTACTTTGATCTAGCAAACCTATTTAGATCAAAATTAATATCAAAAAAAACAAAAGAACAACTATATATTAGCTATGTGAGACCAGTCCTTTCGTATGCATGTGCCACTTGGGCAACAACGAATGGTGATGAAGAGAAGCTGCTAAGATTCGAAAGAAAGATACTAAGGAAAATACATGGCCCAATATATAGTCAGGAAGAACAGAAATGGAAAATAAGATCAAACAATGAATTAAAGGCGTTATTTAAAAGAGAAAACGTAGCTCAGTTCGTTAGGAGCACGAGACTAGAATGGATGGGGCATGTTTGGCGAGCAGATGGGAGACTACTGAAGAGAGTCTTAAACGAAGAAATAGAAGGAACGAGACCACGTCGAAGATGGATAGACAGTGTACAGAAGACAATGATGGAACTTATGCAATCAAGAGAAATAAACTGGGATATGGCAAAGGACAGAGGGAAATGGAAAGATTTAGTTTCAGCAGCAAAAAGCCTAAATGGCTTGTAAAGCTAAAGAAAAAAAAAAAAATATAAAGATATTTTCAAGAAGTAATACTTGCTATTCTGGTTACGATTAAATGATCATCATTAAATCATGATTCTAGACTATTTCAAATACTGCTTTTGTTTGATTGCTACACCCAATAAATCGAAAACTATATAGTCACCCTTGGTCAACGGTTTTATCGAACAAAACCCCGCTTTAGTCCGGTGAAAATAAATTATTATAATTCTATAGTAACGTATTTCGGAATTTGAAAAAAAGCGTTGGTATTTAAGATTTAAACCGTGAATCGTTTCCAACGTTGTGCCATTGAATTATAATGAACACTTAATCAATGAACGCCGCGTATTATACGAGTGTTTAACCATTTAAGAAAGTATACAGTAAAATAAACAAATAAGAAATGAATAAAATTTCGAAACCAAAGATTTAGTTGTAAAATAATTTTTTATTAATAATAAAATAATTATTTATTATCAGTTGTTAAACGATAATATTTAAAAGATTTTTTTTTTGAAAACGTGTGAACCTTAATTGCAATTTTTACCATTTTATTTTATTTTTTATACTCAAAATAATAACGAAAATGACTTATGAAGAACAATCAACGAAATTATATTAAACTAGCTGTCCTGCCCGGCGTTGCCCGTGCCAAAGATTTGTATTTTTTATTACAGCTGAATTACCCGGCTTCGCCCTTGTACAGTTTTGAACGAACTTGCATCATTTATTAAACTTTAAAATTTTAATTCAATACACATGCTCTTCTTCTCCCTCGCCTCTAACCCAGCCAGTAGCGTATTTTCAAATTTTTTCTCGGGGGTCTAGTAATTTACATTACCTATAACTATTATATAAAAAATATATATTTTTAATTCCGCCTAAAATAGCTGACCCGACAGACTTCGTCCTGTCAAAAAGATTTGTAATGTGGCAGTTTTTGTGCCTACGTATTTTAAAAATATTCTCCTGAACAGAACCGTCAACCTGGTGATAGGGCGTTGTGAATAAAAAACATATATAATGATTTAAAAGTAAGTAATCGCTTTATTGTTAATCATGTGAATCATAATTATTATTATTATCATTGTAGTGCTTTGTTTTTTGTTTGATTACGGCTTTTGCCCGCGACTTCGTCTGCGTGTAATTCGAATAAAAGCAAGGTCTTTATGTATCAATAACTGGTGCCCGCGACTTCGTGTGCGCAGTATTAGTATTTCGAGTAGCTTATATTAGCGTGAAAAGAACTAACATTATGACATTAAAATTATAACATACATAATTTTTGGGTCGTATTTGAAAATATAACAGTCTGACAATATTGAGATGTTACATTCGCACTGTAATAACGTAACAATATTGTCAACATAAGAAATACAGTAATTAAGCACTGCAAACCCCTAATCATAGGCCTATAGGTAGCTACTGCAGTATGCTTCTATAAACTATATTTAGCGATTTTTTTCCTTCAGCATAAACATGCAGATTTTTCGTTTTGGAAACACGTGAGCAAGCCAAAAGATGTCATGTGGAAGCACGTGTTGTATTTTCTTATGTTTTTTAGGAAACGGCGAGACTCATCTGTTTCATGAGAGAAAAGTTCTTTAAGCGGCTCAACTGGCTCATCTATTGAAGCAAGAGCTACTTTTCCTCCTGAACAACACATGCCCGCAGCTTCTTCTTTCCACTTAAGAGCACCGCAAAATCTACATTCTTTGTTCATAGGTTCTATTTTTATAAGATTGTGGCTTCCGTAATCAAGTGTCTCGTCGTACTCAAATGCAGCTTTGTCGAATACCCCCCACGTGTTTCTTCTGAATATTAGACGTCGCTGTTGTGCCCTTTCAGCAACAGCGCGTCTGCGAGATTCAGCTTCTTCAACGGTTTCTGTAGCTCTTTGTGACGCTATGTAAGTTGCCTGCTGAAGAAGCCGAGCGTGGACTGTTCAGGTGTCTCAGCAGCCCGTTGAGATGCCAGATATTCAGCGTGGTGTTGACGTCGAGCTTGGGACTGTTCAGGTGTCTCAGCAGCCCGTTGAGATGCTAGATACTCAGCATGCTGTCGAAGGCGGTTTTGAGACTGTTCTGGTGTCTCATCAGCTCGTTGAGATGCCAGATATTCAGCGTTCTGTTGACGTCGAGCTTGGGACTGTTCTGGTGTCTCGGCAGCCCGTCGAGATGCTAGATACTCAGCGTGCTGTCGACGCCGATCCTGGGACTGCTCTGGTGTCTGAGCAGCTCTGTGAGCTACCTCACGCTCCGCCTGTTCAAGCCTTCGCAGTTCGGCTTGTGGAAACGTCTCGTTAAGTCTAGCTACTTTCATAGATCGAGCTTTATTAGAGCTTTGGGAAAGATTAGACTTACGCTTTCGCGGCATAATTATTTCTTAGGAGGTACTTTTTCTACGATATTTTTATAAAAAATAATTGTAATTTGCTGATTGAAAAACAAAATCAAGCTTTCGTTGTATTATTATTACCATAGATACCATAGTATCGCGCGTTCGGTTTGTCATCGTCGTAACTATTAAAATATTTGTCCAAATGATGTATTGTGAAGGACAAAATTTATCTCCTTTAAATACCAAAAGCGATAAAAGTATTCATTTTGATAAGGATCCATTTATTACTACCAAATGTGCATTAGAAATAAATTATCAATTTTTATTGTATTTATGGTTCACTATTTTGACAATAATGGCTTACTCATAAAAGATAGATATATATGGTGTCGCAGAATTTTTTGTAGGACTATTTAAGATAAATATTTTCACCATACATTATATACATGTAGCACTAACTGTTTTTGCAGCACACGCCTGAATAGCTCGCAGATTGCAGAATTTTTTCAGACTTAAATGACATTTATCGTTATATTTTGGACAATTCACACAATATCTTTATAAATTATAGCCTATGTGTTATTCTGATCTATAAGCTACATTACTGTAAAGTTTCATTAAAATCCGTTTAGTAGTTTTTGCGTGAAAGAGGAACAAACATCCATACATCCATCCGTTTCATCCACTCATCGTTATATTTTGGACAATTCACACAATATCTTTATAAATTATAGCCTATGTGTTATTCTGATCTATAAGCTACATTACTGTAAAGTTTCATTAAAATCCGTTTAGTAGTTTTTGCGTGAAAAAGGAACAAACATCGATACATCCATCCAAACAAACTTTCGCCTTTATAATATTAGTAAGGATGAATTATAGCATTAAGACAATAAGATTATAACAATGGTTGAGCATGTATACTGATTGGTCGATTCAATTACAATTAAGCAATGTTTAGTTTTTATTTTCAAAAAAAAAAAAATAAATAAATAACTATAATGGACAAATGATATTCAACTAAGTGATATATTTGTAAAACCGGCAAGTTATCAACTAAAAATAATAATAATAATAAACACTACTATAAGCTGGAGAATGAAATATTATTTGTAGTTTTGTACACAATAGATTTTTTTAAATTTATAAGTGATAGATGTTGAAATTCCAAACATTTAGTAGTGATGATACCAAAGCACATATCATCTCCACAAATAGATAAAAGTAACAAAATTATTTTCAAAATTGGGTAATTACTTTTTAATTTAAACTAGATTTCGGGAAATCAATTGACTTAGTTGTTACTTTTGAAAAAAAATAGTTTATTGAGTGCTAGTCATTTCTCGTTGCTCTTTAAACGAGTCGTACTTTCATTAATGGGTTTTCAGATAGGACGCGCCAAGACAAAACTGCTGGTTTTGTCGAAATGCCACGCCAATCGCACTGGAATGAATAGTCTTTACACGGACACAGCCTTCTTGTCAGTTTCAACATAAATGGAAAGAACGTGGGATTGTCATGTTGTTATTTTTAAGCACTCTTGGCGCGACACACGAAAAATTTTTTGAATCATCTCACACAGAGGTGTGTCTAAAAAAGGCTGCTATTGATAACTGTCATTTCTCATGAACATGATTTTGTCATAACAACAAAAAGAAAATCAATTGAAAAATTAGTATCACTGATAATCTAATAATATTAAATTGAATCATATGTAATATATAACAAAATTTAATTATCCTTCCTTCTTGAATACTTTAATTAATAATTTATTAACTCTTCAAATTAAAAATAACTCAAAAAACAATAATTTAACTAATTAATAAGCATTGTTTATTTTTTTAGTATATAAAAGGTACTTTTACTTAAAAACAAAGATACCTTATTAACAAATTCCAAATATTTTGGCTACTTATACACGAGTAATTTTCTATGTTTTTTTTTTATATAAAATGTTAATTTTTTCATTTTACAATTCAGTGCTATTAAAAAAATACTCACTAAAAGTAATTGAGATTAAATTAAATAATTTATAATTGTAATTACATACATACATTACCACCCAATATAGCTATGTACTTTTTAGTTACACATGATTGTTATACTCGAAATCAGCTGTAAATAAACAAATTTAATACATATACATATTAATACAATATACCGGGATATCTAAAATGTGCATTTTCGGTTTATTTCCATTTTTTGAAGACAAAAAAAATTATAACTTATTTTCGTAAATTTAAATTTTGTATATGGTAAATATATTCAACTTTTAAATATTTTCAGACTTGTAAATACACTTCATTTAGAATGTACACAATTGCTCAATTATATTTACAATATTATTATATTTTATATAAAATTTGTATGCAAAATTACGATTACTTTATTATTTCCATTTATAAACTAAAGTCTGCAATCTGTAAAGTAAATAAAAGAAAAACACAAAAATAATAGTAAAAAAAAAAAAATGTACATATATTTTATTTCTTATAATATATATATATATATATATATGTTATTTGTTTAATTTAAACAAACAAAAATAATATTTTTGTTTAAATTTTAATATTTTTGTATATTTTCTTTCATATTTAACAAATTTGTAATCTAATTTTAAACATAGTTTTTTACAAATTCGGGTTCTATTAACCTTTAATGTGATTTTTGATATTTATAGATGAAACCGATCACCTTAAAGAAAAAAAAACAATGCAGCGATTATGAATTAACAGAGAAACCGTACATTTTATTTTAAACAGATGTTAAAAAGAATTTAAAAAAAAATTGTCTAAAGAAAACTATAACTAAAAATAAAGAACAGTCTGGGAAAGTTAATTTTAAATTAATCATTATTTTATGTCCTTTAAAAATAATAATTAAATATACTTAGGAATATGACTTAAGCCCAGTTTTTAATATGCATGCGGATAAAAATTTCCGCTCAACCAGATTTTTAATAAAACTTATGTATCAAACTATGAATTGATTTCATCACAAATTTGCATGGCAAAAATTAAAAAACGGGTTTTTAAAGACAGAAGAAATTTAAATTATATACAAGTAATTTTTCCATGGGAAAATATTTTTTTTTTATATTGTTTTCGTATTGTGTTGAATTTACAACAGAGACATTACAACTTGTACTGCATTATCATCAAGCTACTGTAAAATATAAAAACAAAAAATAAACTTAATAAGATACAGGATAAAATAAAAAGAATATACTTAAAAAGATATGAGTTGATTAATATAAATATTGATTTTTAATAAGATTAAAGTACTTTCTTAAATGTTGGTAAGATAAAAATGTTTCTAACAGTTATTAAAAAATTAGTCAAGTTAATTAAACGAACCGGTTACTCGTTGAGGAGATACTGCACTTGGTTGACGATCTTGTTTATTAGCTGATCTAGGACGATAATTATAGCCACGGTTACCAGGATTAGTACGCATATATCCATTATTTTGTTGACGGTAATTATAGTTATTTCCTTGACGATTGTTATTGTAGTTGTTGCCATTATTGTAAGAGTTATGATTGGGACGATAATTACTGTTATTATAATATCCTCCACGACCACGGTGATACTGACCGCGTCTTGCCATTGCAACACCAAATGTTTCAGAATTTAATTTACGTTCTGTGCGCCAATCGGTCCTTTGGGAATGTCTTAAAAATGAAAATAAATTACAATTTACTTTTTAGTTATGTTAATATTTATAGTTTACTTACCCTTTACTTCTTTCAACTGCTTCACAACTAATTGAGTCAAAGAACGATTTAGATTTGTCATAAAATACTTTTTGATCATCATCTCCTTCGTTTTCATTTTCTACCAAATTATCATTTCTTCCATCTATACGATAGGGTTTTTTAACAGCTATTTGTTCTCCATTGTTGGGAAGTACTACTGAATCACCGTTTACTGAAGAAACACCATTTATTACATTAACTTCTTCTGTGGGATCATCAAATCCATCATCTAAAATAGTAAACGTTGAATTCATAATTTAGTATATAAATTAAATTTAATATATCGAAATTTAAAATTGTTAAGTATTCAATACAACATACACAATATATTATATATTAGTATTTATGTAATTTAATCAAACATTTCTATTCGTATTAAAAATATAAATTTATAGTTACCTATCTTGGTTCTAGATAGTTTTTTAATTAGCTCTTGAAATTCACTATTTGCCTTATCAAAATCATAATCTTCATCAAACTTTAATGGGTTTGTTGATCTGGTTCCTTGTGCCTTGCTTGGAGCTGGGAGACCAGTCGATCTGTTATTATAAAATGAACGACCTCCTGTAGCATTTGGAGCAGTGTTCTGACGCCTAACTTGTTGCTGTTGCTGCTGTGGGGGCTGTTGATTGTTCCAATTACGACCATTCATATTACGATTTCCACCTTGACGATTTATCTAACGTAAAAATATGTATGTAAATGTTTTTATAATTAATAAATTACATAAAAATCTTTACGACATATTACACTTACAAACTGTTGATTATCTTGATGTTGAAAATCATTTTTTTGATAATGTTGATCATTTCTTTGGAAATTCTGTTGTTGGTCATTCCTTTGATAGTTTTGTCTTTTAAAGAAATTTATACTTATATTGCAATACTATAAAAATATTTATTATAATGCTTACCCTTGTTGTCTAACTTGTTTACGAGTATCTGAAGATGTAGATCTGTTACGTTGATTTCTTCCTCCTCTTCCATTCCCTGGACTTTGTTGATTTCCAGTTTGAACATTTTGATCAAATGTTGGACTATTTCGCTGACCATTAAAAGCATTTGATTGAGCTGGTGTAGATGAACGGGAACCTCCAGATATTAAATCTAAGACATCTTTAAAATAATTTATTAGAAACTAAAAAAAAATCAAAAATAATTTCTTCAATTCCTATTTTATTTCTATTTAAAATGAAGAAAATACAAAATAAAATAATTAAGAAGCACAGTATCAGTAACTTCAATAAGCCAGCGACTTAAAAATAGGAAGTGAGCTGCGAGTGTTCCAGATGTCACTCAAATGAATTATTTGGATCAAGTTTTATATTTTTCTTATTACTATAAATTTGAAAGCAGTGACAAATCATTGCATTCAATAAAGCAATTCTAAAATGAACTTCAGTAAAATATTATTTACTATTAGCACATAATACATTTTGACTAAAAAAAGGGTTAGCCATATTTAATGAAAAATGTTGAAACTCCCTTTGAGCTGCGTTTAAAAGTTATTGAGAAAATAAAAAAAACGACTTTACTAGAATAGCACTCCAGCAAAATTTGTTATCGGAAAATGGGTAATGATTTGAGTCCTCATAATAGTACGTGTTATACACAGAAAAAATAAAACAAATTGTAGAGTCAAAACAAGAGCTTCCTCGCTTCACTCCGGAAAGGAAAAATTGAATTTTGTGATTATAAGATTTTTCGTCAATGTGTCTATTATTTTACGATCTTTACTAAAATTTACTTTATGCTTAAAAAATTTCTTGTAAAAACAACAATCACAAATTGTTAACATAGGAATTTTTTGGTAGAAAATAGTGTTACATAAAAATTCTTATGCTACACAATAAATTAAAAGATTTTACAGACAAGTTTAAAAACTCTTTGAAGCAATATAAAAGAAACAAAATGTATAGTTTTACAAAGACAGTAGAAGAACAAATATAAATTACTTTCAAAAAATTTAAATAAAAACTTAAAAAACATCTGAGGAATAAGATATTAAATATTGCTTTACTAATGAAGGTATTAGACAATGAACAGTTTTTGGGAACCAAATAGAAAGTTTGAAGAACATGCAATAGATCAAGAACGTACAATAAGATATTTGTGATAAATGAAAATTGTAAACTAAATATTGTTCCATAGAAAAGGCAATAAAAGCATTCAAATATGTGACATGCACCAAGCTTTTGGAAGATTTTACAATAATACCAACAGCAATATGTACAAGCATTTGGATTGAGTATGCGTGTACATACCAGATTGAGGGGCACTCATCGGTTGTTTCTGTTGAATCAATGGTGGTGGATCTATAATCAAAGGAGACTCACTTGCTTGCTTATGTGAAGGTCCAGCATTTAAGTTCACACCTGACATGGGGTTATATGAATTGCTAACCTGATTGACTGAACCTAATTCATCAATAGGCTGATAATTTGCATTAAAATTACCCATATTATTTGGAGGAACTGATAACTGAAAAAAAAATTTTTATTATTAAATATTAATGATTACTGAACAAGTTATTTTAAAGAAATACTTACTTGTACAATAGCAGGATCATTAAGGGGTATTTGTGGAGTGATCACTTTAATGTCTTTAATATCAGAACCGCGAAATAATATATAATTATATATTTGACTTTGTGCTGGAACCTTAAATTCAGTCGGGCGATCCTCTGTTCCAAAAGATTGTACTGAAAAAGATTAAAAACATTTTGACAAATGAAATTTTGTGTTTTAATAAAGTACAAAATATTAACTACGAAATCTATAGATGTATCTGTGAAAATATTTATATGGTAAATTTATGTACAGATGATGTGTGCCTATTGATTAAATATACATTTTTTTTTAAATCTTTATTAATTTTCGCATTTAAATTTCATAATTATTTAAAATGATATATCATTACCTAACCTAATACTAACTGAATTACCCGGCTTCGCATGGAACAGTCTTGGCCGGGGCAGTTCTTAATGGATCACACATTATTTAAATCCTAGCCTTGTAATATATAATTTAACTTAATTTATGATATTTAGAAAAGATTATATACACATATTATTATATACTTATATAATGGATCCGACAGATGTTGTCTTGTTCAAAAAAATGTGTTAACCTGATCGTGCGAATGTATCTATATACTATAAACTTAAATGTGTTGATTATAAACTTAAAACTGTCTTAAATAGCACGAAAAGAATAAATTAAATCATTTTTATGATAGGTATATTTTTTAACGCACAAAAAATAAATATTTAAACATCTTATTATTAGTAGGTTTAATTTATTTTGCTTTTATCTTAATGCGATTTGATGAACAATATTTTTGGTTAATCCCTGAGGGGCATAAACAAACAAACTCTAAGGTTTTATAACCCTCGAACACATATAACATATAACTGGCTATGCGAAAAGCATGTGTTTCTTGATCCAACCCACAAATTGACATTGTTTGGCCTTGTGACGTATTAATAATCATTACGAATGCAAAGCGAATTTGAAATTGCAAATGTTTGAATGGAATGAGCGAGTCCGAAAGGATCAATGGAATTCATGATATAAGAACATTTTTACTTTGAAACTTGCCATTTAAAATGGTAGCTTTAATAACATTTCCTATGATTTTCTTATGACTAATCGCGTACTATTGCATAGTTTTGGTGCATTCAAATTTCGAAGCAAAAGGATTGGTGAACCAATCTTCAATTGCAAGTTATGTGGTGGCATTCCAGGTAAATTCAACAGGATAATTGACTACCTCATCAGGGCCAATCGATTTGTATGATATTTCATTACTAGGCAATGACTGTTAATATTTTAAAATTAATTGCATCAACATTTATAATTTTTGCAACCGAAATAGCTCGCTTATGCGTCGATTACATTGAGTGAGTTTACAAACTGCTGGTTGGCTATTTTAGAAGCGGACTAGTCGGCTAGTGCGATTTTAATGATTACACGCAAAATGTTCTATTCGCTCAGTAGACAACTAGCTAGCGAGTAAAAACCACGTGCTATACCGACGCAGTTGGATATTTTGTAGACACTGAAAACGAATGCCAGCGAGTAGCGAATAAAGTAGCCCGGCTTTCAACTTTACTCGCAGATAGTTTACAATATGCTAGTTGGCTAGTAAACATGATTACACTGGGCGAGTTTACTAGCAGGTAGTGAATTTGCCAACTAGCAGCTTCTAAACTCGCTCAATGTAATCAAGGCTTTATGTAGCCACGCATGGTTAGTGCGTAAATCTGAAATATACTTTCAATCAAAGCATCTTCGGTAGCCACTATGTTGCAAAAATTGACTGGGAGTCGGATGTATTGTGTATTTTCATGCAATTGAATTTCACGTTCAAAAATGACGATAGTAATCAGTAAAAATAAATAATAAAAGTGTGTGTGTATGTGTCATGATTAATGTATGCTACGTGTCCCTGTGGTTATCGATAATAATTAACTCTATAACGTAAGAAAAGATGTTGTCCTGTCTAAATTTCAATAATTTTCTTTTTATGAATTGTGAAAACAATTGATTTTTTGAAACAATTAAATGTTAAATCACAATGAAACTCAGTATGTTTTATTTACATTTCTATTTTAATATTCAAGTAAACAATCAAAACAATAAGCTAATTACCATTAATTAGCTTATTGATATTGATCAATATGTATTTCAAAATAATACATTAAGGAATACATTGAAACTCAATTTATAGTACCAATATTTACATATTTTCAAATATTCCGAAATGTAAACATCGTTTTTATACACACAATGAATTATACATAAATGTATAAAGTAAAAAATACAATTTGCTGATCAATTACCAATAATTGCTGTGCAAGTACATCCAGTTACAATTTAATAATTGAAGAAAATTCTTTACAACAGAAATAGATGGAAAATTTAATGTGGGGAAAATCAATAGGTTTAATCAAGAATAAATGAATTTTAAAAATATCACCCATCATTAACACAGCGGAAAAATAATAAATAAGGACTAAATAATTGGGAAATACAATTCTATCAAGATAAGAGTATCTAAATATAAAATGTATTCTGTCCAAGCAATGCAATAGAATATGGATTGAAACGTATTGAACACAATTACGTTTTATACATTTTATTATACGCTTTTTTTTTTTTTTTTTAAACCTCATCAATTGAACACAGTATTAAGACAATGTCACTTTCAAAGGCACTACTACAGTAGTATGCCGTCTATAGAAAAAAATCGAATTACACGAAATGAACGCGATACATTACACAATGTACGTTTACGCGTGTGGTTTTTTTTTTTTTTTTTTATCACGTATACAAATTTAATACATTACCGTGAGACAAGGCAATAGTACATTCCTGAGGGTCAACCGTGAACAGTTTACCCTCGTATCTAATATCGGCCTTCGATATTAGGCTGATCTTGCTTCCCAATTCCGGCATACTCATTTTGCTGGAAAGATGTTATAATAAACGTCGATATGTATGTATCGTTATTACGGCGGCGGGAATTTATTTATTGTGAAAACGGAAACGTTTTAACACGGAGAAATTTTTTTATTACATTAAATTGTTGTACGATGCGAAAATGTTTTACACGCGATTGACACAAAAGACGTCGTACAGTAGAAAGAAAAACGTGCGGACAAACATTACGTACTAATGGTACGCACGCGAGAAACGTAAAGAATAAATGAAATGGTGGGCTACACTTTTCCACAGATACGCCACAATAGAAAGAAAACGACGCAAATGACGTCAGGCCAGACGTCGCCATTTTTCGTGGTAGGTGTTTTCAACAGTGTAGCCAACAGTCCGATAAAATGATACACAACTTATGGAGGGAATTGTACGTACCCCCCCACCGCCGTGTTCAATTTTGAACGGTTTACATTTTGTGTACTATAAACACATTATTAATTTTGATTAACACGACAATACGTATTGTAATTTTTGTAAAAAGTTTACGAAGATCTCGCGTTGTATAATGATTAGTATATTGAAGAGTCGAAATTCGTGTATTATTACATACACAATATGAAAAGAGGGACGGACGTTTTCCTTCTTTCAGAAATAATACATTTAAAATATAAAATATTTTACATTAAATACCAGATTCATTGAGTAAACTGTGTATTAATAAAATATTGTTATTCCCGAAAATTATTTTCTTTAATTCAAAACCATAAACAACAATATTTGTCATTATATTCATATAAATAGTAGGCTTATAACATATAAGAATACATTTCTATCATAATAAAATTTGTTAAGCAATTAAATTATTTATTTTTTTAAAAATATATTTTACGTATTACGATATAATAACAATATCCAAATAGTAATTTTTGTTTTAACATATTTCACATTTGTTTACATTTACTATGTATTATTCTATATATTGTAATTAATTTATATTATAAATAATATATTCAGTTAAAATCTGAAATACGAGTCAAGGATAAGATTCAACGTGTAAAGTATCCACTTTACATTTACTAGTCTATTATTGTAATTAATTTATTATAAAACATTATACTGAAATATTTTCAAGAATTACCCAAATATTCATAATATTAGGAAATTATGTTCACAATTTATGATAGTTTTCATTTGTTATTAATTACCAAATTATTTTTTTTAATGTCAATAATTATATTTTTATAATCTTTGTAATAAAGTCTTTTGAACATATTAACACTATTTGTAAATATGCAATTCAAAATTCAGGCAGTGTTTGATAGTTGATCATGAACAATTGAATTTTTTTTTAATGAACATACTACTGTGGTTGTGGATTAGGACCATGTCATGCATACAACTGATCAGAGAAGGGTTACAGTCTATAATTAATGTATAGCTGGATAGAAGAAATGACTTTTCTTTATGCCGCCCACTATTATTCTCACTATAAATGCAGTATAGATAGTAATTACATTTTTAGTCATAACTAATGTCTGATGGTGTACAATTTGAGTGTTATATAACTATTACTATCCTAAAATTCTTATTTTGAAGAATACATCAATTTATGGATCATCAAAAAACTATTTTATTTTTAAAAACATGCTATTTCAATGGCAATTTTCCAAACAATGTAAACTACAATTTGAATTTAATGTTGGTAAAATATTTATAATTTGAAATAACTGAATGAAATATTACCAACACGTAAACAAAATATCAAATAACTAAAGAAAATTAAAAGACAAATTACAAACATTAAGTAAATAATAAAACCAAAAAGAATATATTTATATTAATGATAAAAAAAAAAAATGATGCCCAGTAATAGAAAGGTAGTCATTAAAAATTTTCACTGATGTAACAAAATGACTGGTTAACAAAAAAAAGTCAATGTTCGCTGGTTCTTGGTATTATTTCTAATCTGAAAAATAATTTATTTTTAGAATTTTCATATAGAATTTATTACTGTTTAAAAATAAGACATGTTCTAATTATTTGTAAATCATTTAGTATAGTTAGTCACAAAACTGTATTTATTTTTTTTTTTTTTACTAATATTATGTTTACACTCATGCGCACAGTACACATACAAACAATTTTTTTTATAAATGTTATTTAGAATTATATTTTGTCAACTAACTGGCACAGGCATTGAGCATTGTTGAGCAAGCTTATATCGACTGAATTTATTTTTGAACGACTTTTTGAAGGAAATTATGTAACTTTTCATGATCCCTTTTAAGCCATTCAGCATTTAACCGTATAGTTTCACAAGCTTGTTGAATTGTCCTTTCAGCACCAACACAACCATTTTGTTTGAAGAAATTCTCTACTTCCTCAGCTTTTTCAATAGAAGCGAAGTTTTCTGTTGTGTTTTTAACCAAACGAGTTAATAAAAATCCACCCTAAAAAATTTAATTATAATATAAAATACATATTATCTTCTTTTTTTAACTTTAGAATAAAGCAATTTTTATACTTGGTATTGATTAAATAGTTTTGTCCAATTGTCTTGAATGAATTGCCAAGCTAAATCTCTTCCAACTTTAGATGCACCAACAGAAATTATTACAAAAACTGTATCTTGCGAACGAACTTCTTCCTACAAAAATTATAAACATTAAAAATAATTCTACAACATTCTTGACAATAGAATAAACAAATATATAACTTACAGACATTGCGAAATCAAGTACTTTTTTTAATATATCTTTATTTTTAGATGCACCCATTGCTCTGCATATCCTATCTTTTTCTTCATGTAAATCTGTCCCTCTATAGAGCTGAAATAATTAAGATATAAAAGAAATGTATTTATCTGAAATGTTGAAATTGTATTAACCTGTAATAATTGATCAAAAGTAGTTTCATCACCAGATGACAAACACGCCTTATATATAGGACTTCTCAGATCAGCCACGATGATTTCTTTACCGCTTAAGTGATTAGCAAACTTTATTTTAGCTTCAGCCACCACATCAGGATCAGCACTAGACACTAAACGTGCCATAACTAAACCCCTCAACATTGTTTCAAGATGACTTTCTTTGGGTTGTGGGGTCCATCCCAATTTTGTTGAAATTTTTTTTAGAAGGATTCGATTGTACTGCTTAAATAGTTGCTCAGTCTCTCCTTCAACATTAGACAACAATATAGCTAATTTACCAAGCACATTACTCATTGATGACCAAACAGAATAATTGTCTTCATCCATCATTGCTAACATCAAATGTAGTACTTCATCTGTACTTGAAAGACCAGCTTGGACTAAAGCAAAAAGATCATCAAGTAGCCCAAGACGGTCTAAAGGTGGTAATGTTCTTGATGATATAGATGGTACAAAAGTGTTTAACAATTCTGGTGTGTAACGTGTTCTGTAGTAACCAACAGTACTAGGATTTACTTTTACCCATTCGCTTGATGAAATTACATCAGCAGGAATGATAATCTCTTTTTGAGACTCAGACATTATATCTTTATGACACACAATTCCAGGATTTCGAGATGTAGAAAATGTTAAAGGGACCATCCACAAAGGACCATTACCTAAAAATTAAGTATTAATAAACTAAATTATTAGTTATTTATTTAGTTATTATTAATAACTAAATATTATTGAAGAGGACAAATAAATATTTTATAACTTGCCATCAACTTGTCCATTAGCAGTGAATTTAGTCTGAGATACACTAAGAACTCTTGATCCATCAGCATTTTGAGTTTCTTTTTCAACTGTAATTACAGGAAATCCTTTCTGTAATGTCCATGTAGACATGACTGCTTTAACAGGTTTATTACTGGCTTCTTCTAAAGCTGCCCACAAATCTTCAGTAAATGTGTTGTTGTATTGATGCTTGGTCAAATATAAATTCATTCCTTTACGAAAATCCTAAAATTGAAAATATTTTTATTTAATTTAAACATATACATATATATTACTAATTGAATTGAAAATTACTTACTTCATCTCCAATAAAATTATGTAACATTCTAATAACTGAAGCGCCTTTATTATATGATATATCATCAAATATTTCATCAATTTCAGAAGGATGGCCTACTGGTATTTCAATGGGATGACTACTGTTTAAAGCATCCAATTCAAGAGCTCGAATATATGTATCTGTGACAAATTGTGTCCATATATCATACTCTGGAAACAAATGTTCCACACATAGAAACTCCACAAACGAAGCGTATCCTTCATTTAACCAAAGATGTGTCCACCATTCCATTGTCACTAAATTACCAAACCATTGGTGAGCTAACTCATGTCCTACAACTAGAGCTATCCATTGTTTTCGAACTGCTGAAGTATTTGCTGAATCAACTAACAGACATGATTCTCTATAGGTTACTAAACCCCAATTTTCCATAGCACCTAAAAAATCGAATAATTAAGAAATACTATAAAGACCTAATGGAGAACAATTTACTTACCAGAGGAAAAATCTGCAATAGCTATTAAATCCATTTTAGGCAAAGGATATGCAACTTGGAAGTAATCTTTATAGTAAGGTAATGCACATTTGGCAACGTCTAAAGCAAATTTTCCTTGCTCGCTTTTTCCAACTGGTGTGTAAACTCTTATTAAAACACCATCAGAATCTTTGGCTTCCACATAATCAAATTCTCCTACTACAACAGCTACTAAATATGTAGACATAATTGGTGTTCTTTGGAATTTAAGTAAACGATCACCATTTTCATTGGATGTATCAGAAACCACAGGCTATAAAAAAGTATAATACAATATTTTAGTAAATAACAAATAAAAAAGTATAATATACATTTTTAAATTTAGTAAGATAAATAAATTTAACATAAATTTACCATGTTGGAAAGAGCCGTTTTGTTTTCGGGCACTGACAATAATATGTCAAACTCAGCCTTAATTGCCGGCTCATCCCAACAAGGAAAACATCTTCTCGCATCAGTTGCTTCAAATTGAGTAACAGCTGAGTATTTTTCCTCTCCACTTGGACTTTAACAAAAAAACGTACAGTATATTAATTAACTATTCTTACCATATTAGATAAAGCTTGGTGAGATGTGTTACACACATCAATAGATATATCAAAAACAGCTTTCAGAGAAGGTTCGTCCCAGCATGGGAACATTCTCCGTGCATGTGTTGTACACAACATGGTAACAGCGGCATAAGATTCAATCTGGTTGCCAATTTCAGTCACACTATATAAATTTATTTTATTTAAAGAAAAAAGAAAAAATAAAGTAAGGAAATGCTTATTCTATTATTATATTTATTCCCAGTTTCTATACTCAATTTATAAATTAGTATATAAATTATAAAATTAATTATCATACAATAAATAATATAATGTAATATATATATATATATATTAAAAGAACAATATTATATATGTTCTTATGATCTCAAAAATGCCTTGATAAATTTAGATAACACAATGGAAAAAATAACTTAGAGTGTTCATTTTATTGAACAATTATAATTTTGTAAAGTTTTTAAAAAATTATACTGTTTTTAGCACATTTTAAAGTACATTGTGTGAAGTTTTCTGTTTTCTTCCATGCATTTAATTATTATACTGATATTGGTAATCATAGTTACAAATTTAAAGGACTTGATATTAAAAATCATGACAATAAAATGAAAGTTTAAGCATATGGGCATTGAAAAGCTAACATATATAGCTAACAAAATATTAAAAATCTCACCTTACATATTTACTACGATAAAATCCTTTCATTTTATCATTAAGTTCACCAACAAATAAAAATTTTAGAAATGCTTCACCGATTTTCAGTTCTTTATCAAATCCCAAAGTGACTGTTTCGTCTTCAGTTGATAGTGTAACAGAAGGTTTTGAAATAGATCCATCACATTCTTTTAATTCAACTTCTTCAATTTTCAAATCCAAAGCATGTAAGACTATTTCATTGGTTGGTTCCAAAACCTACATACATTTAAATGAATATTTTATTTATTTATTACATTGTAATACAGAATAACAAATTTAAATTTATTTCTTGGATCATTTATTAACTTTGACAATAGTTATACAAAGTAATGTAATTGTTATTAAAAAAATGTACTTCAAATTTACAATAATTTATGATTTTAAACTTGTAATTAACTATGATTAAGTAAACTTATAAACAAACAAGAAATTTCTTTGTAAATCTTTGAATAATATTTATTCAATCTTTAACTACATTTTGTTTATAATTTTTATATCTTCTTTTAACAATATGGATTCTCCTCGAAATAATATATCTATTATAATGCAGGGACATAAGGACGTTTCTACTACAATTTCATTGGCTTTGAAGAAATAGACTTGGTATCAAATTTTATTTAAATGTAATTAGCAATTGTAATCAGATTCAGAAAATGATATTAAATTGATCAAGGTATCTAAATAATATAATGTAAATACTTTACACAAATGTATAATTTTAAATAGAGTTATCTCAGTAAACATTTTTACTGATAAAAATTTAAAGCGGGATGCTTATAATTATATATATTTTATATTAATTGGTAAACTTTGGCCATTTATGTATATAAATCACTAAAATATATTTTAAAATATAAATTTAAAAAATTGACTTATCATAGCACTTATTCAATAAGTTATTTCTTATAACTTATAATTTTGAAACAATTTTAAATTCACTACTTAATTTTTAATAGACTTAATATGTATATATATTAAATATTTTAAGTTCTTGTATATGAAAAATATTTGTTTGTTATTATATAATGTGAAATAAGACATTCCTGTTCCATGTCATACTTACATGTTATTACTTTAAAACTTGATACTCATATAACTGTGCTTAAAATGAGACTAGTATTTGAACAACTAAGCCCCAATTTTATATTTTTATAAAACATTTTTATTAGGTAATCATAATTTAAATAAAAGTAATTATAACAATTTCATAATGTATAAACATTTTAACACATACTGGTAATATCAATAATTTTTGTTTTAATAATATAATTGTATAATTTCAGCAAACTTGTATTCAATATTTATAATTTCATCATTACATTCAAGTGTTTGTTGATTTAAATTACATTAATTTTGTTCTCTTCTCACACACCCTATTTGGGTATTAAATAGCCTATTAGGCTATTTGAGGAGAGATCCATTACTGCGCGTGAAATAATTAATTATTTTGTACAATATTATTAGTATTAATTTTTTTACTGACAGCAGAAATGTACCTATTAATAAATATAAAAAATATTTATAAATGAAATCCATTTTAAAAGGTCAATATTCGAAATATATTTTACAATTTAACTAAACATTACATTAATACCATTATTAAAAAAAAATAATACAATTTGGAACGTGAATATCGGTGATAGGAATAACTAATAATCTTTTAGCACTATCCAAATTTTTTTTTTAAAATGACAACGAGTGCCAACAGTCGAATAACCTAACAGCCGTTTTTAATAAATAATTAAAAACAAACACACAAGAGTAAAAAATTTAATATATAGTGGGAAATGTTGTACTCACATTAATGGACACCGTTTCTTTGCCTTCAAACGTGAACTTTTGCAGATCCGGTTTCAAATATAAATCGTAAAGCACGGGCTTTACAGATTTTGGCAATCGTCTGAAAGCTTTCTTATTCCCGGCCATTTTATAATTCACGATTGATCTTATTAAAAACACTCGATAACACCTATTAAAAAAAATATATATATAATGAAAAAAAAAAAAAAATAGTCGTAAACGATAAATTTATATTCCCCCCCCCACAATAACACCAATCAAATGCACAAAGGCAACACGCGCACACATTCACGCGATGCGGTACATAAACATACACCGCCCCACACACACACACACATACATATATATAAACATGGTTTTCAATAATATTAACACACTAACACAATTCCAGGTAGCCTCCTCTTCATACCCCAACTGAACATAACGGGATACCGTGTTCGCGGTTCTTTATGACCCTAAACAGTAAACACACACAAACGGAAACCGGTTTTCACGCAAAAAAGTAGGGCTATGAAATAAAAAAAAAAAATAATAATAATAATAATAATAAATGCGTATTTGAATAATAATAACACTATCGGCAATAAACGTGGTGTAATCGCGAACAATGTTTTATCACATAAACAAATACGTGATTGGAATATACGGGGACGCATTGTAATGGAACGGGATAATGTATTATAATAATAATAATAAAATACTGTAATAGGTGTTAGGTACGCGCATAGAAAAGGTAAATAGGTAAAAGGTAAACGGGGGTACGTGTACTATTTATTTGGACGAATAGCAATTATAGTAAAATACGAAGAGAAAACACATATGTATTGAATTTTTGTTTTTAATGCGTAAAATTTATTACTACTCACTCACTGTTAACGCAGAATCGTTTAAATTGATATTTTATTATTCAATTCGATAACCGTTGGCTTCGTACGAGACGGCGAGAATTTTCACTGGTAACGTAGTGCACTCGTAATAATTATTGGAATCGTGACGTCTATGAACGAACGCACTTATACCGATCGAGAGAATGAATTAATAACGGAAAATTAAAGTCAAATTGACAACAAAATAACGGATGGGAATTCAATGTTCAATACGACAATACCGGACAGCAACGCTTCGGAACGATGTAGAAACATGTAATCCGTAGAAGGCAAAATAATTGCGGCCGGTCTTCCTGACCCGTGTCGTAACGTTTCATTGGTTGTCGGAACTCAACAGTGGCGCAGTGTCACAGCGCGAGAAGTCTGCCGCCGCCCCGATACGCGCGGTTAATGTGGCTACACTATCTGAGATAAGGAACCGACAAACAATATCAATAAAATATAAACAAAAAAAAAAAAAAAATTGTGCCGAAAGAAAACGGTACGAAACTTTTAGAGATCATTTAAATTAATCTATAAACTGCTCGGAATTTCGTTCGATAATTATTTTTGAAAGGTGTCGGTGTCTGTCGTGTGATTGAGATTTAATTCTTCGTTATCGTCCGATTTTTTAATTTTTTACTTCTTTCTACCGGAACTCATTACATACCCAGTTGGTTTTGTTTTGTTTTTGTTTTTTTTTTTTTTATTATTGTCCTTACAATAAGTCTGTGAAAACAATTTACAGAAACATCATGAATAGGCCGCGAAATCAAGCCGAACAAGAACTCAAAGCAAGGGCCCGTATATATGTGGCAAATATACCACAAGCCGGCATGTCTCGCAAAGAAATTGTGTCTGTGTTTCATAAATACGGAGAAATCGATAGTACGTCGTTCATTGGCAATTAATTACATTTAGTAATACGTCAGGATTTTTTTTGTAAATAGATCATTTGTCGTACTTGTATCACAAAGAGAAAATTATATTCGTAATTAATAACAATAAAATATATATACTAATATTTGACTGGGTTTGTTTTATAGTGTATACTATACTTAGTATAGTCAAAAGAATTAATTGTGTATGTTCAATTTTTGTATGTTATTACAATTCTTTTGTGATCGTGTCATTATTAATTGACAATATTAATTCTAATCCTATTTACATCTGTTCATATTAGTATAAATAATAGTATAACTTATAAATTCTAATTATTGCATGCTTTATAGAATTTCGTTTTTCCAAAACAATGTTTATTAACAATACGGTTTTATCTGGTTGTGCAACACACTTTAACAAATATAATTTTTCAGATGTTTCCTTACAGACAAGACATGTTTTCGTTCAGTTTGAAGATGAATCTTCTGCGCTTAAAGCCTTAGCTCAAAACCCTCCAGATTATATTATGAGCAAGAAGCTTGGTATGTATATTACTTATTATATCTTGAATACATCATTTATTCTTTATAAAGATTAAACGCTATTATTTTATTTAATAATTCTAAACAGAAACATATTAATTTTATTAATATGTATTTATGAAATAATTTATATTCGTGTAAATATAATTTTTTCAGATGTAAAACCGGTACGACCATTCTTTTATAGAAATGGGGAATTAGTGAAAAACGAAAGAGCAACGAATTTTGAAGCAAATGACAAAAGGTATTGAATGCATTTATTAAATTACTTAAAAAATAAAATTAAATTTACAATATTACAGACATTTTATATTAATATGCACATTGAATATTAGATTATGTACTAAAATATTTCTTTAACATTTTGATGATTCTAGAAATGATAATCGGAATCAACAAAGGGATTTGTAAGTAACAATATTTATGTAATATTAAACTAGTTTACTATTGTGGATTAGTGAACATGCAGATCAAAGTACTTTTTTGAGCACAATAAAATTATATAATTTCTATTTATGTTACTAAATAATAGAAATTTGAATTAATATAAGCACGAAGTTTATATTCTTATAATTTTTAATTTTATTTTGGAAATTAAATTACATTGAGTAATTTATAAATTTATAAAAAGAGCTCTATTATATATATATATATATATATATATATATATATATATATATATATATATATATATATATATGTAAGTTAAGATTCTTATTATTTTTAAAGTTAATGAAGTTTTATTGTTATAATTTTCAGCGACGATTCTAAACCAACAAGACAATTAATTAATCCCAATCTTATGAATCCAAATTCTCCTAATGATTGTGAAATAGTTGTCACTAATAATTCTTTAACGTAAGTTTTTATGACTTAGGAGTAGAAAGATTAAAAATATTAATTATTGATAATAAAGTTCTTTTGTATGTATGTATATATATAGTGAATATGCAGAATTTTTAGAAGTTAACTTGAAAAAAATGAATATGAAAGTGGATTTACTGTTTCCTAATCCTGATATACCAATTAATCGAGTCCTTGGAACTTTGGCACAAAGAGGGACGTTATATGTTCTAGTTGTACGCAATGAAAACAAATTATATAGAAGTGTAACAATTGATATACTTCATGGTATACCTGAAGGTAATGTATTATACAGTTGTAGTATTATTTATTTTATTATACTTTGTAATTTAAAAAAAGAAGTATTTCATGGCATATATATATTTTTTTCCAGAACACAGAAATATGCCTTATAAAGATGCATTAACATTTATTGTTCATAGTTTTGATGCATATAATAGAGGTGAAAAAATGACTCCAATACCTGGACTTGCTGGAATTCCTATATCTGAATGTGGCATACCTTTGGGTGATAAACGTCCTGAAGGAATCAATACATTATTAAACTTATTACAAGATCAAAGAGATCTTACTGTACTTCAGTATGATATGGTAAAAATTACAATCTTAATATTATAGTTTTAAATTTTAACACAATAAGTAAAGTTAATAAATTGTAAAAATTAAGTTATAATTTTAATAATTTAATAATCACTTTTATTAATTTAGTAAAGATAATAAAAAAATAATTTCAAATGATAATTATTAACTAAAATAGTTTAAGTTCTGATTGTTTTTTTTTCAATTGTTTTAATGCAGATGCTACAGTATTTTAAAGAGAAAAAAGAAGAACGTATCAAAGAAGAAGTTGGAACAGTACCTAGTTTTAATCCAAGTAAATATACACTTTTTTGTTGTTTTTATAAATATAATTTTACCATTAAAAAAAATTTTAATTTTTGTATACTAATTAAATTATATATTTTAGTAGCAGATGTGCCAATTCTTCCAGGTGCAACATCTATTCAAAATCCACAAGCAGCACAACTACAAAATCGTATTTTGAGCATTCTAAATACATCTCTGTCTTCAAATGCTCAGCCTGTTGAACCAAATCATGCCGAAAAAGATTCATCTAGTATTCTTAAAGAACCTAATGTACAAAAAGCATTAGAGAGTTTATTTCAAGGAGGTAGCTTACTTAGAAAATAACTTTTATTAATTTTAATGTGATAAGTATTTTTAAATAATACATTTTCCTTATAAATAATTTATGCTTAGTACTATTCTTAATTATTATACTTTTGAATAATGTAATATTTTTAAATAATTAAGCCTTATTATGATGATAAATGAATGTTAAATGTAGACTTTGTAATTTCTTAGTATCTTATAAACTATTGATGTAATAAAACAAAAAAATTTAAAAAAAAAAAAAAAGTTACGAGTGTTTTAAATGTTGACTCAAGTTAGTTATTATTACTTCGCTCAAGCGAGATTATAGTTAATTTTGAATATGAAAATAGATCATTGTATTCGATAAATGAATCTCAATGATGTCAATAATTTATTATAATTAATAAATAATGTAAATATTGTTAAAATATTATGTCAAAGCTAGGGACGTTACATTTGAGTTCATAAATACAAAAGTTATCTATATCCAAAATGGAAATACCTGCAATTTTGGGGTAGTTTTTTTGTACTGAAGGAAACTACTAAAAAATATCAGTATATGCATAATTTACTATTGAAAAGTATTGAATTTTAAGACCTTCCATGCATTCTTTCTATTTGAAAAAGTGTTAAAAAAAAACACAAAACCAATATATTCTTCACTTTGTATGTAAACCCTCGATTATACAGGGCAAATTTACACGTCACATGTCAGCGATTTTAGTCGCGCGCGAGTAAGCGTGTACCAACCTGTCCGATTAACAACACCTGCGCGAAGTACAGCCTCTGACATCTTGCAACCACAACTAGTCGCAAGCACACTAGTGATTTTGCTAGCCATGTTGATTATACAAACAAATTTTAATTGCTGGAGTGTAAAATAGGCAGTAAGTAGCGACAAAAGTAGCCCAGCCATCAACTTTAATTGCTAGCAAGCAGCGACTACTCAACACGTGGCAAGTAAGCGATTAGGTCGATTACATTAAGCGAATTTAGTAGCAGTGAGTAAATAAGTAATTACACATTCTGTGTAATCAGGGTTTAATCTAGATTATTATCATAGTTTGTATCATTATAATATTATATTATTAAAATAATATTTGAACAGAAAATATCATTGAACCAGATTGATTTAAAAAAAGTCTTTGGTATTAAAAAAATGTAAACAATAATATGAAGTTTTTTTTCTAAGAAATTTTATTTACTTTTTAAACTATATATTGTACCAAGCTTGTATACTAACTATATTTATTATACTTTTTTTCTACGTTTAATCTATAATTGTACATTAGTTTTTAATTTTTATATTTTCTTTAATAAACCTATTCAAACGGTATATACTATATAGTGTTAATAATTTTATACCACTCTCTCACTCTCTCTTTCTCAATGAAAAAATCCCAAATGCATACACCACTACATTGTACACTAATATTATCCAAATAATATAATAAGTGTTGTATATTATTTATTATTTCTATTAATAAAAAATAAATTATTTTTTGCAAACTTATTGCGTACAAGTAAATTATACGTGTTACACGCTAATACAATAATTTAATCAAAGTAATATTAATAAAAAAATTATTATTCAAATCAAACACTGATATGATATATAGTGTATATAACACTTATTCTATGAATACAATACAATTTGTAAGTACTTATAAAAGTATACAAATTTTTTTGTTTATTTTTCAATGTACATAACGTGCAATTTTGGAACCACTGAGACATTATTTGTTTATATTTTTATTATGTGCAATGCGCATGTGCAAAATAACATTTTGTTATTATTTTGATACTGCGCTGTTGTCAGTTCTCTTGAATTTCTTGTCAGTTTTGTCGTTTTCTTTTTTCACTTTTTCAGTCTTTGTTCTCGTTTCATGTCGAGCTGTTTGCTTTTCATAGTAGTAGCGTAATATTGCATTATTATTATTATTTAAAACGTATTTAAATATCATCAGTAAGAAAATTTGTATATCACACTTAAAGCAGCATAATGCCATTTATATCGAAAGATTGGCGATCTCCTGGGGAAGTATGGGTGAAAACGAAAGAAGGATGGGAAAAAAAGAAAATCCTGGAGTGTTGCAATTTCTTATTAGGCCAACAAGATAATTTATTGACCAGGTAAAAGTTGGATAATACTCAAATGATTTATTTATAAATTTAGTTATAAACAATACAGTAAATCTTTTCAAAATTAATTCCATATTTGTAATGGGAAATACTAAAATTAAAATATACTGGATATTATTTTAAACCTTTATTAAAGAGTTACAGTTGGAATTCAATTGCTGTTTAATATTTTCATAATAATTAATATTTGTGTTTTTGTGTATATTATTTTTCAGGTATTCTGTTTCGGAAGAATGTGATGAACAAAAGTCTGATAATAATGATAACTGGTAAGTAATTGATTATCATTGATCACTAATATAAAGTGTAACTATCTATCACTTAGGTACTTTATGTATTTTTTGTGATGAATGAGTATAATATTTATTTAATTTTAATTATTGAATTATAACTTTATTGTTACACACATTCACTCTTGTATATATTTCACATTTTATTGGTGTACCACACATGTATAGTAGATGTGTCAGAATTTATGGTTAGTGATTTTTAGGGTAGACTACATTGTGTAATCTACTAAATCGCGAAGCTCCTAAAATTACATGGTGGGCCAACCATGGGGTCAATACATTTCTGAAAAGACTTTAAGACACATAGAAATAAAAAAATATATATTTAAGAGTATTGCTATAAATATTTTTTTAAGATAGTATTGTTTTTTTTAATTATTTAAAAAGAATACATTTATGAATTAATTATTTTTGATTAGATAATAATTTAATTAATATTTATAATTCCTAACTTTTTAAATTTAACAAAACAATTTTTCAAATGTACATTTATGTTTTTTTATTAAATTAAAATTTTTAATTTCGAATATAAAATTAAAGTAATTTAAAGGAAACCATACGATTATTCGTTTTTTGCCACATAAAGATCAATAAATTTAAATGGTTAAGAAAATTAGTTACATGTTGTATTTACACCTGACCCTGACTATAAAAAAAAAAATATATATATATATATATAATGTATTGCATTAAATTAGCTAAATAAAAATTAGAATAGAATAAATGTAGATATGATCTAGATTTTCATACAAAATAAGATGACAACTTGATATGTTATGGTAGTAAATCTATTTTTAAAATTACATTGTTTAAAAAAAAAAAAATTACTAACTTTTTATTATTAAATAAAAATAGGCAACTACTGTCTCATAGATATCTATATTAAGAAAATATTTAGTTTCTTAACTTTAATCAGTAAATAATGTTCTGGGTTATATACCATGCGAAAACAGGGTATCTTTTGTTCATATAATGAATATTTTGTATTCGTCTTAAGAGGATGTTAAGTTAGGTTCATATAATAACTAATATATGTTATTATGAATTGTCAAATAATAATAAATTGTTTTAAACAATGTGTAAAAATAAGTATAATATATCTTTTGTTCATAGATTATAAATAGATATTTTAATCTAAATATATTTTTGAACAAAAGTAATTTTATCATTAAAAATTACTCATGTTCCTGTATTTCTAGAAAAAAATTGTGTTTCCATAAATAACAATAACATATGTTTATTAAATATTATATAAAAAAAGACTATCAAATAGTTTTACATATTCAAATATTTTATATTTTATATTTGCTTTCATAAAAAAAGAATGGAATCATTAATTACAAAATAGAAATTTTAGCTTAGCTTGTGTAATAGAACTGATTTATGCAATATACAGGAAACTAATATATATCTATATGTGTGTGTGTATATTACATATATATATGTGAGTTATAATTACGTACATATAATAATTTTGCATTAGATTGCACATGGGTAACATAATGATGAAATAGTGAAACATAATAAAAGTTGGTTAGTGTTAATGATGATGTAACTGTTGGTAAAAATAAATTGGGTAAATAATTAATTATATTTATGTTTCTTTATTTTCATATTATTACAATTTGACTTATTAATGTTTATAAATAAAAATTTATGATCCAATAAAAATACCAATTAATTTTATTGTCTCTAATATGATCAAAGTTAAATTAGAATAATAATTGACATTTAGCTATTTTATGTTTGTATAATTTAGTCAATTTAAATATTTAATTTAATATAGTAATAACTAATAGATAGATACAACATAAAAAAAGTGATATTTAAATTTAAAATTATTTCAAACTAAGTTAAAAATTATGTTCTAGGACCATAATTTTCATTTTTCCTTTTTTACTCCCTAAACACATTGTTTTGAAACAAGAAATTACGAATTTTAATTTTATTTTTAAGAATATAAAAATTAAATAAATAAAAAAAATTTAGATTATATTTATACGCATTAATAATGAAAATTGTAGTATATTCAAACTACATAAAGTGTGTACTGGATTCTGGAGAAATTTGAAAATGTGCAACTAAAAGCATAATAATTTGAATCTAAAATTAACTTATAGAGATTTTTACAGGTTATATTTTTATTTAAAATATAATTGGCTTATAGCCATTTGTTGATCTATGGCATTTTTAGTCAAAAATACCTAATCAAATATTTGGAGGGTCTCCAAAATTTAAAACATGTCCAGTTAGTCGATGTAATATACAAAGATAATTTTCTTTTTGTATGAAATTAAACAAAGACATAAGATGATTTTAATTTGTTATTTATGTAATCTAAATTTAAATTTAGAACAAAAGATACAAATTTAAACATTAAATAATAAAAACGCAAATAAAACATCTTCATCAGAAATGTTATAAGTTATTATAAAATGGACACATAAATATAAATAAATATATATATATACAATTTTAAAAGTTAACTTATGTTTTCGACTAATATTGAAAATTAATTTTGTGTTTTATCTAATTTTTACTCCTATATTAATGAATATATATGATGATGATGATAATAATAAAAATAATAATAATAATAAATATCTTAACAGGCAATTTGAATAATTTAGTAGTGGAGTTAGACTTTTTACTATAGATTTTTAAATGTAGTTCCAAGATATCATTACTATTGCTCAATTTTTAATTTATTGTAAAACAAGTGTTTTTTTTTTAGTTTTCAATAATTTGGGAAAAATTAACCTTATTTATGTGGGATAATTCATAACTAAGAGTTTCTTTGGTGTCAAACTCGTTAATCATATCGGTTCTAATCAAATGAAAATTAATCTCTTTTCCATACTTAAATGAGTTAAAAGTATCCATTCCTAATTCAATTTTATTCAACTTTGGTGTCATTTGCCTACACAATATCGTTATGGAATAGGATTTTTGGGAAAGTATAGATTCACAGGCCAAAGTAGCATCTTTTTGAATTCAAAATAGAATTTGAATTCATGTTATGAAATTATTTATATCTTTTTAATACTTATTTCATAAAAATTCACATATTTTTTTTAGGAATAAAAATGAGAATAGCGAGGAAAAAGAAAACAAAGGCTCTATTAACCATTATAAGCGCCCCAGAACATATGCCAGTGAAAGTCAATGTAAGTATTTAATATATACATGTTAGTACTTTATATTGTTTACATATTTTGTGATTATATTATAATTGGTACTAATTAATAATTGCAATTAATTGGTAATTATTAATATTACTGAATATATTTAATTGTATTGTTAAAATTATAAAAAAAATTGATTTGCAATTTGACCTTGATTCTTGACCATCTGTGGTTATAAAACAAAGCCAAATGAAATGTTGGGTGAATAGTATAATAATTTTATTCTTAGAATGTCTTTGTGTTTTATGATTTTCAAAAATAATTAATAGTTTAGTGAAATAATGTGTTTAAAATAATTACTGTTGTTGAAAAATGTATGTGTAAAGGATTGTACTACAATCTACAATTACAATTATAACAAATATAAATGTACCATATTGCCATTATATTCCTGTTTATTTGTCCATCTGTAGTTTTTTCATTAATATATTTAAGATAGTCTTTGAATAAAGTATATGTAATGTGTATCTTATTAAGGAAATATTAAATAATGATTTAAAAGTGTAGGAATTTATTATTATTTAATATAAAATTATTTTCTTTTAGATGATGGTGTTATTCAGCCTCATTGTCATATTACAATTAAATGTACAAAAGAGGTAATAATGTATTACATGTTTACGTATATTATTAATTTAATTATAAAATATTTACATTTTGTATTTTTATAATCAATTTTTATGTTTGTTAAATACTTTGTAAGTTGTACCCATGATATAAGTAAGTTTAGGTTATATCATGGTCGTACCTGATTTATTCAATGATTTTATGTATGTTTGGTTTAAATAGGTAATATATTTTCAAAATAAAAGCCTTAAATTTAATTTAGATACGAATGTTTTTATAAAAGTGTAAGTAAAAAAAATTATTGAATATTTCAGATTGCAGGGTTTAATGGCTTAAGTGAAGCACTCAAACGATTAGACTTTCGTTCTGCTGTACATGATGTTCGCCGTTTTCATTATATTTGTAAACTCCTTGATCTCCTTGTATCTCATAGACTAAATGCATTGTCTGGTTGTGCTCAAAGAGTTCTCTTTAATATAATTGAAGAAGTTGCTTGTCAAGGTATTAATTATTAATTAATTTATCCACTATCCCCGACAGTTTATGATTATCTGTTTTGTTGTTTTTTGTTTTAGTATCTCAAAGTCAACAGAACAAACATATGTTAGACCGTCTTTTAGGACAACTTCGTGAAGTTGTTGAATGTGCTTGTTGGGGCAGACCTTTAGGATCAACTATTTTATGGGAGCAACACTTGAATACTATTAATCGTATAAATGAAATAGCTGATCGTATTGAAATTCGTCAAGTAATATTAATTTTAATGATAAAAGTATATTTATATTTTATTTTAACATTTAATTGTGTTTTCAGCCTGGTGATAATGAAGAACCTCAGTTTGAACAACTTCCAGAAGAATGTGTGCGTGAGGTATTATTACGATTAGCTGATCATCGAGATCTGGAGCGCTCAGCACATGCTTGGGGTGTAATGGCTCGTTTAGTTGATGAATTACGCATTTGGCGCGAGTTATGTCAATTTCATTTTAACCCACGTCAGATACAGTCTGTGATTGATAGCTCACCAAGTACTAGTGAAGACTGGCAATTAATATACCACAAGTTAAGAAAGTAAGTTTATATATTTGAAATAATATTTTATGTACTATAATATTAATATAATTTTAGATGTTATGGATTACGAGAAGAGTATGCTGAAATGATACAGTTATGCCGGAATTGTAGATGTTTATTTTGGCATAGTATTGGACATCCTTGTATTGCAGATACTGATCCAAATTTTATGGAAAAACTTGAAGATGTTGATAAAAATTCATTGTATGTACCTATACCACCACAAGCTTTCCTTAAATTTTTTTCACTTTAAGTTAATTAATATAGTTTGAGTGTGTGTCCAGTTTATTAATATTGTGTAAGTCGTTATATTAGGTATTTGAATTTATTTCGTTTATAATTTGCACAAAAAACTTTATAGAATTCAGTAGGTATATATATATATATATTATATAAACATTTAATGAAAATATAAAGTGCAATAAAACGCGAAGTAAAATATATATTTATTTATCAAAAGTAAGAAACTAAAAAGAAAACGTATTTTTCTAAAAAATATATGCAAAAAATAGTTGTAATAATATAGATTTTTGGGATTTATATTTTTTTTAACAATCCTAAAGCCATTTGAAATAATTCAAAATATGAATCATATATTAATTTCAAAATAATGTTGAAGTTTAAAAGTAAAATTATAATTTTTCAACATTGTCATGTTTTATTTTTATGAAGAAACTACTTTTTTCTAGTCATCTTTTGTTAGTGTCTAATTATTTTAAACAAAATGAAAAATATTGTTTTTTAAATTTATTTTATCATATTCATGATATAATCATATTGTAATAATAAGCTGAGGATTTGTATTTGGTTTTATACTACAAAGATATCAGATTCAAAATTAAATCATATTTTATATTACACAATACTAAAATATAATTTCATTCATTTCTTTAAATTTCCATTTAGTACTTTTTGAGAACAATTTTAGATCCTGAGCAAAATGAGTAAGCTATTGGTTTTACAATGATGTTTTTTTTGTTTGTGTACAAATTATTGAATAAAAAGAATGATCGGTTGTTCTTGTCATGTTTTATGTTCTGATAGCAAATTTTATCAAATTGGTACTTTATTTGAAATGTTTTTCAATTTTCTCAATAGTTTTATTGAGTTTTTAAAAAAAAGTATTGAAATAGAATTTTTAATTTAAATATTGAAAATGTTATACAATATAGGTCCTATGTTACTTCATCTATATTTAAAAAATCTTGACAAACTTAAGTGGCAATTTTTTGTTTTTATTACTATAAATTTTCCAACAAAAAGTATTAAATTAAAGCTCTGCTCAGAATCGTTTTATTGAATGCAATAATTCATTATTGTTTTCAAATTTATAGTAATAACAGTACTCTAAAACTTTATCTAAGTTATATAATTCATCCAAGCAATGTGTACAACACCTATTGTACACTACCCTTTTTTTAATTGATCTGAAAATTAGTTGGTAAAAATATTGTTTTTTTATATACACAATAAAAAAATTAATTTTGGATAACTATAATTGAAATTAATTTCAAAATTAAAAACAATGTTTGTTACAAATAATTATTAATAAATCAAAATGTATGATATAATATTTATAAAATAAAATAATTGCTATGCGAGTTGACAATTTTACCTTCTGATATTTTAAATACATTTCTTATCCTTAGCTTGTTAATATATCATGAAATAGAAACTTTAATTGTTTGATTAAAACACTTTATTTGATTGTTTTATTTTATGAATGATGCAACTATTTATGTTATATGTTACATTGATATATTTTTGTAGTATTTAACTAAAAATAATTTTTAAAAATAATTGTTTTATTCAGTTTTGAGTATCTTATAATATATATCGAACTAAAAAAACTTAAAATTCTAATATTAAAATATAAGGTAGAATGTTTCGATGTATTAATGATTATTAAATCATCAAATAATTGTTTATTTTCATTTTAAAATTTAAAATAATAACCTACAAGACTATAACTTTGAGATTAGTTCAAATTATATATCTTAAAGACGGTATACACTATTCATTTTATTATTTCTTAATTTTAATTAACATCTCAACAACTAGGAAAGTAATATTGTTGATAGGATTTTAATAAAAAAATCTTTATTAACTAGTTAACCATCATATTAGTTGGGGAAATATTAATAGCATATTGGGTACATTGCCTTTAGTGTAGTTTCAAATATAATTGGATTAAATTAAGAGTTAATATTTTGAATTAATTAAATAAAAACTAATTTAAAAAAAAAACAGTTTTTTCTGAATAGATCACTGAATGTATTGTTTTTTCTATAAAACGTATTTCATGTTATATATTTATAATTTGTTAATTGAGATAGATTTAATTTTTGTTTTTAAATTACTAATGTGTAAGAACATTTTTATATCTTGTGTTATTTAAATGCATTTGATTTGTGATTTTAATTTTAGTTATTATAATTTTTTGATATATTTTTAATTTGTTATGGGAACTTATCATAGTTATCTCTTGCTTTTATTTTATTTAAAATTATTTGAATTTTTTTTCTTATTCTTTAAGGCGGTTGGGGCCAATGTGTTTTTAGTATAAAAACTTGTCTCACGAGAAAAACCCCCTCACACCTTGCAGAATTGTCTGGTTTTAATATTTTGATTTCTTTTGAAGAAAAAAGTTTCCTTTTATATTGCATTGAATTTTCCAAATTCAAATTCCAGACACTGTTCTTAACATCTAAATAATTCCAAATTTTAGAATTTTTTAACTGTGTCTTTCTGGTTTTGTTTTAACGTTTAATCAAAAACTAAAGTCTTATATTACAAAGTTTTCTTCTTTTAAATGAAAAAAAAACTGATGAAAATGTGACTCCTATTCAAAGCATGAGTCCTTCAAAAAAACTGTATTCATTCAATGAAATGGTGTGATTAGTGATAAAATTGCCCATATTTTACTCTTTAATAAATGAATGGCTCCAACACCCTTAACATTAATAAACACAATTTTGTAATTGTATTTCTTTATAAATAAATCCTTTCACTATTTTATTTTTATTATATACATACATAAAAACATGTGTTTATGTAACTTGAAAACTTAAAAGTATATCATTTTTAATGTACAATAGATATTTTTCATATTATAACTTTAAAATATATATATATATATATATATATAATATTAAATAATTTTATGTAATATTTTAATTTAAACATAAAACTGGTGTATTGCTGCTATAGATTAAGTTTTTCTCTGTCACTTTGTTAATGAGTCTAATCTAGAATCCACTGTGATGAAAAATAAAGAAATATAAAATAACGTTTTTTTTTATGTATGAATAACGTGTAAGTGTCCAAAAAAATATATTAAAATATAATTTATCAAAATTATGTTTGCATTCAACCAACTTACAATTTTAATGCTGTAACAATTGGTGTCAGAATCATTCATCATTTACAAAACTTTATATTAAAATTTTTGGAAATTATTAAAAACAAAAAAAAAATTGTACACAAAGTGTATTAAAATGCAATATGGTTTCTAAAAATATTGTTACAAGATAGAACAATTTATAGACAGTGAATGAATAAATTTAGAAATAAATGGTAGAAAAATATAAATTCAACGCAGTACCTATTGTGGTAACAGGTATATAATATCGAATTATATTGTCCAGTAACATATTATTATAAATATTCCTGCAGTACATTGTAGTTATTGAATAAATTATACTATGAATTATTCAATTACTATATATATATATAGCAAACTGATCATTAATATTAATTCTTTAGAATTTTCATAATTTGCATTATAATCAAGAACGGTTGATCACAGTTTATATACTAATAATTATATAATATTTGATACAATATAATACACATACAATATAATATAATACCTACCCATATTTGTGTATCATTAAGTTGTTGATACATTAAAATCAAACGTTTTACAAAAAATGTATCACTTTTATAGGTGTTTAATTTGAATTTTTTAATTTAAGTATAATAATAAAAAAAATATTAACAATGAAAAAACCATATTTTATTAAATCATATAACGAACATGTACGTATACATAAATACAAAAATAAAAACCTTCATCATTCATCTAATTGTTGTGCAAAACCATTTTGACCCAAGATCAATTATAAAATTATATAAACAATAATGTTAATTATGTAATATGTATAAAGTACATTAATATAAATTAGAAATTTGCGTCAAAAAAGTACGTTTAACAACGGGTACAATAATTTTTTTTTAAATATAATATTAATTCGAAAACACACGTACATTTTTATGACAATATAATATGAAAGGTCCGCTACCCACGATCGATCGATTTTTGCATCACAATTATGCGTATAATAAGTGAAAAAAGTAAAAAAAAAAAAACTAGTTTCACTTATGAGTGAAACTTGACAATTTTATTAGAACAGGATAAGTGAAAAATATGAAAAATAAAATTCTAATTACAACTCTATACGGTAATTTGATTTTTAATGTAATGCAATTTTTTTTTTACAAGTTAAGTATTATTAACAATAAGTAAGTTTATAGTAATAGGCTACGATTAAATCGTACCAATTTTTGGCACGAGTGGTATATTATCTTTGTATTATATATATATAAATAATTATTTAACAGAACATTGTAGGCATTTTAAATGCGGAATTTTTTTTTAAATACAATTTTAAATTCTATTTAAGTCAACGTGTGATTCAAACGGTATCAAGTAATGACTATCGCCTACGTATGCACACATATATAAATTTACAAATAATAAAACGCGTATATCATTATAAATCATAAATAAATTATTAAATCACCCTTGTAGATACAACCTGTGCTATTAATAGTACATAAGGTTAGGTTACGTAAGGTTTTTAGGCTTATTATCAAATAAAAATCTATAAAATCGCATATTATAACGCGTGGGGGGGGGGTCGGAGGACGAAAGGGCAGTCCATGACGTTGAAGAAAGAAAAAAATTTAATACGTGAACCACGAGGTAAATAGATCACCCCAATGTCCTTGATCAGCAATGTGAATTATTTAATAAATTTAAAATCCATTTACATAAATTGGTACTATAGTGTGTGTTGACTGCTGTATAGGCTGATCGATACAGTAATATACCGTTTGTAATGACCGCAGAAGGTCTACGACGATAAAGTAAATGGAAATTAATCGTAAAAAAAAAAAAAAAAAGTCAATCTCGCGAGTTTTTGGCAGAATTTTTTTTTTTTTTGTTTTTCTTCCGATAATAAAATCTAAAAACCGTATACGAACGTTTACGGTTTACGGACGAATCGTGTGCGCGGCGTTTATAGGTTTTTTTTTTTTTTTTTAAATAATAACACATTGCCAAACGTCGGAAATCCGTGTCGGGAGCGTTCTTTCAAAATTCGTATCCATCAAATTTTACACTCCATGAAAATCGTTTACGTTTCCATGGATTTACATAACCACAAAAGTTCGGCAGTTCAAAAACTAGTATGAACGCTAATCGAATTGATTTTTTTTCACAGTTTTTTTGTAATTAATTGTTTTAACGCTGCTCCTGCACAATCCAGCGCAAACATGTCCATCAATCCGGTGGTGATATCCTCGTCCGTTAAGCAAACAGCAACCGTAAGTGTAATACAATATCGCATTTGACTCGTAGTAAAGGTAAACTAAATAGGTATTGAATTATAATTTTTATATTATTAGATTAGCTTAGCTTCTTATAATCAGTTTTTTCAACCATCCGTCATTTTTTTTTTCTGGCCACATAACGAGTTTAATTTGAAAACGTTTTCATTTTGACTGCAATATATACATACAATTACCTATAATTTTTTTTGTTAACGTACAATTTTATATTTCTCATAAAGTATGTAGTGTTAAAAACATATTGATATAATAGTCTAAACTTTATTTTATTTTATTTTTTTGTGTGTTATTTAGGTCATATTTTTCCACGGACTCGGAGATTCAGGGTATGTCATTATAGTATGTAACTAATTGTTTATAACTTAAATAACGGATTACTATATTCAAATTATAATTGGTATACCTAAAATTTTATTATTATTTTTTGTATCGCCTTAGTATTCAGTTTTATTTTGTTAAAAGTTGTCTATAAAACAGTGAATTTAATTACATTAAAATTATTATATTTTAAAAATTGAAATGAACACTTGTTGTATTTCTTATACAATTTGCTTTTTAAATTTCATTGTAACCTGATGATTGACTTATAAGTCAATAAGTCAATTGACTTATAGTTGAAACCAGTTAGTTAAACATTAGTTACATTCTTAAATATTAAATATTCTAGGCATTTTTTTCTTTTTATATATGTAATATATATTAATTTATTATATATTTATTTAAATTTTTTATTTGATTAAAGTTTTAGTCTGTTAGTATATTATGTTTTAAACACTCTGTAGGCTAATTTATTTTATAACACCCCATATACCACTTAATAATTATTTATTTTAGAAATGGTTGGGCTGAAGCAATGACACAAATCAGACGTCCATACATGAAAGTAATATGTCCATCCGCGTAAGTTGTCTAGTTAACATTGTTGTACTATTTGCTATAAATATACCGATACAAATTATCAGGAGTCCAATGCCCGTTTCTCTAAATCAAGGATTCTGTATGCCTTCATGGTTTGACTTGTACACTTTAGACGAATCAGGTCCAGAAGATGAATGTGGAATTAAAGAAGCTGCTAAGCTAGTGCATACACTTATCGATCGTGAGATTGAGAACTCCAATATACCATCAACTCGTATTGCTATTGGTGGTTTTTCACAAGGTGGAGCTCTTGCATTGTATTCAGCTTTTACTTACAACAAACCATTAGCTGGAGTAATGGCTTTATCATGCTGGATACCTTTACATAAGTCTTTTCCAGCCGTAAGAATCAATAATTTATTTGTATTTAAAACAGAGTTCAAATAATTCATCTCTATTATATAGGCTGCTGTAGGTAATAAAGATGTACCAATAATTCAGTGTCATGGAGATTGTGATCCAATTGTACCATTAAAATGGGGTCAATTGACAGCGTCCATTCTTAAGTCGTTTAATAAAAAGATAGAATTGAAAACATACCGAGGCTTGATGCACTCTTCGTCTGATACAGTATGTATTATATATTTATATATTTTAATAAAATTTGGACAATATTGATATCATTGGCTAACACTTAATACTTATATATATATAAAATTATTTTAGTGATCTCCCATCAGTTTATAGGGTGTTGGCCTTTTATCTTAGCTTAGATTTGTCAAATTATTTTTTTGCTGAATGTTTTAATGAGTTCCAAAGAATACAATTTTAAAAGTTTTCTGGATTTATAATAATTTTTATCTTAATTAATTGTTAATAACTATACATATTTAAATAATTTACAGAATTATAAAATTTGTTGTTTTGGTAGATAAAAACTTAATTGAATACTAAAAATAATTATTTGAAATGGCAATGGATTGTGTAGAATGTAGATCACAGTGCTGCAATATTTTTCTCTTTCATCTTTCCATATTCTATATAATGATTTTTTTTAATTTCATTTATTTTTTTTGAACTTTATCTCCAATACAAATTATTTTCTAATATCATTATTCCTGTAGTTATTTAATTTTACATAAGTAATTAAAAAAAATATATATAAAAAAAAATAATCGCAATTGTTATTTCATTGTTGACTTATTTGTAATTTGTACAATTATTATTATTTTGATTTATATTTTTTTATTTATTAATATTTTTTGTACATTTAATTTATGTTATTTAACATTTTTTTTTTCAGGAATTAATGGACCTTAAGAAGTTCTTGGAAACAGTCCTCCCTCCAGTATGATTTATCTGTCATTTATACATAATTATAAATATTTATGTTGTCAAAACACCTAGCATGTGGATTTAATATATACCTTTTTTGTAGTGTGCCTAATTGAATTTCTCATATATATATATATAAAGTGGTATGTACTTCCATTGTTGTATTTTGTGTAAATAATATTGATGTTTATGTCCAGTATTGATAATACATCATCAATTATTATTTTCATTGAAGAACAATCACACAATATGTATAATATACTTGACCAAGTATATTATGTACAAATTAATCTTAATTATTTGTTTCGTTGTAATCAGTGAATATTAGGTGTTTAGTTGTTGTTTATTATTTTGATTGTAATTATCATCACAAATAAATTTGTATTTTGTTTGTAGGCTAATAAAGTGTTTAAATGAAAGTAAGACTTAATAATAACATATTAAAAAGTTAAATGACTAAAAATAAAGTAGTTGTAAATTATAAAAATAAAAAATTTAATCTAATTTTCACTTAACAATCATAAAATTATATTAAAATAAAGAATATCTTGATATTATGCATTATAATGTGTAAAGTGGTTCACTAAATCACTTTTATTATTTTGTTACATTTTCAAATTCAGCTGTGTTTGCATTTAGATATAATACTAGGGAAACAGTAAAAAGAATATTTGCCAATTGTCTTTCTTGCATTATTCTCTTCGATAGGTGTTTAAATGTGATGTAGTATAATATAATTATAAAATCAGCATATGTAAATCAAACTGCTTACTAAAACTTATAAATATTTACTCGTATATGTTTATAAAATCAGTGATATAAATTAGAACTAACTCAGTGGAACCATTTGATTTTTTGTAGAGATGTTTGGCCAAAAAAATTTTGGAACTCATTTGTATCGGTTTCGATTTTCAGCAAAAGCTCTATAATAAAAATATGTTTACAGACAGCTGTATATATTGCCAACCACTTATATAATTTTTTTTATATTAATTTACATAAACACAGTGCTATGTTGTATATGAAGTACACAAGGTCACTGATATTACGTATTAAATTAAATTTGTATACAATAGTAATAACTCGCCTATTAGTTACAAACATAGATACAATTGCCTGTATTTTTAATTATACTGAAGTTTTTTATTTATTTCGTATGGTAATACTGAAGTAAATTGTACGATAAAAATTTTGTAATGCATTTTTAGTTCTATCCATAAAATAAGATATTATTCAAGGATAAAAAAAATATATATATTTTAAAACCAAAACAATTTTGGAAAATTTTCAATCTTATTAAATCAAAACATTTTAACTTTGTATGTATAATACATAATATAGTAGGCATGCACATTGTTGGTATTTATGTGTTTAAAGAAATAGAAGTTGGAAACTTCAAATCAAGAATATAACTTGAAACATCAGAACTTGTGTAAAATTTAATTATTATCTAGTGGAATAAATTGTAAATGATTCGAAAAAAGAACCTCGATGGTTTATTTTATGCTTTAAAAATTGAACGTTTTTAATGTGAAGCCTAAAAGCAAAGGCCGTCACGTGAGTAGGTATTCAATGATTCGTTGACCCAATTATTGATCAAATTGAAACTGTGCAAGTATACACCATAGGATCACTTTTAAATTGGTCAAAATTGTTACTAGACGGAGTGGCTGGTGATATATAACCGATAATAGATATCATAAATGCTAATTATTTATTAAAAAGGTAGATATTTTTCAAAATTTATGCGTCTGTGAATAGAATTCAATTTGAATCTGAATTCAATTATATATTTTGTGTGTATCAAGCAGATCGATCGACCTGCAAACGAAACTGAAAAACAATGAGTATGTCTACCGCAACAAAACATCACTATTTACAATGTCATGTAGGTAGCGCTGGTCAGTTAATTGTACGCACGCTATTTATGTCTATTATGTAGTGAACGGGGAGGAATAAAACTGCAGATCTTTTTATTGATTCTTAATTGCTTAATATTTATGATAACATCAGTAAAATGAGACAAAAAAGTACATTCTGCATTAATTCCACCAACCGAAGTTCTTAATTATGCAAAAATAGATGATTTGATGTAGGTATTAAAAAAAAAAAATCATCTTCGACTTCGATAGATAGAGAACTACAAAGTCAAATAAGATGACATTTTTGTACAGTTCTGTCAAAAGGTATTCTTTTCAATGGTTTTGTCATTCACTAGGTAAAAGTCGTCTTTCAAGAAAACTAATTTTACTCTTAACTCCTTTTACAAAATGAAAACAATAGGTACAAAACCCCTTCTCCGTATCTTCACAATTATTCTATGAATGTGCGCGTGCGTGAGTTACCGACAGACGTAGTATACTATTTGTGTAACAATCAATAAAAGTAAACCACTTTACGCTTTTTTATTCAACAAATACTCGTGTCCTATATTGTCTATTGTACAATAAGGTTTTAAGAATATAAGGTACAGCATCGCTACGAATTATCGCCAAGAAATATTGGATCAATTATTATTATCTATTAGTTCAATGTAAAGGGCGTTCTTCTATACATACTATTTAATATTTTAGCAAAATCGTATAATACATTAGAAAAAGATTCACTGCATTCTATCACAATGCAATCAGATGTACCCATGGGCGCCTCGAGGGGGGGGGGACAAAACGGGGCATCTACTCCCCTGGACTTCAAAATTTCAAATATAATTTTGAAATAATATTATACGTGTTATGGAAACATACTTTGAAATGTATTTTATCAAAATTCATATGCTTGAATTGTAAAGACAACAGGTTATTAGGTTAATTACAACTTCGACAATTATCTTATTATATACGTAATAAATATAATTGTAGAAAAATCGGTAGAAAATTATTATAGCACCTATATTTCTAATATGTAAATTTGACCTTTACTGACAACAATTGAAATTAATAATCGATTAGGTAGGTGCCATATTTATTACGTAAATTCTGTTATTTGCTACCACTGCGAGCTATCGCATAGACACTAATAAGTGCCATGTCATGGTCATTACAAAATGTTAAAAAGAAAAAAATCAGCAATTTAAAATCAACGCCACCGAGAGTTAAGAACGGTGGCCTTGTGATAGTAAAGATTTTTAATTATATAATAATGTATTAGAGAAAAAAAAAGAAAAATTAGTGATATCAAAATAAACCCCCGCCCTCTTAACTCCGTATAAGAAAAGATTAAGTAAAACAAAAAGCAATACAGAAAAACCTTAGATTATAGCGTTTTTAGTGACAGAAAATAATTTTAATAATAATTACAAACCGATAATGTAACATCCCTGTACATTTGTACACGCCAAGTAAATATAATTAAAATATTTTCTGTTTACTTAACTCAGTACAATATGCATATATGATATTACAACTTTGTAGTACTAAAATAATAAAAATAAATGTTTTTTTATGAATTTTAGAAATATATATATATAATTTTTTTTCTTATCCTTTTTTCCACACGAAACAGTGGAGGGTTTCTGTCATGATACACACATAATACAAATTATAACATATAATTTACAATCAATATTTCATTTGTAGGTAACTATAAAATAGGTACAATAGGTATGTTGTATGTAATAATGGAATACGGCGATTATTGATTATTACAATACATGTATATTTAAGTGGACATGCGTTCTAATTTGTTGTCCGTAAAACAGGGTGATTCGGGACAGATTTAATGTTATTATTTTTTAATTATTTTCAACATATTGTTTATATTGTTGTTAAAATAACGAAAGCGAAAAAACATAAATCATTTTCAACATCCATGTTGAAATCATTCAGCGCCACAATATTTATAAAATTCATTAAAGTTTGTACGTTTAAAAGCTGAACGTTTTGGCGAGTCACCAGCAAAATGGGGTGATTTCGGACGTCTGTTAGTTTTCATTAGAAAATCGGTGTTACAATAATTATAATGGTTAACTTTGGAACAATTTTAAAGTTAAAAAAAACAAAATGAATTAAAATAATAATTTTTTTTACAATTTAATACATTGTAGTATAAGTATGTATATTATTTATTGAATTTTACATTAATTATTAACTTTTCTAATAAAAAAAATTAAACTTAACCGGTTTTTCTTCATTTTTCATTTATTATAATAATTAATAACACTATACCTACTTAATTTGTACCAAAACTATTAGGTAAGTATATAAAATATAAATATATTTTTAAATATATGTATTTAGGTAAATAATTAAAAAAAATGAAAAATGAAACAAAACTCATACATTAATGAATTATTAAAACATTTATGATAAAATATCAATTATATTTTCGTAGGTATCCTATTAAATATATAAAAAAAAAATCAAACATTTTATATTTGTAATTTTATAAAGGTATATAAATATAATTTTGCCAAACGAAATAATAATAATAAAATTTTCATAATATTAATCTCCAGTTAAATATATGTACTATTGTAGTAGTAATACTTTTATTAAAGTATAATGTGTACATTAAATTTTTAGTGCTGTTACCTGTTGAAAATTATATATAATTTTTACAATAAAGTATGGACTTTATATAAAAGTTAAATATAATTAATTAGGTATAATTTAATAATTATAAAATTAGGTTAAATTCAAAAGCATACACAAAACCTAAATTTCACGTATAAATATATGTACTCGTATCTACTTTAATTTTTGTCTAATTTTACTACTAATTCTAATTTTCCATAATATAGTTCAATAAATTGATATATACTTCTACAACTTCAATGGACTTGAAACATATAATATTTTATTATATAAATATTGTACCTATACCTATACAATTATTAGTAAGTTTACATAATTTCATTTATATAATAAATACTACATATATATTATTATTATTATTATTATTATTATTATTATATAATTTATGCAATTAGTAGAATTATTAAATTTTTTTTTATGTAATTTATTACTAGTCGGCCTAATAATATTTAAATAATATACTATTACATATACACACAGCCAAGCGTATACATCATAATGTAGTGTATTTATATATATATAATATAATATTTATTATTTATATTATAGTAATCGTATAAAAATAAGTTATTTTATCAAATTCAAGCGCATATAAATACTAAAATAGATTAACATGTTTTTTTGTATAAAATTAAAAATATATCGCAAGTATTTACTTTAGTAAACAGTAACGGATTTTATAGACGGGTAAGTCGAAAAAGGCCCTGTTTGTCATGACGTAAAAAACATAAAAATAATAATTGTGTGTATTATATAAAAATAATATAATAGTAATTACAAGTCAATCAAATACATTTATTTTGGTATTCTCAAAAAGTACTGTTTGGTGTTTTACATAGTTGTAATAATATGATTAATGAGTTTACAATTCAAACAGAGGATTTTTGACGATTTGTATAATTAATTCTTCAACCGAATATTTAAAAAAAATTATAAGTAGATATGCGAATTTTTATGTGAAAATAACTATTAATTGTTTCATTGTAACTATTCAAAAGCAAATTCATTGATAACAAACCGACTCAATTATGAAAAATATTAAGTAGGTAGGTATATGGCGGCTAATTTAAATTTACAATTGATACGTTAAACTATTGATAAAATACATAAATGTATTTAAATCACAGCTACTAACAGTTTTGGAATGTCATTTAAAATTAATTAGGTATCAAATTAGCTGGAATAAAAATGTAATTATTAATTTTTATATGTTAATAAATGACAAATTAAAAAATATATATTCATTGTAATTGTTGGTATATATTATTGATATAATATATTTTAATAATTTGATGAAAATGAGTGATAGGAGAGAGGAGGGCGAACACCTCACAAGTTTGGTTGAGTTTAATCATTGTAAGGACGCAAATTTTTTTAAAGTTTTGAAGTCTCCTTTTTTATTTTTTTTTATTTGAGCAATGTGTTCAATTAATGTATTCATACATCTGTTCATAGTTTTTTCATTAGTTGTTAGATGAAAGTGAAACCATTAATTTCATAATACATGTTAATTATATTATACAAAATTAATGTTGAAATATATTAAAATAGGTATTTATTTTATATGTGTTGTCACAAGCATAATTTAGGTATACTTTAATTTTGAAATTAATTAAGTATTGATTAAAGTTTAAGTTTGGGAATCTAATAGTATAAAGATTTTATATTTATTGAAACAAATTATAACAATAAATTATAAATATTACTATAAATACTAATATACATATTACAATCGAATTTATATGTTTGTATGTATGTATATAAGAGAAGGAAAGAGATTTAAAACAATAAAATGAGTTAATTTAGAATATGTTATAACCTACGAGTATATAATATAGATCAGTGATAGTTTCAATAATGGTTTTTAACTGTATATTTTTTCCACCTATTCCCTGTTATTTAGTATTTTCCTAGTAAAGATTATTTTTAGTTTCCATTAAGAATTATAGTTTTATATAAATTTATTTTGCTCTTGAAATGTTCAACCAAATGTCTAAAGTTACTATATATTTTTATTATGGTCATGAAGCTATTTAAACGGCTTAAAAACGTATTTTTATTTAAATTTTAATTGTATATATATACAATTGTTTAACTACGTATTAGACTGTGCTTTAAGGTACTTTAGGTTTCCTATTATAGCCTGTAATTATTAATTTTTTAATTCAAATTTGTTTTTATAATATATACCAAAACAATATTAAAAATATTAGATATAAAACATAAATATATTATTATTCATATATTATATAATAGTATATTACAAAATTAAAAAGTGGTTTATATTTTTATGCAATACTAGACATATACATTTTATTTCGCATTGTGAGTTTGAATACTATTATAACATTACAATATGAGTGGCATAGTAAATTATAAATTATCTATTTCAATAAATAGTTTTTAAATTACATAGTATGCTCTCAATAATTTAAAATCTTAACTATTATTAGGGCTTCAAAATTGTTTGTTTTTAAATAAAATATAGAATATTTCATGAGCCAATATTCATCATCAATTATTCGTTTTGATATTTACTCCTCTTCTTTGCTAATATTTTCTTCACTTTTTTCATTTTCTTCAATTTTTACACCTTCATTTTGTTTTTCAATTTCTTCATTTCCTTCATTTTTTTCATTTTCTTCAATTTTTACACCTTCATTTTGTTTTTCAATTTCTTCATTTTGAGCTTCTTCAATTTTAATTTCTGTCTGCTCTTCTTTTGTTTCGTTAGTTACTTCTTCAAACACTGAATCACTTCTGTTTTTTAACATTTCCAATTTGACTTCGTCTATTGGTATTACTTTAGTTTCCACGGTAGTAAGAAGAATAACTTCATGTATTGTTGGATTTCTAAAAGAAAAAAAAAACATATAATTCAAATAAAACTGGCTAACTATTTGGAATGTTAATACTAACCAAACCCATTAAAAAAATGTTGATCCTTATTGTAAGTATTATACCTATTTTATAATGTTAGTAATGTTACTAACTGACGACTTGCGTGTCTACATGTCTAATGACTTATGGCCAAAGGTCAAGGTACAGCCGTAGATTGGCGCGTGTAAACTTTAATACTTAATGATTTTTTTAGGGGTTTTGTAAGTTTTTGAAAATCGGTGTTTCGTGATAAAATTGTATTCAATAAAAAAATATATGAATGATATTTTTTCGATTCCATCAACTATGAAGTTAACAGCAGATAGTCTACGAATCATATATTGATTATAGTAAGCGGGTGTGAAGTGTAAGACAAAGTCCTTTAAAATATTGTTTAGAAAATATTTTATCATATATGTCAATAAATACTTTAGGTTATAATTAAAGCGTTCACTCTATACGTGATTATTTTAATACAAAAATAAATAATTAAAGAATTATTTAGTGATCAATTTTATGTTCTTATTTGTCATATTTCACACAATTTTTGCATAATGTAATCGAAGAGCTTACTTCAGTATTTTGGAGTTGAAGGTACATTAGTTCTAATTTCTATAGAATTTTTTATTATTGTAAAATTTTAATGAAACCTTATACGTCCGTATACTTCTAGAGTTCATTTCTGAATTAAAGATATTGTGTTCAATCATAATTACGGGAATATATATATATTTTTTTTTCTTTAGAGAGCTTGAGTAGTTTTATATAATTTATGATAATTATTAATGCTAATAGCCTAATAATATTATAATGGTATATATGTATATATATTAAAAAAGACACTTGATAATTTGAAAATTAGAATATTTATAGATACTTATATTTTAATAAAAAGTATTTGTTTACGCCAGAATATAATTATATTTTTATCAAAAGGTCCAACGCCCTTATTATCGCTTTTTCACTCGTCTTCGCGTATTTTTGTAGAATCGTCGTTGTACTGTCATCACGCGCGTATTTAATGTTATTGTAGTAGATACGTTCGTTACCGTCGCGTATTAAATTCTGTCGTCGTTGCTCATCGTGTTTATAATATTTTTGTACGAAATTTGATTTTTTGTTTAACGGTCGTCGTCGAATACACGTCGTTTTAAACTATTTTTTATAATCGTGAATTACTCCTCACGTGGCTCTAATAGCCTTTATAAATTTATTTATATAAATAGTAATTTGTTGTATACAGCTCTAATAGCATAACGTATTATAAAGTTTGTCAATCATAAGGATTGTATATACATTAAAATATTTTTATAATTGTTCATTAGGTACAATTTAATTTAGTTTCTATCAATATTATAATTTATTATATTAATTTGTTACCACACTCGTCAGGCATTGTGATATTATTTTAATTTCTAGATTTAGGTAAACGGCTGACCGGTCAGTAAATTGAATATTTACGTGAGTATTAATTGAATTTTATTATTGTCAATTACGAGTATTATTTAAAAGTGTTATATTATAGGAATTGTCAAATTGTTAAGCTACTTCCAGGGCCGTAGCATGGGGCAGGCGGGGCGGTGCCCCGGGGCCTCCGACGAGAAGGGGCCCCTTCTCGTCGACCACTTTTTTGGTCCTGAAAAAAACAGGGCCCCAAATTTACTTGTTGCCCCAGGGCCCCCAAGGCTCTAGCTACGGCCCTGGCTACTTCATATCATTTTCTGTACTTGCATTGTAGCGAATTGTATATTAATATCATTATTATCGAACTGAAAGGGTCATTGATTATTTATTATATTATTTTTGAGCCAGAAGGGCCATCCTACTTGTTTTTTTTACAGTTTTGTTACAATTGTAAATTTTTATTTATATTTCATTTATTTAAATACGAGTATATTACAATTACTGGACCAAAGAGGTCAATTATTATACATATACATTTATGTTATTATAATTCAGTAAGGCAAACAAGCAAAAAAAAAAATTTTCGAGAGATAATTAATTAATAATCGATACGAAATATCTTCGATAGAATTTTTACAAAATAATTATATTTTTTCATTAAACAAGATTAAAAATATGTTTAATTATATTTATATAATCTACCTTATATATATATATATTTACACATGTACATATATTTGAAATATTATAATATACGTATAACTAATAAGACTATATTAAAACTTAAAGAATTAATATATACATTTTTTTAAATTTTTATTAATTTTATTTGAATAAGTCGCGAAATATGATTCAATGATGTGTGTAAATATATATACATTATACACGTCTAATATATTCAAAATATTATCTATATTCTACGTTAACTAATACGGAAATTATATAAATAAATAAGTTTTATATTTATAACAAATGAAACAATAACAATAATTTAAAGTTATAAAATATTTTTCAAAAGTTTAAGAAACCCATGATGTTCTATAACATTGATTTATAATATAATTATAATGTACAGCTTAATGTTATATATATATCTAATTTAATATATCTTATTTATTATGAATTTGTTATAGTTTACATTGTTCATAATATTAAAAAGAAATTTAAATATCTATGGATGGAATAAATATTTCCACTTACTCGGGTATGATTGAAGCAGTATCATTTACATTATTTTCTATTGTTTCTTTTACATCTTCAGCTTTTTGTTCTACTTTTCCAAATAACGAACCTAGTTTTTCTTGAGTATCACCCATTAAGTTTTCCATGCTACCAGTGATGTCTAAAAATTAACATTGATTATAATAAATTATAACTTTTAAAAGTAATAAGAAACAAATTAAAATATGGTAATCAATATTAAAAAAAATATATTTTTAAAATTACTACAAATATAGTGAAATTTGTCGAAATTGTATAGATTTTACCCATCAGATTTTATCTGGTATATATATATGTTTTTCATACATGTTATTCATTGCTTTATAAAATTTAATTTATTATAAGTTACGTATTTAATGTTGACAGTTTATTTGTGTTAAATCGATTATCGTATTTATGGAGGTATCTAATCAATGTTTATTATAAATTATAATAGTACAAAAAAGTGTTACTAATTTATTTAGTCAAAAATATAAATTAACTAAACATGTTTGATTTTACTGTATACGACTTATGAGATAACTTAAGGTAATTATAATAGTATAAGAAATAAATAAATTACAGTTTATTCAAATGAAGTGTTACGAGAATATGTAAAAATGTGTCGAAATTCAACTATTTTTGTTCGGGACAAGAGAACACAATGTAAACGTATCTATAGGCACATTGTAAAGCGTTTTATTGTGTTCTATTTTTTTACGCTTATCCCTTGAAAGTGGTGGTGTCATTCATCATATGTACATCATTCGTCGGTACGCAACCTTTTGTTAAAGGCCTGCTTAGACGAATAGGAAGGTCATACTCATTTTTTATTCCAGCTTTCCCCTTACTGTTAATACATATATTTACTTCTGATTCCTTAGCAATTGACCTATTTCATTGGTTCTGTACAATGCACAATAATGGGCTCGTGTCTACAATGGAAATGTTCGTTAAGTGTATTAATAAGTACGTGAAAGGAAGAAAAAGTATGATAATGTGTGTGTGTGTGTGTGACAAAATGTCATTTGATTTCTGTCGATAAGTCGATTAGTAGGTATATATGTTTGTTGCCAGAAACACCAAAAGAGCATTAATCGTGTATAAATTTTTTAATACTACTATAAGGACGCAATATAATTATTTAAAATTTGAACAATGTAATCATATAGTCAATGCGTAAAAAGCCAATAATTTTTTTTCAGTAACTACTTTTACATTTACAAAGAGCTGTATTTAAGGGGCACAGGTGGGCACATGCCCGGGGGCATTATGTCTTTGGGGCAGCAAAATATTTAAGCAACATAAATTCGAAAAATTAAATCTAAATTAAATAGAATGAATTATTTCTGTTGATAGACTAAATGCATTGACAATTCTTAACATTGAATCACAACTAAAACTTAAAATTAATTAAAGTGATATAATTAGAGATTTTTCTAATAACCAATCAAGAAAAATGTTATATTATTTAATATTGTATTTAATTATATTAATTTTTAGGCGAAAAAAACTTAAATTGTTTTAATTATTAAACGTTTTTCTCATCTATTAAAAAGCTATTAGATTTTAATAACAAAATACGAACATTGAATATGTAGAAAATATTAGAGAGTAATTATTTTGGTCATGAAGGAAATAAGTGTAATACTGAATTAGTGATAATTGGGGAGGGGGATATGAATTATATGTTCGGGTGTACCAATATTTTAAATACAGTCCCGCATATATGTATATATGTGTGTGTGTGTTGATATAATACACAACACACAATTGCATATATTATACGCAGAGTTTTATAATGTGTATTCGTATAGATTGATCGTAAAATTGTGCTTGCACGGTTTGTGAATATTTTGTATGTATTACTCTTGTTTTTTAGCGACTTCTAATATTATTATATCCGTATGTATTGATCCTTTTTATATTATATATATATATATAAACATTCTACTTTGCTATAAAAATCAGATATTGGGTGTTATGAATAAAAAATAAAAGAAAACTAATTATTACTTATGTATATAGTTAATAATGAGCATTGCTTCGAATTTCGATCGAACAGAAAAGTTTTTGCAACGTAATAAAAACGACACTGCACTGTCACAATATTCAATTTATAGCACAATTGAAAAATATTGACGGGTTATTGTCACTCTTAAACTTATTAATTTTAAACCTTATAATTACTCAGTATTGTTTTGAACTTATGATTACAAAAAAAAATTCGAAAAGAAGTTTTACATGTCATATTTATTTGGTATAATTTTATGATTGGTTAAAATTATGAGTTACTATAAAAATTAAACCGTACCCATGTGAAACTATAATATGGATAAAAAAAAAAAAAAACAAATCAAATGCCTATTAAATTATGTTTAATTGAATAATAATTACGTATATAAGTGGCAAACAATAAACCAAACGAAATCGGACGGACGAGTCTATGGTGAATAATAATCCCTTGCCATCATATTATGTACGTACTATTCATATTATTGTCATATACCTTGTATCTTCTTGACTACGTCATCGATATTAGCCTTGTTGATGTTGTCGACGACCATCTTTTGGGCAATCGAACACGGTTGGTTTGGCTCGTTATTAGTGTTGGCCATCTTCAACGGTCCCATCGTGTCGCCGCTCGCTGGCATAGGATTGCTTCCGGCGCATCCCATCGCTGCTGATACAGCTGGTGCCAGGCGATGTGGTCTTCGCCAGTCCTCGACGTTTCACTCGTAGAAGTCGTCTGGTCGTTTTCACTATACGAATGCGGTGTAGAGCGCGCACGCACGTTACGTCTGTGCAGAAACAGGCAATGTCCGTGTGCGCGTATATGTGCTTGCTCGCAATAAATATTATTGCGAATAATATTTACACTAATATTATACTTTTACGCTATCGCCGTCGAGCGCGCCAGTCGACGATCATCATCATTTCCGTACACACGCGTCTATAGTACATTTATATATATATATATAATGTTATATAAATTGGTACGTCATATATATATACACACGTAAGTGTTTTACGTTTACTGAGTCTCTAGTATAGTCTCTATTTACGTCATAGTTTTCACCAAATACCGTCGTACTTTACACAGGAGGCGGCGGCTTATGCGTGTGCCGCCGCCGTGACAACGTCGGGTGCAAAACATTGCGGACAACGGTGATTGCGCGCGCTACATATTTCCATAGGTACAATATAATAATATTAATATTGTGTGTGTTACACCTACTCAGTGTCAGTGCACGTAACCCATATAATAAAATTTAAATATATTTATGTGTGTATACATATATATATATATAAATTTATTGTATTCGTGTTGTATTTGTACGTTTTTGCGCATGCGCAAATGTCATTGACCCGTCACGGGGGAGGAGGCAGACGGTAGTGTTCACATGATTTACATACGATGACTTATATACACCTGTTTGAACGGGTGTAAATATAGGTTTATAAACCTATTTATACCATTAGGATGTCGTCTGAGAAACATTGTTGTTCAGCACGGTACCGATTTTTCTCATCGGTGAAAAAAAATTATTTTTTCAAATTTTATTACGACCATGTTAAATTGAATATGTTTTTCACATTTTCATTTTTTTTTTTTTTAATAATAATAGATTTTGAAATGTTTTTATTATAACAGTTATTACGTAATACAAACAATGTACCGAGTGATTTTTATTATTAAAATACGCAGTCGAGGGCGGATGATTGTCCTATATACATTAGAACATTTCTCGGTAGGACACGGTTTTCGTGTATAGAATTCGTTATACATATAATATGTCGTCTCCTACAATAATAAAAATATAATATACTGAAAATAACTATTAACGGTATCGGGATAGATAAATAAAACTTTATAAACATTAAGTTACTGTGCAATTTGTTCATATTTTTCGTATTGTTTTTGTTATAATAAAATTTATAAATTTTTTAATGCTCTTCTGTTAATACATATTAGATTAATTAAAGATATGATTTTAGTATATTTTAAATAGTTTTTAATGCTTTTGTAAAATGGAAAAATAAAGATCTTAACTAATATTTAATATTTATATCATATAAATAATATGTATATAGGAGTGTACCTGAAGTAAATCGGTGGACCAACATCGCAGGACTATATCTAAATTGCCTACTCAGAGTGCCGGGTGAACGACCCGGTTTAAGGCGCAAGCAATTTTAAATAATATTAGTCATTAGCCATTTTACTCGATACCTATTATTTAAGTATTATATATATATATATACATATGCTAAATCATTATAATTTCGTTAGTGAAGTCTTCGGATAATATGAACATTTCTCTGAAACGTTGAAAACAAAACATACCATTCAAATAATTACAACAAATTATGATTTAACATTTATTTCCACTTAATGGTACATAACAGTAAAATTTGTTATAAAATTACATTTCGATGCAATGTATTTAAAAAAAAAACATTGATTACAAAACATATTAGTACTCATAATAGTATAATGATCGTTATTAGTCATATATTTGATACATAAGTATTGATCGTAACAATTATTATCAGATTAATATTAGATCACACAAAAGCATATAATAATTTCTTTTAAATTTAATACACATATAATAGATATTATATATATTACTACTACTACTACCACTACTAACATTTATTAGTAATTATACTTGTATATATGTATATAAACGTTTTCACGAACATATCTAAATAAAACGATAATAGTATAAAACATGACAATATTTTATTTTATATGTTTAAAAAAACATTTAATTATTTATATTTTATTTTTTATTTATTTATTATCTTTTTGATAAATTTGATATGTGTGTAAAACTCATATTTATTTCACCGACTTTGGGGATGTAAACAAATCATATTCGCTATAATAAGGCCATATAAAGAATACGACACAATTACATAATTATTGTCTGTGTTGACTAATACAAACAAAACAGTAATATGCATAATAAAAAATAGTGTTACGCGTGTTCCATATAATATCAAATTAATCTTACTTTAAAAATGTAATAATTAATGGTTTTCTTTAAGTTTATTATCATTGCTAGGTTTTTTTTATTGAGCGTTTAATGTTTTTGAAATTATTTATTCAATGTATCGCCATAGTATAGTTTTTTATTAATTAAAAATTGAAAATAATTTTTTTGAATATAGATATTTTTAATTTGATGTATTTAATGACAATATAAAAACAATATTAATTGTCTCTTAGCAATTGGAAACCATTGCTATACATAACACTATATATACATAATCAGTAGCACTATAATAGACGTATTACTTATACCTTATTTTTAAGTAGATACATATTTTTGGCAAAACATCCATTTAATATAATTTTTGGTTATACATTAAAATTTCAGTATAGTTATATACTCAAATTTTAATATATTGTTCAGAATATATATGTAAAGAAGCGTCAAACATAACATTAACTAAAATTATTTGTTGTTCTCGAATAATCGTGTCACATTATACTTTATACGAGAATAAATGAAATTCTAAATCCTTATTGGCAACTCTAAAGAATGTAAAGATATTAGGCGTTATTCGTTTTTTTTAATCTTATTTTTTGAGAATAATGATATTTGGATAGTAACCACAATACTAATCTGTACAAAATTAACTTCATTTAAAATACTTTCACGTTCCTTGTAATATCTACTACCTACACGCGGTCTCAAATTGAGTTTTCGTTGTGTAACGTCGTAAACTCCAAGTTGTAACTAAACGTCAGTTTGATTGATGTTCTAAAAATGCATTTAACATGGCTACCTATGTTAGTCGTATATATATATATATATATATATCGTTAGTAAATTGTACACGAATATAATGAATATAAAATAATTGAACTATTTATGTTTTGTAAAATTCTACCTATATTATAAGGTATTAAAGATTTTAATTTTTCATAATTCTCATATAAAATACACTGCGTTTGTTAAAACATCTAAATTTAACAAAAGAAATACCTACATAAATAAACTGCTTTAGTTAAAAGCTGATCAACATGCTAATCATTTTAATCTTTAGAAAAGTTGAGTAAGGCATATAAATTTCTTTAAACTATGTATTCAATCGTTAAGCCGTTAATGTATTCAAGTTCGTAACGGGGACCTAAACGATGAGCTACACAACTTATATACGGACCACTCTTATTCACGCGATCGAAAACTAAGTAAACAAGTATTCCTAGATAAACTATCACATACTCATACTTAATTCAAATATTCATATATATATATATATGAGTATGGCTCGGGACTTCTTGCATTTGCATATTCTTCAATAATAATTGTAGACTGATCAAAATTAGATATAAATTAGTTTTGAGAAACGGCGAACTTAAATACGAAAATTTATTTTGCATATTTTTGCATATTTTGCCGTTTTTTAGACTAAACGCATATTTAACTAATTCTTGCAATTTTTAGCATATTTTCGTATTTTATTGGACCAAGTCGATCAAATGAATGAGCTAAATCGTTTAAGGTTTATTTTTTCATTCAACGATTAAATTTTTATAATTAATATTTTTATGTTTATATTAATTAAATACAGATTAAAACCGCACTGCCTCTCTAAAAAAAATTACTTCGCTACGCCTCTGCGAGTCGCCGTGTATACCAAGTAATTATAAAAAATAAAAATACTACGTAAAATCCCGCAATCACGCTCGTACAGTCTACGTACGCGGATTGTGTTATGTTATTGTCGTATCCCGGCAGTTGACATCAACACTCGTTAATCAGGAGAAATGCGACCAAGTTCCAACCGATATTGACATTATTTATCTGTAAATTAATATAATCGCCTATAGAAACACAAAACGATTCGATTTCTTGCGTCGTGCGTATCGAGACTCTGTGTAGCATTCGCAAGTGAAAAAATGCCGAAAATGACGAATAATTCTCGTGTTAAACAATACACAACTGAATTTGGGGAAAATATTTTTTTGGTATCATCTTGTTTTGTAAACTTTGTGAATCCAATGTGGGTGCCGATAGGCGATTTATTGTTACCCGACATTTGAAAACAGAAAAACATAAATTAGCCGAAAAACGTAAGCAAGAGCAGATGAAAAATAAATCACAACAATTAGTTTGGTACTGCTATTACTTCTAAAACAAGTTTATTATTATAAAAGAAAAAGACGAAGAAAAGAGCCTGCAGATTAATTTTATGTACCTATCATTTAATATAAAAGCAAATAAAATTAATTAAAAAAAATTAATAAATTTATTTTATTAATATTTATATATATATTTATTTATTTATTTTATCATTTTTTTAGATTAATATTTCACAAATGTTTGGCGATCTATTTCTATTTTATCATATTTACATAACACAAAAAAAAATTTTTTGGGCATATTTTTATACACATTTCAGTCATTTTAAGTGCATATTTCCAACAATTTTAGTACAACATGTCCCGAGCACTATATATGAATGAACTTTAAAGTTATTTAACTTTAGTTTACTCCGCAATTGATTAAACTCAAAAATGTATATATATATGTATATATTTTTATTCGTGTTATGTATATATTTCGCAAACAAATATTTTATGTGCTCTCATGAAAATGTTTACCTTATGAAAATGTTGTGAATTACCATGAGTGCACTTTATAGACGAACGTCTCAGTATCATTATTAACGTGCTCAATGGCTTTAATTCGTCATTCGAAATTTTTTATGTTTTATAACACAATAAGAAATCGATGAATACAAAAAAAAAAAATACTGTTAATTGAAAAATCCATAAAATTTTACGAAAACCGGTTCGCGTCTTTGGCAAATATCAATAATGTTTAAATGTTAACCGAAATCTGACAATTTTATATAACAATACGGGTTATAATAATATAATATATAAATTACACTTACAGTTTAATAGTCGTTTAATTGACAAATACCTGCAGTGGTAAATCTTTATTATAAAGATAAATATTTTGTAAATTTTCAAAGTCAATAGGTTCTCGTATTTATATATTAATTATATTGCCATGATATTTATTATACATTAATAATAAGTCGAATATGCAAAAAGAACTAAATTTTATAAATTATTTGATTTAATAAATGAGCGTTTTCCATGTTGCAAATAATCGTGCATAAAAAAAATCATATTCAAACGTTTTATGCCTATATGCGCTATATACGTACTAACAAACATTAATTTTTTTTTTTTTTTTTATTGGAAAACACACAATTTGACGTAATATTGTGTTAAAAATAATGTTCCTATAAAAACCCCGTTACATTAAACGTTCTATAAAAATAGAAATAAAAATCGTTTTTGCAATGTTTGAAAATAACGACTTTGTCGAGTGTTAATTCATTTAAAACATAAAAAAAACAGGGATAATTTTGTTATTTATACGCGTAATTTTGGATTTTCGAAGGTATTGTTTTTGTTTATAATTAAAATCTATAATAAACTAAATTATAATCTATAAGTCTATAGTATATAAACATTGGACAATTTAAATAGCATTATTTTTTTTTTGAAATTACTTACTAGTTTTTACTTTTTTTTTCACTTCAACTTATAAACACCTAAAATCCGTAGCCGGACGCGCGCATGTGTGTTGAAAGCATATTTAAAGCATATATACGATTGTTATTATAATATATATATATAAATTTGACGGTATACTCTTATAATATTGCAGTAGTATAACTACGTGTGTCCGAGATCAATTTAAAACACTTACAAAAATAATGTGTGTGTGTGCATCTATGAACTACTGTAGTTGGATTCTTCGAACGACTTGTCGATTGACACAATGTCAGAACACGTCTGGGACAGTGACATTTTGCTGTCCACAATATTCTGCGCTGTTGTGGGCGATGATTTTCTATGGACCGCCGTTGTCCGTTGATGACGTTCCGCGGAGACGCGACGTCGTGGCGACGACGATACGGCCGAACCACCGCTACCTGCACGGCCAGCAGTCCTGGCCCACTCGGCGGCGTCCACGACGTCGTTAGCCGACGACCGCCAGCCAACGCCATCGCCGTCGCCGCCGCCGCCGCACACCGGCGAACCGGACCTCCTGCGATGTGCCACCACGTCCGAACAACTCGAATCCTGTCGTCTACGTTTCGACGCGGCCGCGTGCGGCGGCACGTCGCACGTCGCCGATCGCGTACAGCGTTTGGCCCGCTGCCGATGGTCCGCCGAGACGGACGCAGCGTACGCGATTATCGCGTCGTCCAACTCGACCGGCGTCTGCCTGCACAGCACGTGTCGCCGAGCCGTGTCCGACCGTCGACTCCTGTCTCGCACTCGCATCGTCACCGGACACTCGTTAGGCACGTGCAGGTCCAGCACCATGGATCCGCGCGATCCTCTGGTCCTCGAATCGTTTACCGATTCTCTGCTGCAACTGCCCTGCTTGTTTATGCTGCTGCTGTTGTTGATGTTGTTGTTGTTGTTGATGTTGTTGTTGATGTTGTTGCACGCCAACAGCCCAGAACTGCTGTGCCTCGAACGCGGCGGTGAGAAGAACGGATTGTAGTCTTGCGTGTCCATCGACATGGCCTGTCGGCGCAACGCGTGCGGGCTGAGCAGTGCGCGACCACCACCGCCGGGCGACATCACGTGCACCGCCGCGTGCTTGTGCCGCAGCGGCAACCTATTGCCCGACCCCGGCGGTCCGCGGTTCGTCGCGGCCAAATTGGGCGCCGACGGGCTCTTGTTCATTTTTTGCCGTCCTACCGCGTCGTACGCGTTCTGATAGCTACTCCGGCCACTGTCACCGCGCGACAAGTATCCGGCGGCGGACGGTGTTTGCCGCCCGTGTCCGCGATGGCCCGACATCGTACCGACGCCGCCACCTGCGCCGCTGACACCGACACCCGAACGGCCGCCCCCCATGATTTTCAATTGGTTCGACATGAATTTGGCCGCACGGTCGCGCGCCTCGAAAGTCATCACACACGCCGCGACCACAATGAATCCTGAAGAAAAAACAACTCTATAATATTAGTTTTTTCACACTATTTTTTTTTTCGTTTAAATCGTTGGTTATATATTTTTTAAAAATACGCATTATTGTTACTATTGTTAAAAAAAAACGCATAATATCATATTTTTAAATTATTCATTATCAATGTAAATACTATATAGGTTTTTCGGTGGTGCGATAAATGGCGGATGACCGTTGCCAAACCGACATCGGTTGTCTTCGCGGAGTAGTTGTAGCGGATTTCATTTAAGTCTTCCAGTATTAATTACTAGAGTATGGATTACGATCTATATAGTTGTAGATATTATTATCTTAAAAGTCTTTAACGTAGAAGCCAACCAGAAAATTGGCTAACAACAGGTAAAATTGTCGATACACACGATTTTCACCACACCTAATTTCGGTTCTTTGTAATAATTAAAAAATTCAGCGTTTTGGACATTTCAAAAATTTCCAGTTGTTGTGTTTAAAAATTAGTGCAATTTTACAACTTACTATCGAAATACTGAATAATATAATACAATATATGTTTTTTATATAATATTCTAACACTTTTGAGAATTTTTCGAAAATCAATAGTGACAATTGTTTACGTATCTGTAGTTTAATTTTTCGGGTAAAACAAAAATATTCTGCGTGAAATTACCATTATAACATTTTCTTAAACACTTGAATAAAGTTTTTAATTTTAAATCCAATAAGTTTTACATCCGCAACTCACTATTTTTTTTTTTTATAATTTAATGAAAAACGTGTATTTATAAGTTTTTTTTTTAATTCTAACAAATTGTGATACCTCTTAGCCAAATCGGGTGTAACCGGTAAGAGATGGGTTGCATGAAGTTCCCCGCTTATTCTTTATTTATTAATTTACTGAATAAAATTCACAAATTCTCTCAAATTATTCCAAAAAATTTTACTACTATTATACGATTATTCGAAGTAGCTGGGAAAATTCGTGTACTTTGTATTAAACCACGATTTTCGAATTCGAATTACGTATAATGATAGAATTTAAAAATATATAGTGTTATACTATTTTTTATACAGTCCTTCCAACCATAGGCCGTAAATGTAAAATAATAATTATTCGCGCATTGACGTCAATTTATAAATGCTATTGTTATACCGATATCCGTGTACACCACATTTAACTATGTCGGTATCGGCGGCCGAAATCAAATACGATTTTATTGATTTAATATGTTCTTTATCGCTCATATTATGAGGTTTATATCACGATATTAAAAAACAGGCCCAGTAAACAAATCCATAGTATCCATATTATATAATCGATGATAATATACATCCCCTATTTTGGCACACATCCCCGTGGTTTAATAAAATATTTATTATAGCCCGAGAAGAAACTTTAAACCGTAGTTAAACTATAAAATGGTTGTATGTAATTCACGCAATAAGAAACTGAAGCAGGAGAAAAAATAAATGTTAACTGTATAATTTATGATTTAAAATATTCAAGTTTAGTATAACGATAATTATTTATTGTTATTTTTATTATATATATATATAGTTTATTATAAATTATAACTCAAGAGTTAATTACATGCATTTTTAATTATTTCAAAAGTCCTAAGAGTAGGTACGAAATTATAATTTTACATTTTCGTCGGTTTTAATGTTTAATTTCGTTAATATATTACCTCCAACGCCCATCACTATTGGCCCGGCATATGATAACTTATAAATATGCGACGTTTTTTTTGTTGTTTTTGTTGTTTGTATTGATGTACTGGAATTTCTTGTGTCAGTTTTCAAAATGATGTCATCTGATGAAAGTTGTTCTGCGTAATATCCTATTAAAAATGTAAACAGTTGATTTGTTAATTTTACGGCTAAAAACCAATTATGAAGGGATAAAAAATTATTTAAAACAAAAAATGTGAGAATTTGAACTTTTATACTTTCCTTGTATAAACAATCGCTTTTAATACCGTGCACGCATGCAGAAAAAGATTAGATCATAAAAATATAGAAATATAATAGGTAAATAATTTGGTCGATTTTCACGTAAATCCAATATGATATTATATAACTCTGTATATTAGAGTTATAAATTTAGTACAATATTAAAAATGTGTAAAACATTCAGTACCTAGTGACCTATTTTTTCCATTATATTAATATTTTTAATTGTATAAAGATATGCACACTTAATTTTATTTTGTATAACATTTTATATATATATTTTTAAATATAACATCAATAAAAATTTAACCGTAGAATTTTTAGATTATAATTAATTTTTTTATTTTATATTATTGCATATCCTATTAAGCTCAGACTCACTAAACTTTAATTATGAAAATGAATATTCGTTACGTGCGACTTTGTTTGTTTCACAAGTATTTGTAGCCCAAAGGAATAGTGTTTAGTTATTTTACACGATTAATATAATCGGATTAAAGTTGACTTTTGTTAAAAAAAAAATGTTATCATTTCAAAATAATAAATATTAGGTGAAAATTCGTGGAATTAAGTCGAAAACTTTTTAAAAATACATAATAACATGCAGCCTGATATAATTCTTGTCTTATAAACTATTGTTGTTTTACAATTAACTTAATTACACGTCAACAAATATAATACGTATAATTATTTATAACTAAGTGTCAAAGTCTATACAATATAATATATTCAAACGGTTGTTACTGTATAATTACTATTTATTATAATAAAAATAAACAATAATAAACGAACAATTATATTTATTACTAAATAATTATTAAATTTTTAAATAATATTGTATTTTAAACGATAAAGAACTACCTAAATTATTTTTACATCGAGTAATTTATGTGTATATTATTTTTTCATTTTAGAAAAATACAATTTTAAAAAAAAACAATAAAAAATTCTCTTGTAACTTCTTTAATTATATTGTTATTTTAGGTAATATAAGCGGGCCAGTTAGTACATATTAAAATTATAATAAATAATCTATTACTAATAATAAAGACATCAATGATTATTATACGTCAATTATATTAATGTTGAATTTTTAAAAATTGTGTATAATAAATAAATGAATAAATATCAATAAGAATTGGTTCAATTACTTACCGCACACTATTATAATATCTCCAAAAACTTAAAACAATTAATAATTCCTAAAATACGCGATTTCAATATTTTATTGGAAATACTGTTCGAGTGATAAACCGAATGAAAAATATGCAGCACTTAAACATACTTACCGATAATGGCCATTACGGCTCCGACTACCATCAGGAACAACCCGAATGTTAATGCTTTGCAAGCATTCCAAAAGCATTTTTCCGCAATTGCTTTACTGGCAGCGCTTAAGATCTGAACGTCTACATTTGTTCGGCGTTCTAAACCAGACATCCGATACGAAGAGCTACATTGCCGCATCGCACTGTATGCAACAACAAAGAGAAAATACACATATTTATTTTTAAACTGTATAATACTGTAAACTCTCTATGTAGAGGAATATCGTGATTGAATTCGTATTAAAATTAAACAAATTGTACTTATGAATATGTTATTTTGTGTACAATCAATATTTATATATAACTAATTGAAAAATTTGATTATTTATCCGCGTAAATCCGCAAGTGAAATAAACCGTCACAGAAATATGTATTGTACCGAGGTTTTCTGATGTATCTAATAATAGAAAATTATACAACGTGAATATTGTGTAGATAGATAAACTATGATTTACAAAAATTATATTATATTCAGTCGTATTTCATTTTCATTTTCATTATGCATGTACGAGCGTAAAATTCATTTATTGTCATTATATTATATTCTTAAGTAAAATAAAAATTTAATGAAATGTTCATGTGATTACATCACTGAAGAATTTCCTGTACAGTTCAAAATTGTAATCGATAGAACGCACATCTTTTTTTTTTGTTTTACTCGCGTCCGTAGATACACCTATACTAAGGCCTTAGGATGAACACTGAGCACATCCTTGCGATATCCGTATAGCATACTGGAGATTAAAATACATTTCTATAGACAAGTTATATGTGTAATATATACGTAGAACCAAGAAATATTCGTTTTCTTTGAAAAAAATAATGTACAGTAAAAAAAAAAAAAACTTTCGATGTTCGGTACCAAATTTCGTATAATATGAATGTTATATACATATACAGTGGCATATTTACAATTTTTCTTTTTTTTTTAAAGAGATGCATTAGCGGAAATTGAGCGTCGGGTGAGGGTTTATTCCCGTCACCAAAAATATGGTTAGCCCCTTCAAAAATGGTCAGATTTTTATTTTTTTCAATGATAATTATGCATATTGTCTTAGTGACAGCTCCCCTAATAATTTAGCCCGATTTCCTCTAATAAAGGGGAGAAAGTTTAATCATAATTAACTTACACCAAGTTCCATCACTACAATATTTTATTTTCTATAAATTATAACCTATAATCTATAATTACGGGTTTAGGACCAATAATTAAATTATATATATATATATATATCAGTTTACAGCGCCAGAGAAAAAAAAAAGAAATATAAGCTGATACCATTTTACATTTAATTACACTTATAGTCAAAAAGCCACAATACAGGTTCACAATTAATATGAATTGATGTATAAACAAGCCGTCAACCTGCACTTATTATACCAAGATCGTTTCGAATTTAAATCGAGCTGATATTATAAATAGGTTTTTCTTTTTATCCAAGCTAGTTGATCATATAAAAAGAACACGTGTTCGTATAGTAATAATACGAGATTTAAGTATTTTTAACGAAAAATTAAATGAAATTAAAGTTAGTGTGAAGGAAAGCAATAATTATGAGCATAAAACCCGTAAGAAAAACAAATTCTACAACTGATGGTATTGTTGATCGATCGGCAATGTGATAGGTTTTCAATAAGCGTTAACATCGCAATTTAAATAATATTGTTCCTAAACGTCGAATTACAATGTATACGGTCAAGATACACAGGTATTTCAAAATGTCAGACATGTATATGTCACTGCGGATGATATAGGGGTATACATATGAATATTAAATATGGGCAATATTAAGAAACATAAATTAAAAAATACGCATTTATAATTCAATAAATGTATTAATAATTAATAAGCGTTCTCTGACAATACATATAATATAAAAGCAATACATTTGAGTAAGTAACAAAAATCAATTATAAACAAGTGGAATTTCCATTATTTTATACATCAATAGTTCGTTTTAATTAAAGTAGTAGATTATTAATTTATAATAATCATACATTTATTGTTTTGCAATATTTATTGTTTTGTATTTAATATGAAACGATCACCATATGAAGCCACAAAAACAAATAATTATAAATAAAAAATTAGTAGTTTGTTTTAATAATATATAATATAATTATACATTTTACGCAGCTTATCGCTTAAATTTTATGTGTCGTTTATTAATCAGCTTTTACTAACTCAATTTGTACATCCTAGGATATATCTACACAACGTGTTTAGTAAAAGCCCGGAAAAACATTAGAATTTCAGCGTTTACTGAGTACAAACAGTAAATCCAAGCATTAACTATAGGGTCATTCCACGCCAATTCATCACAAGATCAAAAACTCAACTCACCGATTATATATATACTATTTAGGTGCCTAAATAATGTTTTAAGGTATCTTTGAGAAAAAAAAATTAGTAAAAAAATGGCATTACTTAAAAATTATTTTTTGATTTTTGAGAAAAAATGTGTAATCTACGTTTAATTTCAGGTAAAATTGATACCTTGTTCATCTGTTTATTATAATGTGGGACTTAGATATAGATTTTTGAAATATACATTATATGAAAAATCGAAATATATTGAAAGTTGTAAAAATTCACCATAACTCAATATTCTGAAAAAAATGACCAACCAGGTTTTTTTCTTCATGAATACCTACAAATTAGCCAAGTTTAGTAAAAATCGGTGAGTTGAGTTTTTGATCTTATGATGAATTGACGTGGAATGACCCTATAGTAAAACATAGTTTTACATAATATAGTAATCGGGCTTTTGCGGTACCTAACATATAATACATAAAATGAAAACGCGAAATGAATTATAAGTTTACTTTATGGGGAATAGGAATCTGTGCAAAATAAATAATTGGTTAATATTTTCAATTTTATTAAGTCGTCAAATAATTACATTCGTTGATCGTATTTTATCGTTTTAATTTATCAGTCTTCTTGTACTCGTATTATAAGCGTAGGTTTATATTTTACATCTACGAATAAATAATATCTCAAATCATGCTATAGCAGACGGCTGATATTGTATATTGCAAATTATCTCATTTATTTCAGACCTTCGTTAGACTTATTATATAATTCTTAATCTAATAGACTCCGTGTATATTTACATCTAAACACATTAAACGTGTTTCAATGTTTACTGGGCACATACGTACATATGTCACTTTAAATGTACCTCTATAGGCTTTAGCATTTCGACGTACCCACCTACTGCGATTGAATCGCGAATAACAAGCGCGTTTCGTCTATATCAACATTATAATTATTAATCGTACTATCCTTCTATTGCGTTTTCATACAGACGCGTACAGAACTGAGCTTTTATTCGATTACATCAATCAGTCGTCGTCAACTGTAAATGGTGTTTGTCACACATCAAAATTAACCCGCGACAAATGTGTACCTACTACATGTAATAATATTTCGAACATGTATTACGATAATACGCTGTTATTAATTATTGAAAATTTGTTAAAAAAAAAAAAAAAACGACTTATTATTAAATAGATTTATGCAATTACGACAAAACGTTAGCTAATTTTTAAAAAATTTTGTTCGCCCAACAATAGTCGAAAATCTATCGCACCGATTACTGGAGAATAATATCGTCAATACTCGATCGTTTTAAAAATGGATATGTATATACAAATACATTTGATATTAGTTTATTATCTGTAATTTCATTCCGAATGTGGTGAACGCTCACCGATTCATTTCTCCCACAATCAGGTAAGTGTTTAATGAGTTTGAAATATCGTATATATACAATGTGTACTTTTGCGACAAAATCATAAGTAATGAGTCCCGTTTAGATTTGAAACAAACAAGTAATACAACACAATTGAATAAGTAATAGTTATTACGAAACGATTTCATTGTGTACCGAGCACTCTACACACACACATACAACAGTGTCCAAACGACTCTATTGAACAGAACACAGTAAGATAAGAGAGCCGTCGTTATTGTTGCGAGCAAGACGTGCTTGAATTAAGTGTGTCCACGTACGGGTAACAAAATATCGTATTATTTTTAATGTTGGACAATATGTATGGTAAAATCGCGAATTAAGACACACTTATTAATTCGTGTGGGTAAAATTTAACGATAATTAATTATTTTTTTTCGATTCAAATTTTCCGATATTAACTGAAACGCGCGTATTATGACAACCTCCCGACTTTACGTCAACAATGAAATCCCGTAGTTCGCAGATCAGTTAATCCGTTGCAATTCAAATTATTATTAATACGGCGATAAGTACATTTTATAATTTCAAGTCACGATTGTATAAAAAATAATTCCGTTTTACTTTTTTTTAAATTATATTTATGAAAGTTTAATTAAAACACAGTTCAGTAATATTTCAAGTATAGATATCTAGTATATTTGTTTACTATTTAGTGTCAAATATGAATATACGACATACTGACATCGGTAGTTGTTGGTACATTGTAATAACATGGGGAAGTTCTTTAATGAAAAGTTTTTGTTTTAGATTTCACACGGCTAGCGTTAAAATAAATTTACGTCAATTATTGTTTAATTGCGGTTAAAAAATAATACCTATGAAGAGTAACATTGGCCGCTTTCCATTTCAATTATTACAACAAAATATAGCATAATCGGTTATTACTCGTTCGCCAATATTTCGCGATATTCTTTTTCATTGAAAATTATAACACTTGAAATACATGCGTTTCGTTTCACTCACCTAAATTTTTTTATTCGTATGGGATATGGAACTATGGTACTGAGTGACCTAGAATTCACTTCCTATATGAAAACCAACCATATAAAATGGGAGATTTTAAAAGGTTATAATATGTACAATAATAAATTCAGTTAATTCGCATCGATGGTTATTATATTTACGTATGTTTAACATAAAAATTAATAAAAAAATGAATACACATAATATTATATAAAAAATGGTTAATACCAAATTGTTCAAGAGCAACATAAACGATAATAAAATTAACTGATTTATAATGTATAGTTATGAACATAGATCGTAATATTTTTCTTGTTATTGTATTTTTCTTTTTTTGTAATAGTTATACCTATAACATTGAGCATGCATACAATAAACAATAAATCAATAAGAAAAGAAAAAATAACGATTAATTGAAATAGTAATTTTAAGGTTTACCAGGGTCAGCAGCATCTCAATCAATTATGAATTATGCATACTGACTATTCATTGATGTCGGAAACTGAAATTTATTATTTCACATATTTTTAAGGACAATATGAAACATTCAATTATTTTACGATTTACTTGACAAAAAGTACCAAGTACACAAACCACAATCTATAAAAGTTTCTTTATTTTGAGAAACTATAAATGGATTACTCAGGTTTAAAATGTATAAAAATATGCTTTAAACTATTTTCCAATAAAACTACAAAGTTGACCTTTCCAGCCTCCATTTAGCCCCCCTCCCCGATTTAGGTAGATATTTACCATTCATTATCAACATTTAATATTGGTACCTACTTATTATGTATGAAGGAACTTTGAGAACAAATAACTTCTTGTCCTTAATCTATGCACCTAATAAAAATAAATACATATAACCAACAAACCAATTCCAATAAATTGTCTCTTCTGATAAAATTAAATTTTAAAACCAATTAATATAAATTCAATATTTTAAACGTGTAATTAACAACTTAAAAATTAATTGTTTAATGGATAATTTACTTATACTTATCATCAACAACATAAATTGCCTTCAGTATTAATTAACAATAATTTTTAGATCTGACTCCCAATATTTTAATTATACGATTTTATAGTTACTAACAATAAATATATTATTAATATTTATCAAATTATATCATATAATGTATTAAAGGACTATAAGAAGAAAAATGCATATTTGATAGCAGTCTTATATACTTTTCAAATATTGTTTTTATATTTATTTTTTTAAATTTGTTTAATACAAATAATTTAATCAAGATGCGTTTAATTTTTATTAATTATTAAAAATACATAACAATATTTCAATTTTTTATGATAAAAAAAAATGAATAAAATACGTAATGTATCTTTCTTTGATAAAACAAGCTCGTAATAAATACGTTACAGAAAAATATATTTACATAATATTAATCAATCTTCAAAAATAGTACATTTGTCATTATTTAAATCACTGTCATCATCACTCATACTATCATACACCACTTCATTTAATGATTTACCTAGAGCATGTATTTTGTATTTATTTATCATTTTAGCCAATATATTCCAGTTTTTACGTTGACCTATATATTCAGTATCATAAATAACATATTTATGTCTCTTTGCACACTTAAAAAGTCTAGGCCATTTATAATGAACTTGGACTAGTTTTTGTGCTTTGATGTAAATACCGTCAAAACTTACATGAAAAGTTAATGAATCCTTTATTATAAATGCATACAAAACGGCTGTAAAGAAATAAGATTCACAATTTGTTTCAACACTCGCTGTTATTGTATCCATTTCATGTGAAATATCATAATTGTTTACAGCCAGAATATTTAATTTAAGATATATCCATTTGTTATCTTGGTGCCAAAAACACTGAGGGATTATTGGGATAACATTACAATCTAAACAAAATGTTTTCATAATTCTTGTACTTTTTTCTTTTTTTGTATTTTGTTCACCATTTTCAGTTATACTTTGTGTAAAATTCGATGAATTAGACACAATTTGTTCTTTGTCAGTTGTTACACACATGTTCATTAATGTTTCTAATAAATCAAGCTGACATTCAATGTCTTCATTATACTCATTGTTATCATCATCATCACTTTCTTCATTATCATATTTATAATTCAATGTTGAAATATTTTGTATTTGATCATTATTAACATATATATTAAATTTATCGGCCATTGTAACGTTTATGTTTATATCATTATTAAACAATACAACTTCAAAACGACTTCCTCCAGTTAATTCGGCATCTAACGAAGAAGAAATAACTTTCAAATACATCTTGGTGTTTGTAATTTGTAAGAAAACATTATTAAACTGGTGAGCAACATCGTTTTGCAAAATATCATTAAATCCACTTAAATTACATTCAATTATTTGAAATGGTAGTTTCGTTATCAAATTTGAAGGTATAGTCAATAAATGTTCAATTTTAACTTGATAAAAACCACCGTAATCTACAAATAATATATCGGCTGTTTGATCATTAATATTTTCAATAAGAGCACGATTATATTGGTTTTTATTGTCCGGTGATGTAGCTAAGCACACAGTTCCTATAGAAGCGCAAGTCAACTGTTCAACAGTACCATTAATAATAACTTCATCAATGTCTTTTTGAAGAGCATTAATTCTATCAAAAAATTTCAAATTGCGTACCAAGAAACATTTTGGATGTTCTACATAATCAACAGATATACTATGTACTACATTCTCAGACAAATGAGCCCATTGTACTTTTATTACTTCGTTGGTTTTAATGTTTTGTTCTTTGCATGAAAACAACGGTATATTTGTTATTTCTGGTGCTAAAGATTTGTTCTCAGATTCATCAACACATTCTTTCCATACACGAGCATCTTTATTTAAATCCATCAACTTATCAATCAATTGAGAATTCATTCTTGCAAGATTACGTTCAATTAATTCTCTTGGCAACATTAACGAAGTTTTATATAATTTACATGCAAAATGAGAACAATTTAAACACTTCTTAACTAAGATCCAATTAATCCATAAAGTTATTCCTAATATTAATTCAACTTTGCAAATAAATTGTAGATTTTCCAAAATCATCGGTCGCAATAAATTACGTACATGATTTGTCGTTGAAATTGGCCAACTGAAAATGGAATTTCCTCCTTCCCCGCATGGTTCCATTGAAGATATAATAATTTCAACAGCTACAGGACGGAATTTTTTTAAATAACTTGACAATATAAATACTTTATTAGAATCAATATCTTTTTTAAGTCCCAAGTCAATTAATTTCACTTTTACCTTAACCCCTAACCATCCACTTACTTTATCCAAGACAACTGCTCGGAAAAATTCTCCTTGCTCATTTTCTATCATAACCATTTCACCAATATCAGGGTTTTTATGTAAAATTTTAGCGTCAAGTGATGAAGCAGCATTTTTCAATTCATCTTTTATTCTTTCAAACGAATCATCAACACTTATCCAATCCCTGTCTTTGGTAGGATCCTTCTCAGCACTATATTTAAGAATCCTTCCATAAAAATGTGAAGCACTAAGAATAGTTATCAACTGAACGCTAATGAAACACTTTGCAGGAATATCGATACATTCTTTGTCAAGAGTTTTACATAATGTGTGTCGTGCTGAACATGATCCTTCACAAAAACCAAATTGTTTGATTCGATCACAAAGAAATGCACGTGCAATTTGTTCTTTACTGTCTCCGAAGAATATTTGTCGTAAATTAAACATGTCTGATATATAAGTTGTCAGTACCTGATAAACAAAAATTACTAATTTACTTACTTAATTTAAAAGAATGTAAAAATGAACGCAAATATCATCAGTATTATAAATCATTTTAAAAAATATACTCACAAATCACAACAGATATCGAATATAAAACGACGACGTTAGATTAGGCTGATATATACTGATAAGTATTTGCAAAACAAATATACATATGTATATGAAAATTTAAATTTAAAATCTTATAAATTCATAGATATGTACTTTTGAATGTATATAAATGTTTTGTGTAACTATACATTTTAAAATATTACTTAATACTTAATCTCAATTATATATAAATATATAATGTAAATTATAAAAATCTATGGTTATAATGTTTTATATATGTATATGGAAAAACTACTCAGTCCACTTTTATATGTATACGAAGCACACCACGTTTTTATTTATTTTTTGATAATTACAACAAATTATCAATTAGATATTATTGTATTATAATATCATATGAATTGTTTATGTCTATGCATAATACCATATTGATTACATGTACTATAGATATAACCAATGATAATATTAAAGGAATATAAGCATATTAGGTATAATTATTATTATTTTCCCGCTTTTATGGCGCATCACAGTCTACAGGTTAGAATTTTTGACGAATGAAACAGATAACGAATTAAGATAGACTATTATCAATCTTAATTCGCGACACAGATGGATCACTCACAATGTAAAGCAAAAGAAAAAAATTACACCACAACTTATAACCATAGACGTATAAACTACACAGTGGTTATACAAAAATCAGTGTCAACGCATAATAGCACAATACATGTACCTAAAATTTAAACATTTTTCCCGTGAAAAACATAAGTTAATCGAATAAATATAATGTAAAAATATATACTTAACATGATAGAAAAGAAGACATTTAAAAAAAAAAACGTATTTCAATAATATATTAAGAAAATTATGGATGTTTTTGACTCAATAAAAACACTTATCACCGACAGATAGATGAATATAGTGATATAGTAATGTCGTAGAACATGTAACTATGGTAATATAGTATACGTGTATTTTATATAGTATATTTATACAATTATACTTCATAGTGTACTCGTCCTCTGGACACCAACTACCTTACCGAAATTGGAAAACACTAAATTACATACGGACAGAGATGGCCCGAACAAGAAGGTAAACCTTGTTCAATGAGGCATCGAGGATAGCCCGAAGTGCGATTGCGGAGAACTGTAGGACGACGAACGTCTGTTGAAATGCACGTTGTACAATATAAAAAGGATCTGCATAATAAATTGACTAATCGAGAAATCGATTTCATAAAATATTGGTCGGACAAGTTTTGTCACGAGAAGAAGAAAAATAAGAAATGTAATTGCTTCGACAATAAAATACATGAACTGGCTATGGAAAAAAAAACAACTACTACTATTTACAATGCGGACATAATTATACAAGAGTCGTTGTTTCGAAACAATATTTTTAAAAAAAAAAAATTGTATTTTTCGTTGTACTCGTAGAAGTAAAACGTAAGACGTGTTTTCAGCGTCTTTTGACGGACGTTGCAAATTCTATCCCATTTTTCAACACACAGCTTAGCGTGCTTACACTGATGTTCATGCATTCATACCACGAATCCGTAGAGCAATAACAAAACTAAATTTTACTTGTGGACGTACTGTATAGTTCGTGATCCATATGCATGCCTATTCCACAGACTATTCTGTGCCTATTCCGGAAATATTTATTGAGTATAATGTCACTGAAGAAACACCCCCCCATTGATAGGTAAGAATCTCCACGATTTCACAGTTTAGTTTCGTGACCAACCGTCGTCGAGTCATCAAAATAATAATACACTTTTATTGCGACGCAGCCAACGAATTCGAGATTTCATACACGCATCATACAGGTTATGCCACGCGTGGGCATAATGAATATACGTACACGTGATAAAATTATTTTTATTTCTTTTTTTTTTTACGCCTAAACAGGTAATGATTCAATTAAAATTACAATGGTGTAAACTTAGGCGATAATAACTGAAATGAGGTCAGGAGGACTTATAATAAATTCGGCATAATAACCATGTGTAACGTCGTATGATTTTACCCGTAACACAGATATGACGGTGTGGTCGTGTAGGTGTAGAAGCTCGTAATGGAAATGATTTCTTGTGTTGTGGGAGGCAACACGGAAAGGAATAGAAGAGAGGAGATCAGGTGCACGTCAAGAGGGCCATTACGAAGGGATGAAGTGAAAGAAAAGTCGTCTTGAATTCGACGGGCAGCTAGCTACAAGAAATTCCAAGGGTGGAACGAATAACGGAATAAAAATTATATTCTTTTGTGAAAATAAAATAAAATAAAGAAAGAAGTTTTCTTTTGTTACGTGTGTGAAAATTGTGCGGACCACTGAAAATAAAGTTCGACGACTCTCACCGTTGCCGTCAGTCGACCGGCTTCTATATTAAGTAACACAATATAGACAATTTAAATCACATATTGTGATGGAAGTTGTGTGTGTGTGTGTGGTGGGTAAATAAATATTGGCGGTGTGGTCCAAAATAAACTTCGCGCGTATGCTGAAAATACAATAATATCAAATAACTTTCACGCGTCAAAATCGAATATTGCGTAAAACGATATAATAAAGTTCATCGTATAAATAATTCTCATCGCCAAAATGACTTCACTGAAAAAGTGACAGCACATTGTAGGATTTAAGTGTTTTAACAATTATTATTATTTGAAATAGGAGAAAATTGTGCATGTCAGATTTTAATTTATTTTGACAATTTAAATATTATGTCTATAATTGGGAATTTACTGTAAAATTTAATACGACAACGATAGTTCTTTTAAACAAATTAGAAACGAATAGAAAATATATATTTTATATAAATCTTAATTAAACGCGATCGATATGTCCCGTTTAAGTTAAGAAAAATTTTAATCGGTTCATTTTACGCAGGCTGTGATCGTTTTTTTCCTCCCCCCGTAAAACTGAATTTCGCGTATATAAAATAAAACCGTCACCGAAATAGAATAAATTGTTCTATTCACCGGGCCCTTTACAATGACTACGATTTTGTTTCGCTTTCTCATATACACACAAAAGGACTGCCGGTGTTATTATTGTACTCGAGATTAACTATATTGTTTTTGATATAAGATTGAATAATCGAATGGAAATAAAAACGCAAAACAAGTGGAAACGAAATATTTTTGTAAACATAGTTTTACGATTTTGGCGAGATTATTTAAACAATAAATGTTTAATATATATTTTCAGAGTAGATGTTAGTGGAGATAATTCCCGTCTTCCCGTCGCGACTATTACTGATTTCTCGCTGTAGCCATTTATTGTCTCTTTAAATGATCGCAAAACATTTGTTTCGAAGTTTTTTTTTTTTTAATTCAATCGTGTATAATTTTATTTTACATTTCGTCGTTATAAATTAAGAGGGGAAAAAAAGTTTGACCGTTAAATTGAAATGTATACGCGTTGTATTTATTATTATTATTATTATTATAGTACAGACGTACATTATACACGTAGTACTGCGCCTAGACATTAATAAATGTAGGTTGTTATATTATATAATAATAATAATAATAATTAATAACAACTTTAGGAAAAAAAAGTTTTTCTAAGACAAAGATCGACGGGACACACTGAAGTACGTATTGTGATACGAGCAATATATTTTAATATTTAACAACGCTTCGTATAACGTCAGTCCTGCTTGACTTTGATGTGTAGAAAATTGTGCGAGGCGCGCGCAACTTGCGGAATGATGACGCGGTCAGAGGAAGTCGTTAGCGAACCAGTTACAAAGCATTTAAATTGCTCGTCGTCATCGTTTTTCTTTTTTCTTTTTTTTTAACCGGACCAGATTATTTTCAGCGCTACGTATATGCGTTCTGTTGTACTCGCAATGGCGGTGGGACTCGCTGCGGACACGGAACATTTTAAACGGCCTGTATACCGGACCGGACTATTCGGAATAATGCATGACGCGTTTACGTGTAAAATCAAATGAAACCGTTGTACAACGCATGCGTGATTGCAAAACCTAAAACATTTATAGTCGGTGTCCAAAATCGAATACTATATCTGAAATTAAACTTACGTATATTGTAAAATTAAAAGCGTTTATACGATAGAAAATAATTTTAATTTACGCTACTGCAATATTTTATAACGTACACAAAACAATCTTTTCCGCGTTTATGCACGTTTTATATACCTATATTCATTTTGGGCCATCGGTACTTTTCTTCGTATTACAATTATATTATTAGGTAATTTTAAAAAAAAAAAAAGAGATAAAGATCCCCGGGGATAGCTATAGATGACGCTTAACGGAATTACTTATAGATTAAGTACTTTAGAGTTTCGTTATCACTGTACGTTTGCAAGCAATGACAAATCATTGCGCGTTGAATAAAACGATTCAAAGGGGAACTTCGATGTAATACGCGTTTTATCGAAAACGTTGAAATTGATTGCAAAAAGAAATTGTGACTTAACGATTATCAAGATCTTTTGACTGTAGTCGAAGGAAAAAACGTCTGACATTGTTTTGAATTTTCAAGCCATAAAACCAAAAACTAGTTCTCTTATGAATTATTAAATACTCCAAAATCTACAACTATTATAAATAGGCTATAAAGTAAAAGAATTTTTTCGACAAATTCATCTCGTTAATACAGTCGAAAGTTATATATCTGATGAGAATTTCAGATTTCTTTCACTATTGGTTTACAAAATTACAAAGAAATGACGATAATCGATTTTGACGAAAATGATATGTCATTTTTCGGCAGTTTTTTCCGACGATGCGTGAAAAAAAGTATTGAGAAAAATCGAAAAACGACCTCTCCAAAGTATCGACTAGATGCAATTTGCTGCTGGAAAATAGCGCGTACGCGTAAAGGTCGAAGCACTCATTCTGGTAGAATTTTTGAGTACAGACATGGAAAAAAAACACATTTTAAAAAACCAATGGATTCCTCGTTCCGCTCCGAATCTAAATGATAATTTCAATATTATAATAATTTATATTTATTTATTTCAACCCGTGCCGGAAGGTTTGACTTCAATGAAATCGATTTTTCTACATCGTTTAAAAATATTGTAATTATCGAAATCGATATTTTTTGCGATACGCAAATTTTTTTTTGTCCATTATTATTATTACGGCTATTTAACATGTAAAACCTGTATTATTGATATTATTATTATTATTATATGACTTTTTTTTATAAATGAAAAAAAAAATTAAATTTGAAATACAGGCAGATTTACAATAGAACGGCGTTTATAATTTGGCACAGGATGGCAAAATGACTAGAGCCGACTTGGACAATTTGACGAGATGACAAAATGACAAGACAATAGAATACCCCGTAATAAGTAACAATAAATGTTGCATTATTGGACTATTGTTTATGACGTGATATTACGGAAATCCTATTAAAAAAAAATACTAATACACGTTTTAATAATTATTTTACGAGCGAATTCGAATAATAATAATAATAATTTGTTTAAAAAAATGCCTAACGCGTTATTATAACGTTATATCGTTACAAAGTGATTAATTAATTAGTTTTTTTTTTTTATCGTCAAGATAACACACACGCGTGTCGTCTCGATTTATACACAATATCCTTTTCTGTTCCTCCATTTATATTGTTTATTTACAATAAAAATAATAATAATAATAATAATAAATACGTACCCGAAAATTGTTTATCCGCCGTCACGGCTCAATTGTTTCGCGGGACATCATTTATTTGCTATACCGGACGGTGGTAAGGGGAGGAGAGCGCGGACGCGGAGTCGCAGGACGGCGACAAAGTGCCGAAACGGTTTCACAGAAAATCCGCAAATAACAAACGTCGCCGCGGTGTTGGCCGAGTTGAAAACAATACACCGACGACGCGTCCGGAAAACCGTAAACACGTTTGGCCATCAAATCGCGTACGTTTATTATATTGTGATTTGCGTAAACGTGTACACCCGACGGTACACGCCGGACAAGTATAACACAGTGACCGGTCGTCACTTGCTTGTTGGCATGTTGACGACTAATATAATGATCACATCGTCCGGACCGTAGTCGCAGTCGTCGTCGTCGTCGTGTGTTGTCCTGACAGCCATCCCGCAGTTCCGTCCCGTCTCTATAGCAACGCAGCAACCCAACGCGCGCGGCCGTAGTGCGCGGTCGGTCCATGCGCTTCGCCACATCGCCGTGACGTATGCGCGAATATGCGTAATACAAATAACAATAACAACAACAATATGCGCGGCGATATAGTTGTAATAATCGTAAACGTCATGCGCGCTAACATTTTCGTGCGCTTGCAGTGTTACATTTGCTGATGACTGATGAGCCCACGTGTATACGGGCAGCGGCGGTACATACAGGGTCGAATACAAAAAGGAGGAGCTGAAGTCCCCCGTCCCTTAAGCGCTTTTTAAAATTTTACTACGTTTTCCGTTTTTTAATTAAAATTATTATTATTATTATTATGTTAAATGATTTTATGAATATATGTGTACATAGTTTCTTCTCAACGTCATAAATAACGGCGGCCGAAAGGATTCAGTCTTTTTTTTTTCAAAATCAAATTTATACATCATTCGATGTTCAAACTTATATTTCTATAGAGATTATTGTCTGCGGGAACGAAAATAGAGTCGAGCGTGAAAGCCTGTAAGCAGAAAATTATTGATTATGATATATATATATATATATATATAAATTGCATATGATATTCGCATATATCGCCGACGAATAACCAGCACTATTTTTGGTTTTCTTCTATTTCGATGACAAGATAATTGTATATACATACATGTAGCCCGTGTCATGCTCGAACGTTCGGTGAATGTCCATCTGAAATTTGGTATCTCTTTACCACAATAATAACGGTGTAGATTTTAACTCGGTACCAGAAAAAAGGCCACTTATCCTTTATATATATATATACATATTATACATATAGACTATATGCCCGGGATCCAAGTGTTGTAAAATATCCATAGTGTAGTCAGCTTAAAATTATATTCAGTAATCTATTTGTACTTTTTTTTTTTTAGTATAAAAATATTTCATTTTAATACCGGTATAACATATTTTTCTTGTAAAAATATATTTCATTTTAATACCGGTATAACATATTTTTCTTGTAAATGTATAATAATGAATAATTACGGTTGTTCAGTACACTAAACTTTTAGAATTAAATAAATTCTCTGATCAATGTGTACACTTATGTATATTCAGTATGTATTAAATAAATATATCTTTACACTTGATGTTTGTGTACTTTGTATAAACTAAATAAGTATTATGAAAAAACAATTGAAACATACGACAAGTTTCCACTAATAATATTAATACGTAGATAATTAAAAATTAAATTTATTTACGAATAACTTACCTGCTGTATTTATTTTATTGGTTAAAGTTTAAATCAGGTTATAATTTGTATAATTTGGAATATCTATTAATAGATATAATTATGCGCTATATTGTACAGGCGTTAAGCTGTCTGTAATTTTTTAATGGAAACAGTTTAATTATATTGTTAAAAATTAGTTCACAACACAAAAATTTCATTGTAGAGAGTATGATATATACTTATGAGTACTTAAAAATGTCAAAACCCAAATTTAAACTCAAATGTGTATGATTATGGATACATCAACTTCTTGAATAATTCTGTTTTTTATGTGTCAGATTCATATTAATCACTATAAAACATGGTGAATGGCGATAATACAAGATTTAAAAAAGTATTGTATTGTTTGCGTTATAAATTACAATGAAAACAAGACGAATTTAATTTGAATATTAAAATGAGACTGTCAGTTGAATACATATTAACATTAACTTATTAGAACAAAATAAATCACAATTTACGAATTATTATTATTACTATTATTATTATTATTTTAGTATATTTAATATAGAAACACTATTTTCAATTTATAAAAATTTTCGGTTTTTTTTTACCGGAAATAATATAATTTTAATAAATTACAATTAATATTGATTCAATAATTGAATGGTAATTTTGTGTACTTTAAATATGCAACAATAAACATAAGATAAATATAGGAAATGTATTATTTTATTTAAATTTAAAAATATAAAATATTATGGTGTACAATAGCAATGGTGTACAATAGCATTTATATAATATTATTAGTGTTACATTCGAGAAATGAAAATAGTTTGACATAATGGCATTATAGTCAAATTATCTAAATAAAATATTCATGGAAAATGTTTTTATAATACTCAACATACATGTATTATAATTATAAATTGTTTAACGATGTTCAAAAATAATTCCAGAATGATGTTTTACAGCCTTAAATGGATGACTTCTGGTTCGACCCCTAAAAAATTAAAAAAAAATCACTTTGTTTTTTTTAAATCAAAGTAATTAAAACTACTTAAATTATTTGTTAACAGTTATTTTTATAAAAACATTAGTAATAAAACTTTACATTAAAACTATTAATATTTACAAGGTTAATTTGATAATATAACAATGTTAACAACATAAAGGCTAAATAACTAAATCGAAAAAACATCATAATGATAAATAGTGAATGGTAATGTATACTTCGTATACAAAAAACTCACTAAGATATAAAAAAAATCATAATGAAAATAAACTATAGTATAAAATGTTAATTTCTTTTTTAATTCAACAAAATTAATTATTACAAAAACTATATTTACTTAATAAATAATTTAACAAAATGATTAAATTTTAATACCTACAAATATTATATGATCTGCATAGTTACCTTATGTTATATAAAATTGTTTTAGTTTTAGGAAAATCTGAGTGTCCCCATGTTTCCATCATCACCTCAAAACACACCACAAGACGACCAATTAAGTTAATTAACATTTCATTAATATCATTATCATCAATTTTCTCATGAAAAATATTGATTTCTCTCTCCAATTCCTATTTTGATAAAATTAATTTTATTTTATTATTGGAACTGATACTATTATAACTAAAAATTATTAACTGTACATACTCTAACAGAATTATTGTTTGTCGAATTTAATATCGATATCCCTTCATTTATAGTAGGCATATTTAATTGAAGTGCGAATATAGGATTACTTTTAGGATAGTCAATTTTAATTGCCATAACTACGGTTAATGTTGCTGTTAAAACAAATTATATGATCAACGTAACTGTTATATATTATTACCTTAATAATTTGTTCAAACCTGTCTTATAATTTATTACGCGTTTGAATAACAAATCATTTTCTGTTACTGTTCCGAACTCTACATGAGGTAAACAGTATTCAAGCTTATTGAAATTGTCCCATGTCATTGTATTCCACGGAGATAGTAATGATGTTAAATTAACTCCATTTATACTGAATCTTCGTTCCAAATCTAGATTAATGATAATTGATAAGTAATATTAAAATAATATGTATGCACTTTACACTTTTACATATAAGTAATTTATTTCTTACCACTACAGTCAAGCTGAGTAATTAAAGAAAGTCGAGTTTTAAGACGATTATTAATTGCTTTTAATACTTGAGCAATTTGATTTCTTGAAATCAAAAATTCAGGAGTATTAGGATTTAAAAAATCTAAACCACATATACTCTGAGCCCAAATATAAGGTTTCCCAACATCCAATGTATTAAACTCAGTTTTTGCCTAAATTAAAAATAAAAAACATCAAATATTCAATAATTATGAAAGGAAGCGTAATTACTAACTTCTTCTAACTGATGATAATTGATTATATATGGACTTTCTGCACCATTATCACCTGGGAATAATGCATCAAGTATAGAACTTGGTGATAGTAACTCTTTAGAGTAAGATGAAGAAAATCCTGACCAAGATGAAGTGACAGTAACAGTAATTAAGTTTAAATTGACCAAATAAAAAAATTCCATTATAAACTGAGCATTGTTTTTTAAACTCAAAGTTAACTTCACAGATAATGGATGTTTTGATAACAAACTTTTCTGTTGCACAGACTTAGTATCAGTTCGGGATTTTTTATGGTGACGTTTTTTTGGTTTAGGCGCATCTATTTCCTGAAAAATATAATTCCGCAACTATTAGTTACAGTACATACATGTATGTCAATAAATAATAATTTTAATAATAAATAAATAATAATTAATAAGAAAAAAATGATATAAAAATACTTAAAATGAACTTGGATAAAATTTAAGTTTAGACAAAATATAATAACAAATATTAACAATGATCAATTATATTAAATAACAATATTCTTTCTCAATTGTTGTAAGGCAATTATTAATTTCGATTAATAAAATCTATGACGGAACAAATCTAAATGATCTTTAATATGTCCAAGAAGAAAAAAAAATTAATTTAAAAACAAACTATAAAATTACAAACTGTAAAAAATTCTCAGTTTATTAACTAGATCTCAGCTTTATTTATTAATCTCCAGAAATACATATAATTTAGTAGTTAAATATAATTTATAAATTGAATAATAATATCATTATCTTCCAATCTAGAGATATTGTATTATTAAATGTATACATTTTTTTAAACATTATCCTTCATTGGTGATTATATAGTGTCACATTCAAAACAATGATTTATTAATTCACATATTTTGAATGAAATTGAATACAATTATAATTTATTAAACATCAAAACTAAAAAAAAATTAATACGTACAAAGCAATATATATATATATATAAATTACTGAAACAATACTTTATAATATTATAGAAATATAATTGTACAATATCTTCATTCATTGAATACACATTTAAAAATATATAAAATGTAGACATTACCTCATCAGAATTAGTATCAACAACTTGGTTCTTATTAGAATCAAATCGTCTAGCTTCTTCTTCATCACCATTAGTTGAGACAGTGAATTTAGATTCTAAAATATGTTAAATAAGATTACTAGTCATTAGTTATTTAATATAATACTTATGTAGGTGTGCACGGGTTGATGTAAATGCTAGTTTAGAATTTCAATATTTAACATATTAATGTCAAATGAACGTATTAGAACAAAAGAAATAATAAATACATACAATGCTATATTAATACAAAACTACAAATGACACAACTGGACGCACAAAACGATATGACACTGGAACGCGTAATATATTATGTACTATACTAACAATCATGGAACAAATAATAAATAACCCACATTAAATAATTTACAACACATACATGTTTAAATAATATAACTTACTACAAGCTTCCCTGTACGCATCTGTTTGTATGTATAAATAATACAACGGTTTGGGTAATAAATTTACGATGTCTGAATATGATCTCGCTTGACAAGGAGCCAATCCAAAACTTTGTTGCAGAGGTTGAGCAGCCTAGAAATATATCATATTACATTGTAGTTGTTAATTAAAATTATATTGATAGATAAAATGTAAAGAAAATATGTCAGTGTTCATTACAATACATTCGCAGTAAACTGCCAAAATTTTAAAAATATTAATAAATTAAAAATTTGTATTATTCTTTCAAATCATAAATCAATAAATTATTGATAAAAGTATAAACTTACAGTACGTATATCTTTAAGCATTGGTAAAATACTCTGTAAAATTCGACTTTCTTCTTGAATCTCAGAAAGTATTGTTTCTTTACTTTTTTCTACTTCATCACACTGTTTTTGTTGAGTTTGTCTTTGTTCAAGTTCCCACTGAAGTCGCCTTATATGTAAATCATGTGCACTAATTATGCCATTTTGTACTTTTTCCTAAAATAAAATAATTCACTTTCACATTTAATATTTCTTTATAATTATTTATTCGCATACAATATCTTCATCTGATATAGGCGACTCTTTAAAAAAAGTATCTAATGGCACAAGATCAATATCACAATCACTTGATCTAAAACAAATAATTGTATCTGTTATTATCATTATTAGAACTTCTTTAAAAATATAACAATTTACTTGTACTGGAGGCACTTGGAGATTTCTTTTTTCAAATAGAATAACTCATTAAGTAAATTTTCTTGTTGTAAGTGTTTACTATCGATTTCTTGTTTTTTTTTATTTAACAGATCTTTTTTTTGTTTTGAGCGTATTTTGTCAAGTCTGTTTAATTTTTTTAACATCAAAAATAAATGTATTACTTCAGTTTTGTATTCTTCAATTTTTTCTTTCTGTAATAAAATAAAATCAAATCAAATTATCATTTAAGTATACGTAAAATATAAATGTCTAAAAAAAATTAATATGAATGAATGTGAATATAAGTTTCCTTCTATAAAATACACAATTAAATATTATGACATTCAAAAAATACTATAATTAAAATATACCAAAGGAATAGGCTGTTTTTTTTATGTTTTAATACAATATACCTATACTGTTATTTTATATTCCTGCTATTACTGATATAGTGCAATTATAACTATATAATTTCACTATACACTAATACTGTACTTAAATAATATTATTTAAAGAATATGTAAAAAAAAAATAAATAAATAATAACAAAAATTATTAAATATTAAAACATATTGATGTTTATTGATAATTTTTGCGTATTTTTCAAATTTTTTAAGAGAATACACAGAGAATATTTGTAGGCTTTTTTTTAAAGAATATTAACATCTTTTTTATGCATTTTAAAAGAATATAAGTCTGGACTATAACATGAACCATGAATAATATGCCTTACCGGTGGATTATCTTTTATTTTTAATTCATTATTCCATAACATTATGTCTTGCCACTTGCGTAAAGTATTGAAATATATTTTGGAATCATTATTTTCATCCCTAGTAGATGCTTGTTTATCTTCATATTTGGCTACAGCCTAAACAAAAAAAAAAAAATTATAATACATAAGTAATGTTCATGGTAACTAATATATGAATAGAAATGGTAGGATTGTCCAAATTTTGGGTGTTCGTCTTCTTATTTACTAATATTATTAAATTGATTCAAAAGAAAATACTTTACTGAGTAAATATCGACTTCAGGTTCTTTATTCCTAACGATGATTAGTTTATTGTGTAGGGTTTTTTCACTCATTGTGACAGAATGAATGTTTTTCAAAAATATCTAAACAGACTAACAGGCCACAGATAGACGACGAATACGAACGTTATTAAAAATTAATTATACTCTTCATAGGAATTACTAGAAATATCAAATAAAACCGTAAAACGTTTAGAAAATAAAACTACAACAAGTATAAACTAGAAAACGAATCACGGGTACTACGCGACTTGGCCACTCAATATCAAAAAAAAAAAATTAAATACAAACTTAAGTACCATAACCTAAAAAAAGATACTACAAATTATATCATGGTATATATGATGGTAGATACGTAGGTCTATATGTGTTACCTCCATAGTTCGTAAGTTCAATCACGGACCATATTCTTTATATGGTTTCGGTGAAGTCAACCGTTATAGTCCTCAACCATAGACATACTGGCTGTATTAGACGTTACAAACGAGATGATATTTATTAGAAGAGCGAGTGAAAAGAGTTGTTTTTTGAAAAGCCAAACACGTAGAAAAACGAAATTCATGAATAGAGCGATACAATGGAGACTACTAATAAGAGTAATTGAATGTAATTACACCTTACCTAGAGGCTAGAATTGAAGAGGACAAGCAGAAAATAGAAATGAACGGGCGAGTTTCTGTCAATCGGCTCTGTGCGGCCGCTAACAAAAAACAAAAATCGTGTACATTTTATAATAACTATAATAATGTTACTCAATTTTCGAATTCCGCGGTGTTCGTTTCGGTTCAAAAATAATCTAACTTATAACTGAAAATACGGAACTGAACATAAAATAGTTCGGTTCAAATATCGAACGTTGGAAAACGAAATACAAATTGAATTTGTCGAAAATAAAATTCGATTAACGTTTAAATAAATAAAACGGATTTTGTTCTAATTTTTTTTTTTTCGACACAAAGTAATTCCCCCCCCCCGCGATCTGTAGTAAAACGAGTTTACGAAAATTAATATTTTATCGATTAGCCGGACTGTTATGTTTCCCACCATTAGTGATAAAGTAGATCGAAAATTTCTTAAATTGTAACGCGTAATAAGTATATGTAAATCAATAAAAGGTTGATATAATAATAATAATAATAATATAATTGAGTAATTACTTATTATTTTATGGAATAATCAATTTTTTTTTTTTTTATTTGCTTTTGTTTAATTAAACATTATAGCAAGGAATAATCAATTAATAACTGTAAAATGATTTACTTTTAATTCGGTTGAATATTAAATATTTTATTGGACAATAAATAATAAATAATAATATAATTTAACATAACCTCAAATGTTTTATATACATTTATTATCTACGTCGAATACGCGCAATTGAAATGAGAAGAGAGATTAACTTAAAAATATATTATTATTATAATTATATAATTATTATTATATTATACGTCATGAACTTCCTGTTTTCCGTGTTTATACCGCAATACACCATATGGATTTATTACGGTTTATTAGACTCGCTGAAATCGTGTTTTCACGGTATAATCGTAGCAGAAACGTGATTTAGAATTTTCGCGATGAACGAGAAGGGCCAAGACATTGAGTAAACGAATGGTTATTATTTATTTCTAACCCATGGTTAGAGCGCAAGAACGAAATCTCTCCAACTCGTGTGCTATAAAACAATAAGAGTTAGGAAATCGATATAATAAGTCGTTTTACCTTTATACCCATTAATTTGGGTATACTTATTTAGAAAAAAAAAAAATGTTTCCGAAAATTGTGACGTAGAGTGAGCCGAATGAAACCCTCCTCCATTATATACTTCTCCGGGAATTATAAATATAAAAACGAATACAATTCGTTTTTATGAAAACATTACTAACCGAAGACCGTACGTACGTTTTAACAACTCTCTGCGAAATATTTAAAAACCCCCCACGGTGTTCAAGATTAATATAGTAAATGTATATTTTTTTGTAATAATCGTCCTTTTTGGAAAGAAACTCGGTTCGCGGGGTCACTGATACCGCTTATCTGGTTGTCCTTCGAAAAAAATAATGTGCGCCCCGACGTCACGAATATCAACCCGTTCTCGCTATCACATTGTTGCGCTTTGTCGACGACTCGTCTCTACCTGTTGGCTGTTGGTTCATTTGTTTTTTCTTTTTATCGCTGATCATATCGAAATGGTGCGATCATTTCCGTAGTACTGCTGTACGGTCAACGTTTAGTGTTAAAATACGTTTTTGTTAATTGTTGTGTTCAAAGTACAATGAATACAACATTGCTGCCTGCCGCCACCGGGTATTGTAGTGTGTAGTACACGTACCAGTGAATTGCTTTTCAAATTTGTCCGACGTATTAATAAGAAAAATCGTTCCAAGACGTCCTCCTCCCGTTCGTTGCCGTATCACGTGAAATTCGTGTGTTCAATTCGTTTATCGTCCCACCCGCGTGCAATCGTTTTAACGAACAAATCGCTACTTGTTATTACACCTGTTCTCACCTTAACCACTCGAGAGATCTAATTAGAGTTTTAAATAGAATCTCAGCGCGTGAGTTTTTTTTTCAAGCAATTTTATTTACTTTTCACCATTCACACGCCCTTGGTCCGATTTGCAATGGATACGATGGATACGTTTGGCATGTCAGAAGATTTTGATTTATCCGGTTTTGATGGTAAGTGTACCAAATTAAATACGCCTATTCATTTTCATTGTAATAAAATAATCGTATTCTAGACCTAATCAACAACTACAATGCAGAAATGCCAGAAGTCAACACCAAATTATTCACCGAAGATAATATATTATCCGAGTTTGATGATCCAATGAATGATTCTACCTTATTGGATTTCCCATCACTTGATCTGCCTGAAATCGAACCAGACTTTCAAGTACCTCCAGCACAAGCTAACAACATACCCATTGTTGATAATTCTGTGATGGATAATCCTGTGCCTCCCGTTGTGCTCAAATCGTGCCAAAAAACTGTTCCTATAGCCAAACCCAATCGTAAACTTGTTGAAAAGCCAATTCGGCCCAACTATATTGTTGAACAAAATGTTGATAAAAAGCTAAGGTACATTCAAAAACCTGGAACACGGACTCTTGTTCCTGTTCAAAGTTTAGGTCAAATTCAATTACCATCCGATCAAATAAAACAGGTACTATTATATTTATTTTTTAAATAGATTAAAAAAATTTTTAAATAGATTAAATTGATTAATAGAATAAAATAATGTTCAGGTTTACTTGAATGCACCATTGAATTCAACGCCTACAGTTATGTATACATCAACAAATGGTCAAGTTCAACCAATTATATTGAATAACACTGCATTTGTCACGACTGGTAAAATAATGTCAGTTACTATATGCTACGAAATATCAATTTTATATAATTATTATTTCAGGAATACCTGTAATGATTGACTCTTCAGACATGTCACCAAAAAGTAGCATTGATATGAAGTCAGTAAAAGATGATAAACCGCGAAGTTCGCATAATGTTATTGAAAGACGATATCGTACAAGTATTAATGATAAGATTATGGAATTAAAAGATATGATTCTTGGACCTGAAGCTAAGGTATATAAGACATTTAATATAAATATACACATATATTATACTATTTTAACCATAACTTTATGTACCTAGTTTATGTGTAATATTTGTTTAGCTTAACAAATCGGCTATACTTAAAAAAGCTATAGATTACATTAAGTATTTGGAAATGGCTAATGAAAAACTAAAAGATGAAAATAAAATATTAAAATTAAATATTTCAAAAAAAGATGTTGATCAAAGTCCTTCCTCCACTTTTTCGCACGAAGAATACATAATTCCTTGTTCACTGACACCACCACAGTCTTATATTTCCGTTTCTTCGCCAGAAAGATCAGATAGTGTTTCATCACCGCCTACATCACCCGACACTGTAATGAACGCTCATACAGTTTTGGTATGTTTATTTTTAATTATACTTAAAAACTTTGTGATAATGATCCTTTTAATACTACTATTGTGTGTGTGTATATATATATATATAATTACAGAGTAAAAAATCTGGGAAAAAAGGAATAGCTGATCATTCGAGATTAGTACTTTGTGTTTTTATGTTTGCGGTTATTGCCTTCAATCCCTTTGGAAACTTATGGCCTCATAAAAATATGTCATTTTCTCAATCTGCTTGGATGGATAAGGTTGATGGTAGAACTATTTTAAATGCAAAGACAGGTAAATATTATTAAATGATTTACTAGGCATGAACATTTATTTCTTCTTTCTTTTAAAGATTCTGGAACAGACACTGACTTATATCAAACTTATGCAATTACTTTATCTGTTTGGGTTTTGAATATCATCATTATGATCATTAGTTTAACTTTTCTTCTTATTAGTGATCCAATAATATATTCAGATTCAGAAGCTTACAGAGACTATATACAAATGAGAAAACAAGCAGAAGATAGTTTGAATAAGGTTATTGATGTATATATATATATAATACTATATATTATTTTGTTTTTCTATTATTATAAATAATTGTTTTAAAATATATAGAAGATAGTTTGAATAAGGTTATTGATGTATATATATATATAATACTATATATTATTTTGTTTTTCTATTATTATAAATAATTGTTTTAAAATATATAGGGAAATAAAAAAATTGCAGTTCTTGAATTCTCTAAATGTTTAGAGACTTTTGGTCGGCCAATTTGGACAAGTCGTAAGAAACTTTGGGCTTCATTAATTTGGCAAATTATTAGACAATTATTACATCAATTTAAAGCCTTTATTCTTTTGAAAAAGTGGAATAATGCAATATTTAAAAATGCGTATGATACAAAATATTTTTTATTTATATAAAATAATTAATTATTTTTTTCTCAATTGATAGAACCAAAAAACATGATACTTTAAACACAGCTAAACAACTAAGTGAAATATATCATTTATTACATAAATTATACTTAATCGGTGGGTCTGATTGTCCAATACCCAATGCCCATTGGGGTGTCGGTCTATATTTGGGACTTTGTTCAATTAATATGGCTGAAGCGGCTGGACGACAAGTAATTTCAATTGAAACCCGTGTGCGTCTGTATTCAACCATTGCTCTTAATTTCAAAACTATCACATTTAAAGGAGCTGGGTTTTTTACTAGGTGGTTTTTTTAATATAATAAATATTTTAATCTATTTTCAAAACTCTAATATATTTTTGTTTCAAAGATATTATCTACATAAAGCACAAAACCAAGTGTTGAACTATAATAGATTACCGGAAAATTTAAATTGGCTTACGACTGACCATGGGTTTAGATTTTTCAATGATCGTAGTTGGACTTTTATTCCATATACGGCTACATCTTCATTTACAATCCTCTCAGATCCCAACGATCCATTGGCACATCTAACTAGAGTATGTATTTAAAATACTTTTTGTTTTTCAATTGAAACTAATATTTTTATTTAGTCTTTTAGAGAAAATACCTTGGAAAAAGCTTTGTTAACTCTAATATCGCCAGGGACAAGACAAATTGTTCAAGCTGTTGGTCACGCTAAACGGCCAACAATAACTTCAGATGTTTTACTGTATGTTCAGCGAATTGTAGAGTCCAATTTAATAACTGTGAAACCCAGAATAATAAGAAGTTCTGACGTAAACAGTGAGTTATAATTATCAATATATATATATATATAAATATAAAAAAAAAAATTATAATAATAATATTTGTAGTAGTAGAAGACGAAAAAGCAGCATGGTGGGGAGCATTGTTTGCTGCTGGAACTTACTGGATTTTAGACGAAGAAAATGGTATAGATTTACTTGATAAACATATATTGAATGTTCCACCAAGTTTATTGGTTGATCCATTAGCACAATCTGCATTGGCTACTTATAAGTATAAATGTTCATTATGTAATAAGACATGATTGTATCATCTTATTAATATTTATGTACAGATGTCGAAGAAAAGTCCAAACAATGAAACCTAGAATTTTAGAATACCATTGTCATGAAGCTAGTAAAATACTCTCAGAAACTTTAATTTTATTGCAGACCAATAAGCCCCCGCCAATTGTTATAGTAAATATAGTATTTTAAATAATTTAATATTGCTTAAATTACAAATTTTCATCGTTTTTTTTTTTTTTTTACTAGATGACACTATTATTGGCTTGCGACTGGTTATTAGAGACCAGGATGTTATCATGGCAAGAGGAGTGTAAACAATTGCCTACAGGCAATGTAAATATGGAATTTTCGAATTTGAAATGCTTTCAAGATGATTTAACTTCTTTACGAAAAATTGCACAATTTGTTCCGGTATGCCTTAAATATTTTCTTTTTTACTTCATAAAGAAATGTTCATAGTATATATTATTATAATTAGTACGTGGATAAAATTCTTCAATTTTTTTTTTTTTTTTTACAATTCATGTCAAAACTCTATCATCACTACATAGATTAAAATCTATTCCTTTTTAAACTGTTCCAGTTCATTTTTTGTTCTGTTAAATTGAAGTTTTATATATATATATATATATTCTGACTTAAAAACTTTTTATGTATTTGGAAATTTTATTTTATTTTTTTAATATCTAGTTTGCCACGGCTAAAGTGTTCTTATATGAAGCAACTGTCAGGTTAATGGCTGGAGCTTCACCAACGAAAACTCAACAACTGTTTGATCGCAGTTTAAGGCATAGATCAACAAGGCACTTTATTATTTGTACTAAAGGTATGGACATGTTTTCATTTTTCTTTGTATCAATAAATATATATATAAAATATAAAATACCATATTATTATTTTTTTTTTACTGTAGGTAAAGGCGAACAATGTACAGTCGGTTTAAGAGAGCATGCCACTGCATTGTTTATGGCATGTAAACATTTGCCCATGTCTCTTCTATCACCACCCGGTATCAGAGCTGGTATGTTAGCTGAGGCAGCACGTACATTAGAAAAAATTGGTGACCGGAAAAATCTAATGCAGTGTTACAAGTTATTGAAATCTATTACAACCAATTCATCCGTCTCAGACTGATTTTTTTTATTAAAAGTATATTTGGGTTTTTTCGTGTATATAATTTTTGTTTTTAGTATTGTTATAGTTACACCAAAGTATATATATGTTTTATGAAGTTTACTTACTATTTCAATACTGTAATATATTTTTATCATGTATTTATTTCATACATAATTTTCCTGACTAACATTTATTTTAAATTGTTTAATAAAGAAATTATAACATTGAAACTTGACTGAGAAACAACATTTGATATTTTATCTTATTTCTCAAATTTTTACTTTTTAACTACATTTTTTCAATGGAAAATTATTTTTAAATTTATAGTATAAACAGTAATTTAAATTTTTTCTGTAAAAAGTATAATAAAAAAATAATTGATTATCCTAACCATCTGATGTTAAAAGAACAGTGTTTTATTTATTTATTTTTTGTTAAAATTGTCTGGAATTAAATGCTTATCAGTACGTGGTAGATTTTTATCTTTTAATTTCAATTATGCTAAAATAATTAGTGATGTTATGAATTCAGACTTTTGGAGTCAAAGTGAACCTAAACTGAAATTATTTAAATTTTAATAAACCCAAACCGAACCAAACTATTCAATTTAAATATTAAACTCAAACCAAACTTTATAGACATTTAAAGGATTTAAAAATTGGATAACTTAATTAAGTATTGCTTCATGAAATGAATGATTTTATAGTTAGCAGCGGCTATAAAAATAAAAAAGTAAAACTATATTATATATAAATTTTAAATGTGTTATAAATAAGCAACTTGTAATTAATAAGCAATAATCAATAAAAAATATTTTAAGATTAATAAGTTATAAATATTATTTTATAGCATAAAAATACGAGTTTATGGGGATAACAAATTACCAAGTTAGGATGGTTTGTAAATAATTTACTAATTACCAGTCATCAGTGTATAATCAATAAGAAATAAACTATTTTTAATGAATATTTTGGATCAGTTTAATTCGATAATACTTTAAAACTTTCAGAACAATAAACATTGTTCTTTATTTATATGCATATGATTCGTAATTAATTTTTAATAAGTTTTATGTTACATTAATAAATTTATTACTGCAGATTGGGAGAAAAAATTACTATTCATCCTAAAAATGGAATAAACTATATTTTATTTATTCAAACCTTTAATGTTTTCTTTGACAAATTCGTTTTCCATTTCATTTCCCTTGGTTCAAATATTTCCAATTTTGAGTTTAAATTTTGAACTCAACACCCTAATTCAAAAATTGAACAGTTTGTAACATTACTAAAAATAACCAAAACCTTAAATTATTTGGAATTATATAGAATGCATGATGAACAATTGTCATTGTGACAGATATATTTAATTATGATAATTAATTTTTTAAAGTGATTTTCTTTTTAACTTTTTATAAATAAAATTAAAACTATAATATTTACAATAGATTTTAAAGATGTCAGGTTTTTGAAATAATAAATATAATAAAATAATTTTCATCATAATCTATATAAATATTACATGGTACAAATAGTGTTTTTTTTAACTGTTATTAAAACTATTTTTATACGCTGTTATTACCAAAAACCCCAAAAATTAGTATTATTGTACATTAATTTATATAATTTAACATATTGGTGAATGCTATGCTTTGTGGCCAGAATGATGCGATTTTGGCTGTGAGCTGTTCATAACCACCATTGCACTCGGCTTGACTAAAAGATGGCCATTTGATAGTGGCGGTAATTGCTGATTTGGAATTGTCATCGCCTATGAAAATTCAATAAAATTCTAATGATTATAATCAGATTTCTTATAACTTACAAAACTAGATGATAGCGATTATATACCTTAGAAGAAGCTGTAGATAGAACTAGATGAGCTGGAGAAGAATTAGTATGAGTTAGGAGTAACGGCCTAGTTATGACATGATTTGGAGTGGGCTGCTGTCCTCTATTTACAACTAGAATACAAATTATAGTCCAGAAAACCATCAATTAATTATTTCTTTCTTTCGACAAAGTAGTAATAATAATAACCAATATAGCTACTACCTGACGTTTGTGCTATTATATTATTATTCTGCAATAGTCTGATTGGTGCGGATGCCGTGTTGTTGGAATGATCGATCACACTGTTGCCAATCTTAATACCTAGGCAAATAAAATTAACAAAATAATCAACATTATTAACGTTTTATGTATATTTATTGTGTATAAAAAATAATAATAACATTCTCGTCGGTGCTGTGTACCTGCCAGAGACACTTTGGAACGATTAGTTGTTAGTTTTGGGTCGCCGTATAAAGTAAACGAGCCATTAGACACCTTGGTCAATACTGCTTGAGTAGTACCATCGTGTTGATCTGAAAAAAAGCATTAACAACAACATACTGCGGTCATTACACATCATATACTATTGATGGTATTTAAAATACCAACTAAACATAAACATATTTTAATCTAATAGTACAAAAAAAATGTACAGATGGTGTTGCCTCTTACTCACTTAGAGCATCTTTATGATGGACAAATGTGAGGGTTTGCTGTTGCAAAGTGTTGGGCGGTAACGAAGACGAGTTTCTGGTCTGAGGAACTATATGAATAGTACTCCCCATCATTGGTGATGTGCTGACGACTTGCACCTGATGGGGAGTAGTGTCGGAGACAAGCGGCAAAGTGGGTGGGGAGGAACTAGACAGCGATGATGTACTACTATACAGAGCACTAAGTTTGCTGTCATCCGCGTCGCTAGTAACCATGCTAGCGTCCCTTTCCGTCTCGAAATCTCCATTTATACTTGTGGCTACTGTGCACAAAAAAAAAAAAAATAATAAAATAAATACACATTTTTATATTAAAAAAAATATATATATATTAATAATAATAAGAAGCGTACGTCATACACGAAACGCATTTCTCTCACACGTTATACTCACTTGTAGTCTTTCTAGTCACCACGTCGGGCGGCAAGTCCGGCAACAGTTTACTGAAATCAATGTGATCCCACTTGGCGGCCAACTCTTTTTTAAGAGACGCGTGTCTCTGTTGGGCCCAAATTTTTTCTCTAGCCAGTCTTTCCATCTCGTGCTCCAACTCCCTTTCTCTCCGTCTCAACACCTGCAGCAAATAACACCGATTGCGCAATTGTTATTTTAATCGGCACGTGAATATTATGCTATAATATATGTTAATCGTTTCATTTCGTTCCGCACAAAACAAGTGAGAAAAGAAAAATTTGCGATCGTATTCTTTAAAGTACGATTTAACGAACAATTTTGACGGTACGTAGTAATTTGCAAACAAACAATTCGAGCATATGATGGATATTATTAATTAGGTAGCGCATCGTATAGTCTCCAAAAACCGTTTTATTTTACTGTAAACCATTCCAACTCGTATCAACTTCAGTTGACACAATGCGATAGCAGAGAGTCAAGTTTTGTTAGTCGATGACCAACGGACGGGTATGCGTTTATTAGGTGTCGTTGTAAAGTGTTATTTAAGTTTATTGTGAATAAAGTCGTGGGGCTCGGCGAAGAGTAGTTAACATAATATTATAATCAATTAAAACTAGGTAGACAATATGACAAAATATTGAAAACAGCGGCGGATTAGTGTTTGTAAAAAAAAAAAAATGAAAAAAATAATAATAATACGCACGATGCATAATACACTACGGCAAAACAAGGAAAGGTTAACAAAGCCGACGATTAAATATTGTTTTACGATACACGATCGAATTTATTATTCTAATTGATTATAACATGAAATTATTTGATGGTACCTTTTCGTCAACAAATAATCATAATAGCTTAAAACGATTTTTTTTTTTTTTTAATCTACAATAAGACAATTCGTTAGTTTTTAAATGCGAATTAATAATGTCGCGTCTGATATATTTACACAACATACACACGCCGTAAACCTGCAGTAAGAAGTTATTTTTGAAATGTATGTCAATGAATTTTTTTTCTTCTTATAAACACTTATACACGCGTTTCTTTTAATACAAGAGGGTGCGGCGGTGTGGGATATATACTCCCTTCAAAAGACCGCTATAATTTATTTTGATTTTTATTTTGTTTTAAAATAATTACCAATAACTACCCCCCACCCCCTCTCCACCATCTTTGATCGTTATACGAAACATTTTAAATTTTCAACAATTTACAAGCCATCGCATTAAAAAAAAAAAAAAAAAATTGTATATATACGAATTAATAATAATACATATGTAAGTCAGTCATATCGTCTAAATTAGTGTTTTAAAATTGAAAAAGTCGATTGCCCCTCCTAAAACTCCCGCTGCCCTTGGCAATTGAATATTATATATCCTATATGAATACACCATATTATAATAATAATAATAATAATAAGGCCTGTGAAGTATATATTTGTTTTAAATATATCATTATAGTTTATTGTATCAGTAACGTATGCGGTGATACACGAAGAAAAAAAATATTTTATACCGCTTCCCTGTACAAAAAAAAAATCTTAAAAATACACACACACACACACACACACCACTAATAAAAATTATCGTATTTTATAAAATGCCATTTTCACAATATTACCTGAACTATTAATATGACGAAATAAATAAGTATATTAAATTTAAATGCCGTCAAAAACTATATTTACAGTTTGAAATCACAGTGAATCCCCGTCTTAAATAAATAACAATCACGACAACGAAATAACTAACTACTATAAATACGATAAGTACTATATTAAAAAAGTTTATTTTATTTTTACTAGATAACGGTACATTAATAATATTATTAAATACAAGGAAAAATGACAATTAAAAAAAAAAACTTAACAACTAAATAATGTATACTTCTGCAGTATAATATACGAGTGAATAATAAACGAGACGGTAAACGCGGGGCAATATGTCCATAGACGGGCGCCTTATATGTACGAGAACAGATAAATAAAAATATGTAAAACGCGACAAAACACTACAGTAAAATTTCATATATATATAAAAAAAAAAATTTACTAACGAAAGAAAAAGACGTTTGTTTCTCTTACGTTAATAATTACATTGCATAATAATTATTCTATATTGTGAAGCGAAATATTGAACGATAATGGACTGGACGATTGGGGCTCGTGTGTTTAATAAAATCTTTAAGATGATTTAAAATACGTGTATACATAACAATAAAATTCTCGTTTCTGTATATCATTAAAAAATATATATATATTAACCGAGGGATTATAATTTTTTTAATCCAATGACATTTATCCGTTTACAGTTTTGTACCTTTTTTTATTTCCATTCACAAAATAAAAATTATACTGCTACCATAATATATGTACACGCCGCAGAGGCATAGTAGTAGTTACGGCGTATATAACAGACATTTTTTTATTTTACTTGAAATTTATTAAAAACGAGTATGGATCAATTTACGTTCATCAATTGAAAAAAAAAAAAATTCCGGTTACGCCGCTGTATTCGTATGACATAATAATTTTTCAACGTATATGAATACAGTTAACATTTTCTCGGGCTGACTTGGTCTATTGTATATTTAACGTAACCGCTTATAAAAATCTTTTCTCTCTCTCTCTAAGTTCCGGGAATACTAAATTTCCAAGTGCACCTATACGAGGAGTAAAATTAAAATTGTACAGCGTCGGAGGAGTGTACATAACATAATACGAGTACAACAAGAGTGGCGTAAAAACATTGCCGCCGCCATCGCGTCTGTAGGTCATGGTTACGCGCACATGTGTACACCAACCATCCATGTGGATAACATTATTGCGCGGGCAGAACAGCGCGCGCGGCAAAAACGAAATACTTTTGCTCGGCATTTTTGGAGAAGATGATGACGAGACACGCGAAAAAATTAATTTTCCCCTCTTCTCCTTCCGCATTGCACACCCCGGGCAGCGGATAATTATTTAATGTCATTTCAGATTTTGTTTTGTTTTTTTTTTTTTTTAAAAACGTGTTTGTATTTAAATATTGTAAACTATAAGAGACGTTCATATATATAGCGGGTCGCCGCCAAAAATAATATTTAATAAAAATACTCCTCGCGACGACGATGATTACCGAAAAACACGACGATGTGTTATATATAATGCGCGCGCGCGCGCTCGTGTATGCGCGACGACTATACAACGACATTTTTTCCAAAAAAATATATTATACTTTACCAACGACTTTTTTTTTTTTTCTAATTTGGACGTGGAAAACAAAAACATTCGTCAAAACATTATATAATATATATATATATATATATACAGGGAGAGAGTGAGGAAAACTTAAATATTTGATACAGTAAATTAACACGAGACATTGAGTTAAACACAATTTTTCGGTCACGGGAGAGAAGTTGACCTCAACTGCTGCAAGTGGCGAAACGCTATATTATACACTTATACATATTTCGTAGAGTATACGACAATATATAATAAACATTCAAGGGCGCTTATGGTCGATTATTATTATTATTATTATTATTATTATTATTATAAAGAGGTTTCGATGAGTATCAATCTCCATTACAATAGGTACACCAAAAACCAAAAATGACAAACTCCTCTCTCCCCCGCGCAGACACAAAAACACCCGACTAAACGTTTTTATTTTGTATAACGACCATAACGAGAAAGTATATACGTCGCGCATACATTGGCTGCTTATATTACGGAAATTTACACGGAAACATTATAATATGACGTATGTGTACAGGAGGTTACGACAATAGTAGTAAATCATCAAATGTACCAATTACACCTACCCCTTGTTTTACCCTCAAATGATTGCAATATTTACGACGTGTGCGCACATTAAATTATATTACATATTATAATAGTGGTCCTGTCTGAAAAAAAAAAAACGCACGAGGCCGTTGTCGGTACAGTCTACTTTATTTAAAAAGTGACCTCCTACAACAAACAATGTGTGTGTGTGTGTGTGCCAATCTAATCTATACAGAACGGAAGAAGCGAGTACGTACATATATATATATTTTTTTTTTTTTAAATCGTACATAATAATATACACACACACTGCACACAGCACACACCCAGTAGTAAACGGTATTAATAAACAAAAATTTAACGGTGGCGAGAATAGAAAAAAAAATTCGTCTTAAGTCTGAATGTGTGTGCGTGTTTTAAAAAGAATGTCAATTCAACACTTACCTGAATATACCGGATTGCGCTCCTGAGTATACTCAGGTTCGAAGTCTTTTTCTCGTCTTGAGATGCGGGTACTTGTTTCTTGAGAAGCTCGAAACATTCCTTGAGATGAGCGCGGCGGTTCTTCTCCAATTTGTTGTGCACTTCTCTGGTGCCAGATCTAAAATGATACTTTATATTGTATATAACGCAGCAATATTATCAGTGATTTTTTTGTTTTTGCCATTCAGTATATGTGGTTATGAAAAAAATTGACGATAACACTACGACGAGGAAATGTCCTAATAACACTAATAACAACGTCGACCATCTCCTACTGTACCAAACTACCCCACTTGATGCCGGGGCCTTCAAAAATTGTGCGCACGACGAAAAGTTAAATGCATTTAACTACGTATTCAAAGGTGGTGTTCGCAGACTTTCGGTTTTTAAATGTTCCAAAATAAACGCGCGATTTATCGATCAGAAAAAATACGGTTTTCAAGAGGAGTATGCGTGTGCTCAAGCAACGTTTACTTCAGGGGCGTATACAAGGGGGAGGGGCGATCGCCCCCCCTAGATACTTGTGTATGTACCTATATCTACTGACAACTAAAATTAATCGAACTAAAACTAAAATGTAATGAGGTTACATTTTTTTTTATTTAAAACTTATTATTTTCATATAATTTTTCGATAATTCTAAGTTGGCAACAGATTCGACGGGCCGTTTTTCTATTCGCTTTCCCCCGTTTACTTCCACCGTTTTTATTCAGTATATATGTATATATTTAATAAATTTTGAAACGAGAAATGATAAAATTTGAACAGGGTACGAAAAAATTAAAACCGTAGCTACGCAGAATACCTGTATAGATATAATATATACATCGATAATTTATCTTTATTTGGATATAACATGCAATACACATACGTCGCAGGTGTTCGCTTTTAAAATTTTTTTTATTATTTCAGAACACATTTCATCTGTTGTACGTTTAAATAAAAATGTATTACTCGCACCTAAAACTATAAAAATTAACACTGCGTGGAGCTCGGGAATACTTTTCAAATTCTTATAAAACCAATAATAATCGATGATTATTATTATTATTATGCAGTGATAGTAGTTCCATCAACTCCGGCTAGGTGGACATTGCAAACATATCACATTATAGAGTTACATGAAATATCATTTTTATATATACTTTAACACAATCAAAGGTAAAAAGTTAATCCGCGTGGTACATTATATTCGGCGAAAATTCGAAATAAAATAATCTTTATTCCTTTTTTTCTACTCGTAATAATACATTTTATCATATTTCAATGAGTAGTAGTAGCGGTACACAAGTCCCCGCATAAATAGACATTTTTGGAAGGGTCTATCGTTTTATTATTAAACATAAACGTTTCAGAGTTTTTAATAAAAAAAAAAAAAAAAACCAGACTACTCGTCCCTCTCCTTTAACACACGGACGATCCCAATAAATAGCAAATCTTATTATTGTATATTTTACAATCGAAGAATAGAACTCCGAGAAACCAATAGGAGGTGTATATCAATGATAATGTAAAGTTAATAAACGTTAGTTTATTTTTTAACTTTATAATCGTCTATATTTAACCGATCTACATCGAAACGACTGTAATTGGATTCACAAGAAATACGACGATAGCGTTAAAATAATGCGATGAGGATAAAAAAAAAAAAAAAATTAAAAACACTGTACCCGGTGCGTCTTTTGAGTTCTTGAGCCAAAGACAGCGCAACGACATTTTCGTCGTGGTTATTGACAACGGGAACGACAGCGTTATTATTACTGTTGTTGTTGTTGTTGTTGTTGTTTGTGGTGGTGGTGGTGGTGTTCGCTGCTGTTGCGGTAGTGTAAGTTACGACAGCGGAGGAGGCGGCGACGACGGTAGGTTTATATATGTGATGATGGTGAACGTGTTGCTGCAGTTGTTGTTGGTGGTGCTGGTGCTGTGTGAGGACGGGGGCGGCTTGTTGTTGCGGGCGTAGCTGCTGTTCTTGCGACCGCGGAGATTGTTGTTGTTGCCTCGGTGGTGTTGATGGCGGTTCGATGTGGTTCAATGACGCCGGTAAATCGGAACTCGGCAATGTCACCGAGGCAGGATGATAACCGGCATCATTGTTATTCGATAAAGGCTCTTCTAAGAGAAAAAAATAAAAAAAATAATAAAATAAAACGGAACGCATACAAATAAAAACGGTACACGCCGCGATTAATAATACATTTTTTTTTTTTTTTTTTAACGGTCAAAAAGACTCGGATACAATAAATTGTCATTTGTATAATGTACCGTGCAAGAGATAATGTTCAATCCATTTTTTTTTCGGCGGTGCCACCCTATTGCTGCAAGTGTCTACGTTCAATATCAACACTCCCATAATAATAATAATAAAATAATAATAATAATATTATTATTATTATAACGATTCGCGCAACGGTTTCATATTTAACGCGGAGACGAGAAAATAAACCACCCAACCTCGGGGATATACACAGAACGAACACATATACGGAACAATTGTACTCGTTATAACGATTTTTTTACACGCGAATACCACCACGCGCACGTATCTCGACGGTTGGAACAGACGTAAGTAACACTCTCGTCGAATTGTCTGAGCTCGGAAATGATACTGCGCGAGAGACATTGAAAACAGAAAGCAGTTTAAACGAAGATTGCGACGGCGGCGGCGGCGGTAAAGCTGAACGTCAAAGGTGACGTCACGGGGCCCCAGCTCCTGCTATAACAGTCACGCGCCGCCCACCGACGAAGAGCGTGTTCGCGCGCGACCGTCGCTACTTACTTTCGCACGACGACGACGACAACGCGCGCACGCACGTACACGTACGAATAATTTTTTTATTATTTATTTATTATTATGACATATACGGAACGCTCGTATATGTGCGCGAATTCGTTAATGTATTTATATATACACATATATACGTCGGCCGTAATAATAATACCTCGCCATAGTTACACGCGTGTTTATTATATATAAAAGCGACGAGTCTCTCCTCACTCTCTACTCGTGCACCGGCCGCCTCTGGCCATGTATACACATACTACTTATTATTTTTGTAAACGTTATTCTTCCTCCGTACACGAACACTAGTCGTCGTCGGCTCATCAGTTCGACAACAACAACAACAACAACACGCGTTCTCGGTGTGTTATCTCGCAAACGCGTCGAAAACGCCAATACAAATACATATTTATAATGCAAATTATACAATAATATTAATTATAATATTATACAATTACTCATTGCGATAATATCAACAGGCGACCCCAACACACACGTGCGTCTTTCGCCAACGCCAACTATGACGTACACAAGTGTATAGGCCCGCCCACTTCTGCCAATTTTCAAATTTAAGTAACGCACCCATTTTTTTTTTTTTTTTTTTTTTGTAAAAAACAGATAATTAGAATATTAAAGAAATATATTTTAATAAAAATAATTTATAAACTAGTAACGGTGTTGTATAAACTATGATTTACTTGGTAAACGAAAAAAAAAAAAAAAAAATTACATAAAATCCAATTTCACGAGATTATATATTATGTATAAAGAATTGTATGGAAAGCAAGCTTTAGCGGAAAGTGTTAAGCGTATATTTTGAATGGACAATTTGCAGAACACCAATTAAAATATTTATGGTTGAAACACTTTATTTTTTATTGAATAATTGTCTTCGATGTTTTAAATAGATTAATGATGATAATTCTTCTTCAGCTTCGCGTGAACATTTCTTCCCAACCCAATCAAACATTTTATTGCGATCCACAATTTGGGAATCTCTGATGTATAAAGTACACTATATACTCGTGTGTATTGCTGTGGACACACCACGTTCACCGAATCCATTACACGTGAGAACAAAAATATATTATCGCGTGTATATATAATAATATATATTATTATTATTATTGGTTATTTTGCCAAACGCTATAACTACGGACATGAGAGAGAAAAATTACTGAATTATTATTTTTTTTTTAATCATAAAATTAATAGTAAAACCTCATATATTCTAAAATCGTCGCTTTAATAATAAAAACCAACTATCAAAATTGACAAATTTACTTATACATATATAGGTACATTTCTCATTCCTAATATATTATAGTTTACGAAAAAAAATTTGTTTTTTGTTTTTTTTTATAAAATAATCGCATAATAAAAAAACATATTGTATTTTGTTATTAGTTGAAATATGCCAGCCACGACGTATATATTTTATTACGCGTATGTACAGATGTATTATATTATCGTTTACCATCGTTCGTGAATGTAATACAAGCTGTTCGAATGAGAATGTTTAAAAATTTATCTGGATTACGTATATCCTACGAATTTCAATAACCTGCTTACAAGTTCGTGTACTTGAATCACATTACCGCCGACTTGTAAATAAGTCAGGTGAAAACGTGCGCGCAAAAATTCTATACAGAACACGTGTAAAAATGCATTTTCGTACGGCAAAACGCCACTATAAGTCAGGCGCTCAAAATAAAATATGCGACATGGACACATCGTTTTTGAAATAGTGTATTGTACTATGATATGTATTTTATTTGCAGTAAATAAAGCATTCGATACGACGACAACGTGTAATCCCCGTTTTACAGGCGCGTATATACATTGAACTACAAGTTTTAAGTCTATACACACGTGACTTTAAGTAAATACAGCCGATTCTCTTTAAAAAAAAAAATAAAAAAAATACATACGTATCGCAATAAAATCGTATATCAATTCGAAAATTGTCGCTTAGTAATTTCGTACAACGTTATAGAAGTACAATAATAATATCAAATAAAAAGGGAGGAAAAGCGCGAATAGGAGAGCTGGGTATTGTCGTCGTACGGGAGAGAAAATGTTTGGAAGACTGCCCCGGTTCCTCGTGCCAAGCTTATTTTCGTTGCACGGGTGTCGCCACGCAAAAATTTGCACATTGCCGTTGTAACGCGTCATAATACTTGGGCCGATTTTTCGTTTAAATCAAAGGTACAAATCGCACACACACACACACACACCGCGATTTTACGATATAATATAAACTTTTATATTTCCGCGATAATTATAATATTTCAACAACAATACCGCGCTTCTTCAAATCACTGCGCACAATGAAAATATCGAGAAGAGATATTATTATTATTATTATTATTATACGTGTTCCCCCTGCACTATACATTTCAGCGTGTTACAATATTGCACGGTCATTATACTACATTACACACCGTATGGAATCAAAAGTCCGATTAAAAAGAAAACCAAGATTTTTGAATTGCACCAATACCATTCGATGATACACACGCACGCGTACCATTAAAAACGAAATCAACAAGTATCACTACTACACGAATAAATAATGCCGGGACAAATTGTTATATTACTAAATAATATTATTATATATGGTTACATAATAAATTACGACGAACTCGTACTGCACGAATTTAAAACATTTACGCAACGTGATTTATTATTAATTGAACGGGGGATTTATTAAAATGCAGTACATCCTCGATGAATATCAAATATGAATCCGGTTTCGAAAATGCGGTAAAATATTATTTAAACAAAAAAGAAACCACAAAACTATTAACATTAATAATACGCGCGTATAGTTGATAAAAATATCATCGATAAAGTGTCGAATTAAATTTATTACGTTTCAACAAAAAAGTAACACACACACACGTATTAAAATTATTATATCACAATAATCGAAATAAAATTATCGGCCTAATTTAATAAAATGTATGAAAACAGAAAAAGGAGTAAATAAACGAATTAAATTAAAAAAAAAAAAAAAGAAAAAAATGTCGGTAAATCAATACGACGAGTAATACGCGTGTTTTTTTTTAACAAAATCGCATTGCCCTTTGGTAATACGCACGTGCGTGTACAGTGGAATAAAATCCGGGTAACGCCATCTGTTGATTCGAGACGTACCTAACAACAACGACAATATCCCGAGTAGGAGCTAATAAATCGGAAAAAAACTTACCACTAATCGCGTTTCTCGTTTACCATAAAATGAAATGTTTTTTTTTTTTTTTTTGTTTTAACACGTCTTCGTTGTATTAGACTTTAAACCATTTTTTTTTTTTTCAAATACGACTCATACGACGTAAATAGCTGACCACGAGAGAGTGGCGTTCTACGTAGCAAACATAACAATACATTACACAACACACTACTGTACATACAACACCAACGCGACGCGTTTCGGACTTACTCGACTGTAACAAGAAAGTCGAGACACGTTCATTCGCGAAACGACAACGAGGGAACACCGACCACACGGTCAGATGAATACTACAATCGCCGCAATATCCGTTATTTGTAAATAATACACGCGACGCGGCATTCGCAACACCACACCGCCAAGAGACATAATTTTAATGGAGACATTATTGATTTTATTTATTACACTCTACGGACGCGCATACCATATTTTCACGTCGACGATGATATCATCGCGCGTTCGAGCGTATTTGTGCTAAAAACGACGATCGAGTAGTTTCTTTTTATTACGATATCGTCTATATTATATTATACGATTTAAAACAATTTACGTTTTACGAGCCATACGGAACTGTTGTTTGACACACACGCATATCGAATAACAACGTTTCTAGACATAGTGAAATTAAATGGCCCGAATGGAAAAAAAAAAGCTCCCTGCAATGCACTACAACGTGTAAATTCTTTTCGAAAACAAAGGACATACGAGAACTTATGGGAATAACAGTGAAACGGATGAAAAATTTCAAATTAAATATTATGTACACGAGTCGATCGTACGCAAAACGTATCCCCGTAATTTGGCGCAGAAGATTAAATTCGTGCCAGTTTGACAAAACGCCAACACATTTACAAAATTTGAAAAGGCAAAAAAAAAAAAAAACACTACTTAACAACAATCCAAAAGGTCGCCGTCCTACAAAAGAGACGTGTTTGTAGTAACAATACGTTTTTTCTTGGTAGGAAGTGTAAAAAAAAAAAAAAAAAAATCTAATTTTTATAGACCGTCGGTGGTGTGGCGGTCACGCCGCATAGTTAGAGTGGCAATAGTAACAGCGTACTATTATTATTATTATTAAAGTGGTATAATACCGGCGGCGTCGGTTACGACCGAACAACCGACGCGCGCGTTCTTGTAGTTGCGTTTTGTATATACGCACAGTAATAATATAATAACTGTGGCAAGACCGAGGAGGAAGAGCAGCAACGTGCGCGCGGCTCACAAGTCCACCACCTGCCGCCGCCGCCGGTGCAGCGGGACGGCGACCGGCGTCGATTTGCGCGCGCGTTTCCCCCCCCCCTCCTCGCCTAGCCGCCTTCCCCTATTAACGGAGTTTCCACAACAGGCCGTTCGCGTAGAAAAAAAAAAAAAAAACGAAGAACAAGTGTGTAGTAACAGTAGAAGAAAAGTAGGGGCACAAAAAAAAAAAATCCCAACACGCATCGGTCGTCGTCTATCGTTTTCTCTCTCCGGCGGTCTACTACTGCACGGCGTGGCGCGGGAGCACCGAGCGGAAAGCACACGAAGGGCAGCAGAAAACGAGTTGGCAAACGCACACTGTACATATATATATATACGTTTTCATAATGTTATTCACTTGAAAAAAAAAAAAAAAACGGTCACGATTCGACGGTTGCCGGATTTGGTGTACAAGCGGTGGGCGGCCACGGAACAATGCACGAAGCGGCAACGTCGCATTGATTACTCGAAATCCCGGCGGCGGTCGCCTTATAGTATACTCACTCGTGTATACACGCGGCGGCGCGTGATGTGGTGTGTGTGCGTGCGTAGTGCTGCGAGCATTGCGCTTGTCCACGCCAACGGCAGACAACAACGTGTTGTTGTGTGTTGCTCACAGAGTAACGTTGGATCCGGCGCGCTGGTAATAGCACCGCGTTGTAGCGGTCTAAATGGTAGTGGTGGTGGTGGCGACGGCGCGACGCGGTGGCAGAAACATGCGCAACAACAATAACCGAGCCCATGTGCTTCTTCGCCGTCGTCGTCGTCGTCGTGCACGGTGACCCCCTCCCCCGATCCGCCCCTCATAGCTTTGCCGCGCCGACCGACCCGCACACAGCATTCCCCTCCCCCCCATCACAGTCATTTCCCACCGCGTCTCATTCCGTCGAAACACCTCGTCGTCGTCGTCGTGTTGTGTCACGACTATACGCACACGCGTTCATTAGTGTTGTAGTGTAGTAGCTTTCTAATGTTGAAAAAAAAAAACTATAAAAAGCGATTATAAAATAAATAATAACTAAAAATTAAATGATATTTCCGTTGTTTTAATTAATACGTTTTCGCTTTCTGTATAATACACGCGCGTCGTCGTACCACCTATATTATATATTAAATATAATACTGTTGTCGTTCAAACCTTAATGAACGATATTGTATTAAGAAGAAAAGAAAGACGACGACGACGTTTATTCGAAACTTTTTTTGACGGTCAGCACGAAAAACGGTGTATTACGCGTTACATATTATTATTATACACGTGTGTTTTGTTGCGCGAACGTGTGGTGAAAAAAAAATAATATTCTTTTTTTTTTTTATTTTTTTTATAAATTATACGAGTCGCATACTAAAAACAAATACCGCCCCGGCAATAGTCATTTCTCCGGTGTGTAAAAATAGACAATAAAACGTTATTTGTAGTTAAATAATAATAATAATAATATATACGTACGAATATAGGAACTTTTTTTACGGGAAAAAAATATTATATTTTCTTCGGAAATATACGAAGATTAATAATAACAATAATTATTAGACGCGGTTCGTAGAAAATTACAGCAAAAAAAAAAACTCCAGCGACGGTTGTGTAATAAAAATTCGATATCTCAATAATAATAATAATTTTTTTTTTTTTTATCTGCGCCCATCGCTCGATTCGTGTACTTTTTTTTCGTATTTTTTCTCTATGGACTTGTTACTTTCAATTTTTCAAATATTACAACGAAAGAGCTCCTCTCTCCTCTAATACGAAAAGTATTCTTTTTTGTTAATGGTTATTTTTTTTTTTTTATAGCGCCCAAAGATTATTTATTATTATCACTAACCCGTAGGATATTGGATAAAATAAAATTTACCTCCTCCCTCACCATTACTCGTCTGTCTGGACGTTTCTTGACACCTCGAAAACAATCGCGAGACAATAATATTATGAATTATAAAAATAGAAATAACGATAATCAATAATTATTTAAAAGAATTTTTTTCCTTTAAAACTAAAAAAACAAGTAATTAAAAATATGTAACAACATTACGCAATTTAAATATTAATAATATACGTACCTATATAAACTACATCATTACGATAACGCGTGTTTATTATAGTTTTTTTACAAAACATTAACTTAATGAATTAATACAATTACTCGTTTTAATGGAAAAATTAATACCTAAAGTTTTACATTATATTTTTGAATGACATTTGAATGAAAATTGTATTTTATATAAATATACACAATCATCCATGTACGCGGTTAAACAGAACTCTGAAACAATAATAATTAATGAAGATATATATTTACATATAAAGCGAAATTTCGAATTTTAAATTAAAAATTATGTAAATTTAAATAGAGCATCAATAAACGAATTGAAATTGTTTGTTTTATATACGTTTGCATCGTGGACGATGATTTTTTTATTACCTATTATAACACAAATTTATAACAACTAGGAAAATATTAACAATTGCGATTAAGCGCGTATACGTATTTTTAATCTGGTGTTTGCAAAACACGAATATATTTCGATGAAACATAATTTTAAAAATCATAAATTTAAATTAAGTAGTAATAAATGACGTTTAACCCGCGAATAAAAATAAAAAATCACTACAGATAGTAATCAGTCATATAGAATAGACATTATTTTGACTATAATTTATTAATAATTATACAATACTATTAATGTATGTTTTCCGTATAATTTTTACGGTCAACAAAAACAATTCGAAGTCCGTTCAATTATTATAGTAACTAAAGAGTAGAAACGGGTTTTTAATGATTAATGATCATCTATCACGAAATTTAAAAATACTAAGTAGCATCGACAAAAATATTTACGAACGTTATTACTTATTATAATTATTATTTTGATTATTATTATTATTGAAAAAGTAGATTTACGAGGAAAAATTTTTATAGTATTTATCCGTTCGTTAATAAGTCAAGTGTTCGTATCAAACAAATAACATAATAACGACGAATTTACCCAAATAATTTCATCGATACAATAATATTTTATTAAGTAAAATCAAACGCTTATATATAAATGGAATAGAAATATATATATATATATAAAAGGACGTTTGAATTTTACACATGTTATCACGTTTTAATACTTTTGATGTATGTCATATTTCGAAAAAACGAATTTCGCCCGATAATTTCCGAAACTTCGCATACATATTATTCTGTTTATTAGGTAAGCCGCCCGTTTACGAAAATTGTCCGTGATGTGATCTACTGTAAACACTTAAACGCCAATATATTTTTTAAACAAATCTATATATATACACACACACACAAGAAGTACAATATTTATAATATTGGAGGATTAGGATTTAAGAAGTCGGCCGGTTTCGAGGTGACGAGTACGGGACACGAACAACGGTTTTGATCGTTTCCCTAAATCGCCCTACGATCGGTGTTCACGTCATAAAGAAGGGCCGTCGCCTCCGTCACAAACAACAGCACGGCCCCACGGGAACGTGGAAAACAACGTTTACCGAGGGGGGGGAGGGGGGTCAGTGGTAAATTACAGTGACAAAACCAACAATCGGTCACACGGAGTAATCGCGCGTGGAGAAGCACCGTCCACGGGGGGGGGGGAAACGCTGGGGAAACCCAGGTTCGCCAACCACGGCGAGAACGCGCGCGCGTATTGGAAAATTACCAACCAATTAGTTACGAGCGACAGCGGCCAGAGTTCGCGTTAGAATTTCCCTTCCGACAAATTCGCGCGTAATGGATTTTTCGCTAAAATAATTTGCCGCCGCGATGTGAGAAATAACAGAAAAAACAATAATTGTACGGCATAGAAATAAAATAACAATACATTTTGCGACTAGTTATACGAAATGTATACCAGCATCGAGGAAGGTAACACCCACGCACACACGTTTGAGAAAAAAAAATACGCGCTTAAATATCTACAACGTTATAATGTTACACGTCGTCGTCGTCGTTTCACCGTTTCTAATCAATCTCACCACAGCACGTTTACACAAATACGCGCACGCACGCGTCTAATGGTGTGTACACCACACACAACAAAATGTAGGAGGGGCAGCGTCGTTCTACTATAACAACATTGTAGTAGAAAGACGGCCGCCGCCGCTGCTTGCTGCAATGACGGGGAAAAAAATAATAAAATCGCGCGTATTGCTTCTACACACACGATCGGAGGCCCGAACCGAGTACAAACTCCACGTGGTCGACCGTGTGCCTCCATACAGGGTAGCCAACAGTACGGTTTGAAAGAAACGCCATCGGGCGTTATATTATATATTCGACAGAGGATATTTTCTTTAATCGGTTTTAACAATAATAAATGTGTTTTCAACGGACGGGAGGAACAAGTGATAAAGACGATTTTGTACGAGAGCTCCGCGTGGGCAAACGGCGCGCATATTATTATCCACACTACGTCGAACGAAAAGGGCGAGGGGGTAGAGGGCTAGTTTTCCCGCAGCACGCACGTGACCTTCAGGACGACACCGATCGTCTCTTACACTACGTACGAGAATCCACGGTCCGACAACGGCGGCGGCTGCAACGGCAATGACGGCGGCCGATCCGGACGTCCACTATATTACACATCGTCGCAAGAAAGACAGTGAGAGAGAGAGAGAGAGACAACACGAAGGTCATTCCACAAATACAGTGTGCGCGGCGCCCTGCCACGCCCGCTCTCTATCCGTTCACGAAATCTTCGGGCCCCCCCGCCGCCGACCGTAGTTATAAGTCGACCCTCCGCCTGGCACGATACGCGATCACCGCCACCACCACCCCCCCCCGCCAACTCTACAAATATATACACACACACACCACCGTGTGACTATCATCGGCGCATGCTGTTCTACGCGAACGCGGTGCGCGTGGAACAGTGTGAACGCACGAGTAACGTGACGCGGCACGACGCGTATAATAAACACAATATGCCCGGAAAGGGAATTATTTAAAAAAAAAAAATTATTCCTCCCCCTCCACCGTAGTCGTCGTGCGGAGACGATTAATATTTTGTAATTAATTACCAGCTGCGTGTAAGGTGACCAACTGTTGTTTCTCGAACTCTTCCTGTAACTCGACGAATTCGGCAGCCTCAAGCAGTGTCTGTAGCCCGCATCTCATGCTCATGCTGGCCCGGGCAAGCCACCTCCTCCGACGTCGTCCACGTGTCAACCGCAAACATATCACAGTACCCTGGACGCAAACACCATTTACACAATCGCGAGACGCCCTACCGTGCACGAGTCACCCTCGTCGCGACCGTTTCATGTCGAATGTGGGACAAACACACACGCGCGGACAAAAAGACCCGTGAGAAATGTGCGAACAATCGAATAAGGCGACGGCGAGAATAAATTAATATTGTTTTCCGTTTTTATAATTATTATTATTTTAAATTATTTCCCGTTTTCTTTTTGCTCTCTCTCTCTCTCTCTCTGTCTCTCCGTCGTACACACAAATCGAAAAACGACAGGCGAACGATTCCCGAGAGTATATCTCTCTCTCTGCTGTTCGCGTACGCTATCGAATGGTAATAATAATAATAGAAAAAACGTATCGCGTAAACGGCACGTATCGCACGCGGTCCAAAAAAAAAAATAAAAACGAATAATAATTGGAACGGAAAAAAAAAAACCCCGCACGTTTAACAATCCGTGAACAGACGAGACGACGACCGTCGCTGCGCCGTTGAAGCTACTGGCTGTGCGGCGGTGTGCCGGGTGCGCGCACGGGGCAGCGGGCTACGTGGTGCGCGTAGGATTTTCGCGAGCCGAAATGATCGGTGGGGCCCGGGCGCTGCACGCTGGCGGTTGCTCACGTGTCCGGGACGCCGTCCAATCCGTCGCGTACAAGTCCGCCGGGTAGGCGTGGTCTCGGGCGGCGGCGGCGACCGTATTGAATCGGCGGCGTACACACGACAACGGTAGCGTTCTACCAGTACACACATTCGTGCTCGTGTACGGACTGGGGAGAGAACGCGGACGGCGCGCGTGCGGCAAAATGTTGCGCGGCTCCGTGTGTGTCCTTTTGTGTGTAATCGGACTACGAAAGAGAGCGCATGCGTGCGTAGTTTTTTTTTTTGTCTATGCTGCGTTAGTGTGCGCGCACGTTGTCCGTCGCTGGTCTTCGGAGGAGGGGGAAATAATAATAACAGTTTGTCCTATACCGGTGTTAACGTCGCCTTCGCGAACCCATAAATAAAATACGTACGTATTATTTTAATAATAATAATAATAATAATAATAATATCGAAAAATGCGCGCGCGCGCGGCACTAGGGAAAATGTTTTTATAATAATATAATCGTTTCTCTCGCAATAGTTTCATACAACGGTGTAAAACGTTAGTACTTAAATATATCCGTTATGGCAGCGATATTTTAATTTTTTTTTTTTTTTTAATACGGTTAGAAAATTTTTTTAAAAAATACTATCGTAACAGTTCGCGGATTACAGTGCCGCAGTGGAAGAACGACGACGATATATTGTACACCACAAGATACAAAAATAAAAAAACGCCATCTATTTTTTCACTTGTAATAATACACTGTCGTCGTTATTATATAAACAATTTAAATTTCCTTTTGCTTTTTCCCCGCGTGCGCCCGAAACGATATAAAACGCGGTCAATTCGAATTGCTGGCACAACGCGCGCGTGTCGCGACGCTCCGAGCTCACACGGCGCACACACTATTTTGTTAACTTCTTTCGCGATTTTTTTTTTTTTTTTTTACTCTTGTAAAGAGAACAAAATTGACCCGGTATGTGAATAAATACCACCGAGTAAACTAGCAAGCGGTCCGATGCACGAAATCGCGCGCAATATTATCGTACACAAGTTCGTTATTTCTGATCGCCGCAGAGTCGGTTGGTGTAAGTAAAATAATCTATTAGTCCGGAGAGTAACTGTCTGATTAAAAATAGAGAAAAAAAAAGAGAACTCGATAGTTACTCTTCTACTCGCGATCACTGTTTGAAACCCAAACAATTTGTTAAACAATGCGTACAGAAATAAAGCATATGCCGTGCGATTGATTTTGAGCACCGCCTCTTACACGCGACAACAAACAGTACCACGTAACGTGTGAAAAATTAAATATTAATATTGTTCTTTTCGTTTTATATGTCATCCCTTTTTTAACATTGTGGTCATTGACCACCTAACCACCGACGTTGTTATGGGGATAAACTCGTTAAATCGTCGATTTAAAAAAAAAAAAAACAACTCCTAAAGTACGCGCGATAAACGAAATTGGCCGAAAAGAGTTTTTGAGGATCTCCAAATCGTATCTCCAAAAACGAACGGAAACGTTTTACAGGAAAAAAGGTGCTGATCGTTCGAAAAAAAAAAAAAAAGTTTTAAATTAATTTAATTATAATCCTAAGTAACTAAATAAGTAAAATTACTACTGCGGTTTTTATACTTTTTTCTCGTTGCATGATACGAATAAATCTCAATAAAATGTATTTTTAGCTTTTGGGCAGTAGGAACAACAACAATTCCTTAAAATAAGATCTCTACGCTATAGCGTTCACTGCCCGAATATCGTGTACTACGCGCGTATATTTTATTTCATATTATAAAATTTAAATGTGAATTTTACAAATATTTATATATTTTTATTTTCTTATCCTATTCGATTCGTTGCAGCGCAGTGTATTGGCACCCCGTAAAACCAAAACACAACAATATTTTATTATATAACAATCCGTGTCAACGTTTCTTGGATTTTATTTATCTTTTTATAGTACTTGGAAAATGTCTGATCCCTGTCCCCGTTAAGTAAATAAAAACAAGTACAGTCGTCCTATCGGAAATATAACTCTATAACTGAACGTCAAAAGTTTGGTTTTCGTACGACCACCGTGGCAACAAATAAAAACCAAAATCACGCCGGGCTTCGTCCGCATGTTTTCGGACGGCAAAAACGTGCGCGTGCTGCGGTCCCCTCTCCACGTAGCACGACAGGTTTTTCGGTGGGAGAGGCGACTGATAACGTGAAAACCGGCCGGGATGAATTCCCTCCCCCTCCCCCCCCCCACTCTACCGCCAAGTCGACTTTGAGTGTGTGTGCGATTTGTACGTGCGTTTGTGTGCGTGCGCGGGATTCGAATTTCAACGATCGTTCGCGATGAGCGGCGTGGGCGGCGAAATGGTAAGAGAAGCGGAGGGGAGGGGACAAAAAAGTAAGCAAAAATATTGGTGCGCGTCGTTGACCGACAATTGGACCAAGGGAACGCCGCGGTGTCACCGTTATGAGTGGGACGATATTATTTCGATTATAATAATATATTATATTTTATTACTATAATACGTTTTTACTAAAACGTACCTATGTACTCATACCAGCTATACAATATTTCATATTATTATTTTTTACTGTATACGTGACGTGTTTATATATATATATATATTTTTTGTTTTTATTTCTCTATCCGTTATTGAATTGTTAATTATTTTTTGTTCGTTACCCCGTAATAATCGCTATTGCCAATAATTCGTGTGATGACGAATAATAATAACAATAATAATAAAACCGGTTTCACAAATATTGTAATATAGGTATATAATATTTTATAGATATATTATGTAAATATTGTAAAATTTAGTCTCTTAAACTCTCATACAATACGATAGTGCGTACATACTCGTAATCGGTACACTGGTTTTGAATTGCTTAAGGGCCTCACAACGAGTTTTGTCAGCAATTCAGCCCAGGGACGACACTATATAGACATTTTTTTTCTGAAGGGAATGGAGGGCGGGCGGAATCACGGCAAAAGTATACAAGTACATATATTGCTCATTTATTTAGGTTTTTCATAATGATAATATTTATATTTTTGGGGTTGATATTTTGGTATACCTATATTTGCTGAAGGCATTTAGTTAAATCATATAGACTAAACAAATAGATAGGCAAATAGAGAGAAAAAAAAACAATGGAAGTTTTAAATTAAAATTGTGTAATAGACTTAAAAAAACTGTAAATTATAGACTATTAGTATTGAAAATCATGTACATAGAGTTTTTAACATTTTTACAATAAATTATTATCACATATACTCGGATTCATTGTTTATGATTTTGATTCTTAAAAAATAAAAAATTTCCCTTGAATCCGAATATTACTTTTTACTATTCGCCCAAGTCATTATTGTAATAAAATTAGAATATAAATAATTGTAGTAAAATTTTCACTTTTAGTCTTTTCCTAGGCTAAAAACCAAATGTCTGCAGATGACTATAGTACGTAGTACATTTTTAAAAGCCTAATATAACACGTTCTGTGCTCTTAGATATTCATATAACAATATACAATTTCCTAATAATTATTTTTCAAAAAATATAGGTTGGAATTGTTTTACCAGATCATACCAGATTTGTATATTATTAGTTGTCGGTGAACTACCCAAGCACCGTTTATACTTTATATATCCATGATACACACTATTTATTATCTACACGAGTATTTAAAAATGCTACCATGAATTTCCACCATATCATAAGTAGAACAAAAGTGCAGTGTGATACTATCTGCATGATTGTAGTGTTAAAAACGTGAAAACTAGATAAATAGTTCATCTGTATATTATAGTAATTCTAAACTGATATTGGATCATTTGTTTCATAGAATAATGCTATTTATCACGGCTTAGTTTTCAATACTACTACTGTTATATCACAATTTTATAGGTCTAAAAATTGTATCATTATAATATTGATAAAAAAAATGTGTTAATATTTATAAGTTATAGTAATTTGTAAATAATTGTAAAAGTGATCATATATATATATATATAATTTGGGACATTTTATTGTTATTTTTAAAACATGTATGTATATCATTTTTAATTTAATACATATAATTATTTAATCGAAAAATATTATATAAATTTATTTTGTTAGTATTGTTAGCTGGTGTTTGAAAATAAATCTTAATACAAAAACGATTTTCAAACAAGATTTTATTGAGTAGTTTAAAACAACTGTACTAGAATTAAGTACTAATAGTAATTAACACTATAATATATAACATTGATAATAAAATTTCACTCATTAAAAGTTTAAAATGGAAGACACTAATTTCGATTTTATTTATATGAATTATTTCAACAAAATAATTTAACAACATAGTCACCACAATGACTATTTTAAATATAACAATTTCATTATTATTTAAAAATATATAATTATGGTGATAAATTATTCATGTAAATTACTTTAAGTTCAGTCTTGTGTATGTTTTCAAAAAGAGCTGCTCTATTTTGTCCTTCACCCTTCTTAATCCAGTGTCCATAGACTCTAAATGCCATCGCGTCAATAAGCTATAAAATTATAATAATTTCAAGTTATTTAATATAGATATTCTTAAAACAATTTAAATTTAAGTTACTTACCTTCCTCATAACTTTATGTCGGTAAGGATCTTGTTTAACCAAATTCACAGAAATCTTACCAGTTGAACACGGCAACAATCCTAATAATCTTATCATCACGCGCACAACTAATATGGCGTATAAAAATTTCTTACGAGCATTAAATGGACGTACTTTAATCTGCTTGGCAAGTTTGGATATTTCATTGAATTTTGTTGATTTCATACTAAGTGTTCTTTTAAGTGGAGCAATATCTTGATCGAACATCTAACATCGAATATTAATAATTAAAGAATATTAGGAAATATTTAAATAACCTTAACTCACTTTAATATTAAAAAATGGATGTTCCAACGCTCCATCCACTGTTAATCGTTCATTAGGATCCAAAACTAAAAGTTTTCTTATTAAATCTTTTGGCGCTTCTGAAAAATATTTATTTACAAAGTGGCATAACATCTAGAAAGTTACGTATTTACAAATAATTTTTCAATTTTGACTAACTATTTATTTTTACCAGAAATATCTTGCCATTCTGGAGAGTTAAATGAATATTTTCCTTCCATAATATTTCTTAACATAATCATTTGTTTACGGTGCCAGAAAGGAGGACAACCGATCAATCTACAATGAAATATTATTAATATTTTTATCAAAAAAAACATATATAAATTTTGTTTTTAAGCAATAATACTAAATAACTAGGTACTTATATTTAGTAGTTTACTTGTATATTATTATCTAAATTACTTACAATGTATACATAACAACACCGCATGCCCACCTACCATCAAAAAAAAAATATATATACATGTAAATATTTACAATTTTAAATATCATACATTTAATTAAAAATATTTATTACATTTACATAATGACATCTAATCTAATAAATCATTACACGTAAAAGTGCAGATTATTCGAGTAATTTATACTATTGAAATGTGTTGGATAATAATATAAATGAGAAAAATTAGATATTCTTCTTCTACTGGCCTATTAATACGGACCATTAAGGTCCTTTGACGCTTCCACAATCCTTCTCCACTGATCCCTATCCGTTGGCATTTTAATGCTGAAGCTATTGTTTATTTTGGACAGGTTTCTCTTAACCGTATCAAACCATTTCTGGCGCAATCTCCCCAAGGGTCTCTTTCCAATCGAGTTCCCCACCATAACCTTCCTCATGAGGACATCCTTCGGCTCGCCACACGTGACCCGCCCATTCTATCACTTTTACTACGAATGAATTGGCAAATACTTGGTTTTCTATAAAGTTTTTGTAACTCGTCATTCCTTCTTCTTTTGAATACCCTTGTATTCATATTATACACTGGCCCATATATTTTTCTCAAAATTTGCGAGTTTTTCTTCGTCTCCTTTTGTGCTTGCCCAAGTTTCACATGCATACGTTGTTATGGGGCACAGATATGTGGTGTATAACCTTTCTTTCGTTCGGCGCGATAAGAGCTTTGATAAGAGCATCTCTTTCATATTGTAAAAGCTTCTATTCGCCACACACATTCTAAGCTTGATTTCGTTGTGCACATTATTTTTTTAATAAATAATATTATTAAATTAGATGTTATTATTATTTATTTCTTCATTTAAGGAGATTGAAAACTGACTACTTTTAAAGAATTAAACATAAGGCATTGTAACAGTTTGTGTTCGACTTTTTACCTACTTAATTCTGGGGAATTAAAATTAAAATTTCTTAAATTCTGAAATTAGTTTTATAAATTTTATTAGATTAGGCACTAGATTGTTTGGTACAATTGACAAAATATATCGTAAATATGGTTTGATAAAAAGCAGTCGGTATCCAATCTTCATAAAATTTAATTTAAAATGTAGATAACAAACACTAAGTTAATTACAGATCACATGAGAATCCATATCCTTCAGCATCGTCAAACATATTCACTCTTAACACTTCAGGAGCTAAATAATTTGGAGTTCCACATAAATCTGTATAAATATATATAAAAGAAAAAATATATATACATGGAATATTATAATAATAATTAAAACTATACAATAGAACAAAGAATAATTATAATTTAGAGCAAATTAATAACAAATACTATTTCTCCAATTATATGTATTATATGCTAAATAAATATTAAATTTAAATATTACTAATAAAATAATAAAATAGTAAATTGTTTATTTAATTCACTCTAAATTAAATGATCTATAAGCATGCAAACAAAAGATATTTAAGCCCAAGAAACCGACAGTTATTTTGTTGTATATTACAATAATTATAATATTTAAGTATGTGTGATGGTTAAATAAATAATAACATAATGTTGTGATTAAAAGTCTTAAAATATTATATTAACTTACCTCTAAGTAATTGACCTGGTTTTAAAACACTTGCAAATCCAAAATCTGTGAGTTTTATATCTAATAGATCATCGAGTAAAATATTTTCAGGTTTAATATCTCTATGTACGACGCCTTGTCTGTGAACATGTTGCAACGCCTCAAATAATTGTCTCATTATGTACCTGGTTTTTTTTTCAGACAATGTTACAACATTGGTTAAATAATCAAACAATTCACCATTTCTGCAAAGTTCAAAGACTAAAAATATGAATGTCTCCGACTCAAATACATCGTGTAAATGTACTGAAAATTTTTTAAAAAATTATTTTTAAACAGATTAAATAATAATTTGAATTCTATAATACTCACTAATGTATTCATGTCCAATAACCATTCGTAGTATGTTGATCTCTTCCATAGTAGTTGCTCTGTTTTCAGGATCATTGCTGAGATCTATAATTTTAGCTGCAAATTCTACGCCTGTCTCTTTTTCAATGCATCGCCGTACCGTCGAACTGATACCTCTAAAATAAAATCATAACACCAACAATACTGATTGTAATTATAATTTATATATCGAATTACACACCTGCCCAGTATTTCTTTGGGTTCGTATCTTGCATAAAACTCTTTAGCCGCATCTTTGTCGGGTAATTCGTCATCCTTGTTGTCCATTGTTATACGAGTGAAACGATATTTACGTCTATTTTACACCCTTCAGGGTTAATACTCGTTTTCAAATTAAAAGAATACACCAACATTAACCACCTAACACTAATTACAGTATGATTTACGGATTACTCAATGACCTAATATTATTATAATCGTCAGATTATCAGAAATTCAGAATTCATAAGCAAGTTCAAAGGTTTAAAAAAAATTAAAAATAACTACACCACTAATCATATATATATATGTATATTGCGAAATTATCATGATTTAAGATAAGAAAAGCAATTTTTGATAATCCGATATCATAATGAATACACACTGAAACCGTATAATTTTATCACAGATTGGATGAAATATTATTTATTTATATTATACATATATTATATACTTTTGATTTTTGTACAATATGTCTTTTAAGTGTTATGTTCCTCAGTTTCTGGGTGTAGTTCTGGTTTGGCAAAACATATTTGGTAAAAGTGGTAAATAAAGTTTACTTTTACAATTTAAATTTTGGTATAATGTTTATTAATATGTTTTGGTTGTTCAAAACATCAAAAGGAGTTAATCGACTATAGAGTTTTACATGAACACAAGAATTATATTTGCATGTAAACAATATAATCAACATGTATGTAGTAGGTACACAAAAAAATACAGAGAAGAAATTTAATGTCAAGATTAATATGTAATAAAAATTAAGATAAAAACACTGACAATTTTCTAAATAATAATAGTAGTAATAATAATAATAATAAAAAAATATTTATAATATCAGTCTTGTAAAATAAGTTTTAATTTATAATATGTAATAATGCGTGTATTTCTGTTTCCGTAAATATTTCGCGTATTTCAATTTTTAGCCCTCATCGGTTAGTCAGCGTCCCTAAAGGAAACGGTAAGTAGTGGTTTAGTGGTGTAATAATTTCAATCACTTTTTTCCCATGAAATTTATTGGGATTTGCACTTTACATAGATCCACCTTACTTTAAATAGAATAACGAGTGATTCTCTGTTATGGTCCAGACCATTGACAAGGTATTGTAAATCCTTTTTGTAGGATAGAAAATACTTTGAATTCGTGGTCGCGTCTTCACGACTACCGAATTTATTGTTAAGTAAGTTTTAAATTCGTTTCATTAAAGTGTATTATACGAGTGAAAATCGTAAACATTTTTACCACAATTTTTTTGTAACTTTTTCAATTTTATTGATATTTTACATTTTACAATAGAATTTTCTCAAATTTTCTGGTTTTTTATGATGTCATTTTACGAATATTAAAAATAAATACGAAGAAATTTATAAAAAATTTAAATATCGATAATTATATAAAAAATATATGTATAGGTAGGTACGTGATTTATATACATAAGTATACAGCATACAAATATTTAATATATTGCTGAAAAAAATACATAGGTCTTCATTATAAAAAATAAAAATAAATCCTCATATTAGTATACAACTGTAATTAGAGTGTTATAAAATAAATTACTACTGAACTTTGATCTATGGGCCGTGTATTAAGATTATACAATTTTTTCAATGTTTCACATTGAGATTATTAAATTGGCCGATTTGGTACATAAATCTATAAATAATTTCATGTTTTCATTACTGAGCCATGGAATGACATTGTTGCATAATTTCAACGGATTTTGCAATTCAATTCTGTTTAAACTACCGAAATTTTTGTTTACCAAAGCATTACATTTTTTAAATTGCTCTATTTGAAAAAGATAATTATCTACGGTTTTACATTTAGAAATAAAAGCCGAGTAAAAAGTTTTTTTTGGAAGTAACTCGCCGAATATAGTACACAGTACATAATTTTGTAATGTGCTTGAATCGGAATAAAATTCAAAAACGTAACGAAGTAATTCCCACTTTGTATGATTTGATTTTGAAGGAATTATTGATATTAGTTGATCGTTATTAAAACAAATACATGTGTCCCAATCTGAAAAACAAATTAGTAATTAAATTTGAATATTTATTTTAAAAATTTAATTAAAAAAAAAAAAATCTCGAACACTTGTATCATTAATAATGATAGGCAATATATTATTACCCGTATGCGTAGACTTTTTATTTATTTAAATAATTATAAAATACATAAATATACAATAGGTATTTTTGAGAGTTGAGTTTCGATGACTGCGTGATAGGAGGGATGACCTGTGAAGCCAGTCGACAGACCTTTTAAGTAATTTGTTTAATAAATACTGTAGTGTACATGATTATAATATTAAAATCGTAATATCTGACATTTTTAATATTTGATTAACATATTAACATGGTGTTAACAAGTAGAGAAGGGTAAATAATGTCCCTTGGCAAGCTCCGTTTGAATCTACAGATAGAGTTGTCAAGTGTGGGATGAAAGGCGTTTTGAGCGGGTTTAGGCGATTTTTTTTTATTTCAAATGATAGAAGAGTCGAGAGATAATGAGATTTTGTAAGCTGGATGAGTGTTTGCATTTTTAAATCTTTATGCAGATTGTTATTAGCTGTGATGTACCAGGGAGCGGAAACGACTTGACGAAGGTAGATAAATTGAAAGGTTTTTATTGTTTTGCAGAGTGTCAGACTTGAATTCCATACGACCAAGCGATCCTGATGACGGGACATTATACATAGATTATAGATTAAAATCTTACCACAAAAGTACGAAATGAGACCTATTTAATTTGCTAATTCGTTTTGTAACAATACTGGAAATAAAATAAAAAAATGAAACTATAAACTTGATTATGTTTTATGAATTAGTTTAAGTGCCTGCCAGGCACCTATTGAATAATAACTTTTAAATCGATATGTATACTCTACTATTCTCAATAAGTTACACGAATAAAATTTAAAAAAATACGACATTTGTATCGTATTATATTAGTCGTATATATACCAGGGGTGGCCAACAAGTCGATTGCGATCGATTGGTTGATCACGATATGCGTTCGAGGCGATCGTGACCCCTTTTCATATTTTCTTAGAAGTTTTGGATTTTTTTCAGAAAAAAATTAAATTTTCTTTTGAAAATTTGTGTATCTTTGTTTTTCAATTTAATACGATGTGCTGAGTCTATATATTCCTGCTTTGGATCGACATATTTATGGGAATCGGCATTTTCGTATTTATACTTCAAACCAATAGTAAGTACCGATCACGTATGACTGATATGTATTCTGAAGATAGCTTGCGATTAGCTTAATTAAATATATTAAAATACGTATTATGTAAAACTGTGAAATTAAACAATATTTATTTATATTGTAAATAAAAGTAATAAAAAAAAGTGTAACACGCATATATATAAAATATATATTTTTATTTATTGACAACCCTTTTTTTTTTGTCGATCGTGACAACGTGGGAAAAAAAAAGTTTGCCATCCTTGATATATACATTGTGTAAACAACGATGTAGAACTTAAAATTGTTCCTATACTATAAGTACTCGTATTCCAATGAATTTATTCTAATAAAAAATTGATATTTTACCTTCAATATAATTTGGCTCGTGATTACGATGCATTTTCCATAAATCTATAATTGGTGGCACGATTTGGTATTTCATCATGACGAATAACACCAACCAAATAAGAGAAAAGCTCGAGAAATCATCGCTTACGAGATTGAGAGTAACTGCCCAGTGTTTAACAGCAACGACTACCCAACGTACTCTTTCATCTATTGACAAATATAATCTAAATAAAAAATAATACAATTTAATGTTATTTTTTTATTGTGTGTAAATTTATGTATTGCATTTTGTCAAATTTAATTTAAATCTACCCGCGTGGAATATCTTATTTGGTAATGGGTGTAACAACCCCCGGGCGGACTCTATAGTTAACAGTGTTGTGAAAGCGGCGTTTCCATCGCCCAATGTACCTATAGAGTACATTACAGTAGTCCTACTCTGATCTTTAACAGAATTAACGAATGGACCCAGGAACGGATTAAAGGATTTTAAGACTCCAACTTGAAATACAATCAGTTTCTTTCGAATAGGCGTATCTTAAAATTAACCGGACGAGTTAGGGCTGGTAACTACAATAATTTGTATTACAATATATTAAGATAGTAACGTAGCAAGATTTGTATTACACAAATTATTAATGTTGTACAAACGTTTAAGAAATAGATTTGAGAGAGGTGTGTGTGTGTGGGGGGGGGGCAAACCCACCATATATATTTTTTTATAGGATTTCGCGTATAGCCATAAATTATTTTAGCACTACATAAATGCATATACACATATTTAGAAATGTAGAAGATTACTGATAATCTTTTAAGACTGGAGTCATTAGCACTTTACGCCAATAATTGTTTCGTCTAAACATCTCTTTATTTAAACCGCTATCTGTTTTTCATACACTGCACACAAATATAACATAAATCTGAGTTTCTATCACTGCTATACACTCTCATAGTGTAGGTACATAACATGTGCCTTTCTGTACAACCCAAGTACACCTATAGTGTTGTTTTAAAACATGTTTTATAACAACAATTATTATTATTATTATTATTATTGTAATTTGTAATTAGGTTTTACGGTATTAGAGATTTAAATTGTAAAATTATCATAATGATGATGAAATTTTCGTCTTTGCTCGTAAGTTCATACTTGACAAGTTCTGAGTTGAGCACAGCGATACCACTGCGAAAATTCAAATCGCACTTAAAATTTGTGGTTCTGTGTGAAAAACGCACAATTGGTATTCGTGTTATGGTAATAATTTCTAATTCTACAAATTCTTCATTCGCTGCATCAACAAACAATTCAATAAGTTGTATTTGTCGTGTGTAATCGTTCGCAATTTTCCCCGAAAAACAATCACCTACAACACAAATGTATATGAATGTAAAAACGCATAAATAAACTTATAATATTATGTTTCATTTTGATTTGTTCACATTATTAAAATTACCAGTATCAATGTACAAGTCTACATCACTGTCGTCCTTTGCAAGCCCATACAGCCGGGAACCGTATATAAAAATGTGTCCCGAACTCTTTATACAGTTTTTAATCGACATTTTAAGATGATCGAGACGTTTTCTGACCAAGAGATCATCATTTATGCGATTCATCGACAATATTAAACTATCAATTTGTTGACAAAATTTGTTTCGTTTCTTAAACAGTTCTATAAATGACAATATTTATTGAAAAATAGATAAAAATCTTAAATTGAATTAACTATTTAACAATATTTGAAGGAGATAAGCAATAAAATATTAAAATTCATTTTTTTCACTTATAGTAACTATAATCGCTTTTTGTTAAAAGGCCACATGTTTCAACAGATGAAGTTTTGGGAAATGATAAAAACTGCTTAACTTCCAAAATATAGTAACTTTGTAAATAATTCATTTATTTGCATAATAATGAACACGGTATTTGGTATTTATACCAAATTAATTATAATACATAATGTGATGGATCTTAAACAAAGAACAGAAAACTAAAATAAAACGATTTTAACAAAAAATGTAACACATGCCCTTTTAATGAAAAGCGATTCAGTTTAAACTAAAAAATAAAAAAATGTTTATTTTAAATATTATTTCTAGATAGATTTTTGAAATTAATACTTTTACGTTTAAATAGGTACATATGGATTTATAATAAATTAAGTTTATGATTAAATCAATGAGAATACTTGACATCTCCTCAATTGTTGACACTTGACAAGGTCGACACATAATAAAAAAAATACATCTAGGCTAGCATTTTATTTTTAAATAAGTAAAACAGTAACCAGACTTTATGGTTTTGGATGGTAAAATTATTTTAATATTGTAATTTCAAATCAATAACATTTATAAACACAGCCCACAGGTACCTATCTACTCGCACTAAAAAAATTGTAAAATTGTCCTTTGATTCAATTGATTAATATGAATTAAAATGTAGGTAGTTATTTAAACTTGAAATAACAATATCAACAATACATTATACTTAGTTACCTATATCTATTTTAATTAATGTTTTATAGTTTATTATAGGTATCTGATTCAATAAAAAGGAAAAAAACAATGAAAAGAAGAAAAAATATATTTAAAATTTAGATTTGTTTGAAATTATTATTTATAACATAATAATATTACCACGAAAAGAATCCATTTTTTGTTTTCCTGTTTTCCTTGCAGTTCCTGTGACACAATAACACTATACAAATATTATTATTATTATTAAACTAATCATTTTGTTGTTAAGATATGTAAAACAATTATTAAATTTCTGTATTATGTCAATTATATTTATACAATAAATATTACATATTTTATTGTTCGTATTATATATTGTTATCTAGGTATTCCAAATCCCAATAGGTATCATAAAAATGTTCAACAGATGTCAAGCACCAGTGATAAAACATATTTATAAAATAATTAGTAATTACCACACACTAATATATACTGAACTGGCCACGGAATTTTATCATTAGTAAAAAAATGGTGGTGAAAGACGAGTGTATGGGCTGCTAGTACCAATACATAAGGAAATTAACGATATTTTTTGACATCTATTGATTAAAATAATAATAAAATTGTTATTTTGTGTTAACTTACATTTAATATAATTATTTTATATTAATAACAATAACAATAACAATTGTAATGTAAAAAGTCCAAATGCTTGAGGAGTTTCATTCACTGGGTGCTCCTTCATTTAACATATTAAATAATAAATATAAAATAATATATATTAATAATATCTAAATTATATAAAAGACCAAATCTGTTCAAAATATGTGTACTATATTTAATGTAAAATTAATTGTTTACAAGGTTTGAACACACCAAAGAATTGGAAAAAAAAAATTGTTTTGTGAGAAACAGTTTTTATATTTGGTTATTGTTTAAAAAGGCTACCAATAATATTATATTAATACTACTATTATTACATTTTGTAAGACAGAACATATTTAAATTTGCAATGTTCTAATAAATATTGTTAACCATAAATCATTTACAGTGGATTGAGTTGAATATTCTGTGACAGTTAGTAGTATAAATGGTAAACTAGAGTCATGACTTTTTCTATTATATCTTAGTCCGCGGTCTATGGTATTATTCACATTCCACACACTTCTTATACCTACCGTTTTATAGAGAATTGTACCACAGAATAAGCGAAATTAATTCACTTGTTCATTATACTGTTATCAATGGTAGGTAGTAAGTAGCATCTGTTTTGTGGTTATACAAAAATTATTATGGAAATTATAAATACATTTTATAACCAATCCAGATTAAGATTACATTTTTATATATATTTAGAAGAACGAAACATAACACATTTATCAAAATATACTTTTTATGTAATAAATAGTAATTATTACAACACTAAAATATTTATTATTTATAAATAAATAATACATTTAATAAATTAGTGAAAAATGTAGTTTTATGTAAAAATTTGACATATAATAAGTTGATTAAATTCTGAATTTTAAATTGATAGTTAACAATTAATTATATTATTTTATTATAATTACCATATATACAAAATATAAATTAACATTTTATCATAGAAAGTAAAGCTCTAGAATTAGTTATGACCTGTTTAGATACTTTTTTAATTAATTTTCGTTTCTTTGCATCTTCTAATAAATCGTACCACATTCGTTCACTCTATAAAATCATATATGTATATATAATAAATAAAAATACAAACAAAAATATATATGCCATATATTTTATAATAACTATGTCAGCTCACTTTTAAAGAGGTAAAGTTTCCACAAATTATTAGGGATTGTTTAGCACGTGTCAGAGCAACATTTAAACGTGAAATATCATCCATAAATCCGATTCCATTTGTACGAACAGTAGACATTAATAATATATCACACTCACCACCTTGAAATGAATCTATTGTGTTGACATTCAACGACATTTTCCTTCGAAATAATTCGTGTTAAAAGAAAATTAAATACTAATACTTAATATTAAAATAAGATTTCTTACTTGTTTCTTAATAAAATATTTATTTGTTCTCTTTGTTTATGATAAGGTGTTAAAATAGCTATGGTTAATAAATGACATTCTGAATCCAGTAGAAGCTCTACTAAATTCACAATCATGTTTGCTTCACCAATATTTACTTCTCTAAAACAATTTAATGTTGTTTATAAAACTATATTAAAAATATATAAACCATGGTTTACCCTGAACTATCTTGTAGACTTTCATGTTCTAGTATAATATATGGCTGAAATGATAGCTGCTTTCTTAGTCTGACTGATGGAGCAGTTTTAACTAAACCTTTATAAAAATATTCTGAAGGAAACAAACAAATTTCATGATGCATCCTATATTGTATATTCAACATTGTAATTGGAAAATTTTTTTGGGTGCAACGCTTATGTTCAAACCATGTTTTAAGTCGTTTAAACAAAGAAATACCAAGACCATTGTCTTTAGCTATCTAAAATAAAACAGAATTCAATTAAAATACATTAATATATAATATATATGTAATGGTTTCCAAAAAAAGTATACAAATTTACTTAAATTATATATTTAAATTTACTTTAATTTATTCTTTAATATTGTAAATCAAGTATAAAATAACAGCTTAATCAGTGAGGCTCATTTTGCATAATATATTATATTTTGTAAATTAAATAAATAAAATGTTAAATATATTTTTAGATATATTACTTACTTTACTTTTTATTACTGGTTGAAGCTGTTTATCATCTCCGACTAAAATTAATTTATCAATACCAAGTAATATCGGAACATAATTAAGAGGTTCAATACACTGCCCAGCTTCATCTACTAGGCAAGCAGTAAAATGACAATTATTCAATGTCCTATATAATATAATGAAATGCATATTTATTATTATTATTATTTTAAATATTAGTTCAATTTACTTAATAGTAGAATTCATAAAGGTATTTTCCATTCTATTGGAAAAACAAGAGTTTAATGTTGTTAGAATAACATCAGCATTTTGAAGTATACTTTTTTCAATATCTTTCTTATTGGTAAATATGGACAAAGCATTTGATTGGCCTTGTTGCTAATTACAAATTACATGTACAATTATTTCATGATACAAATACAACATAAATTACATCATAGTTTTATTTAAATCTTACATCAGTTTCATTGAAAGAATTGTTCATTATTCTTCGTTTGACTAATGTATCCAGCATTACATCAGCGATTGGAGAATTCAGATCATACTTCTGTCCATTACCCACTCGTACGACATTAAATTGTAATTCACCTGGATTAATTAAACAAAATTATTTCAATATTCTAGAAATTATATTTACAATTACTTACGTTTTACATTCATTTTAATTTCAATGATTCGCTTCACCAAAGCATCAACAGCTTCATTAGATGGGGCACATATAAGAAGTTTAGGTTTAGTAGTAGAATTAGTATTTAGTTTAGACATTAAAGTTAAAACAATATTAGAAATAACACTTGTTTTGCCTGTGCCCGGAGGTCCGATAATCAAACCTACATTTGGGCCTTTTGTGGAACAAATCATTGTAGCCATTTTTACTGCTTCTTTTTGACTATTATTTAGCATTAAACTCTAAAAATATATATAATAATAACAATAATAATAATAATAATAATAATAATAATAATAATAATAATTAATATTATTATAAAAGTAAAAAAATTTAAAAAAAAATATATAAAACATTTACATTAATATTATAATGTTTTAAGATAGCTTTTGAATAATCAACAGTGTAATTATGAGTCTGTGGAGTGATGAGTGCATTGCTCAATGAAGATGATACCACATTATTTAAAGCTTGAAATAAACGTAATTCCGAGTGTAAATATAAAATATCCTAAAATAAGAAACAAAATAATTATTATATTACAATTTGTTAAATGATTATTATATCTATTTTTAATTATAATATAATTATATAATGAATTATAATTTCATATTACAAAAATAGTAAATTTTTTTCCTCTGTTGAACAATTTCAGCAAAGCACTTATGCAAATAACAAAAGTAAATGTATATATTATATAATTATTGAAATATGGCTAACAAATGCAATGGTTATATTAAAATAACTAATATATTTATTATCTTAAAAGTAATTTCTAATATAAAAGATTTTCATTTATAATACATAAATATATCTGGCAGAGCCCATTATTAATTTGAAGATTTAAAGACATCTACAAATATATTAGATGAAATAGAATTGAAGGTATATTTATAAAATATTTTTTAATAATTAAGTAAATGATGTCCAAAACCATAAAGAAACCTGTTTATAAATACAAATAAATATTTTACAATCTTTACCATCAAGTGAATAGGTGTTCCAATTGGAATATTTTCAGACTTTTTAGTCACAATTAATTCTATAAATAACTGTGTATTATGAAAACCTAAAAAAATAATTATTTAATATTATTTAAATTTTAAAGTAATATTTATTTACCAATTTTTCTTGCTGTATTAACATATGCAAAAAATATATTTCTAGATTTTGTAGGTTTCTTAACACTAATAGTATTTGTTTCAAATTGTTTTGACTGTATTATAGCAATACACAAATATCCTTTGAGTGAAAGCATTGGTTTTGTTGAAATGTTTTTTTTATTTGTTTCTAAGAAAAACATGTCAATTATAGTAAAATAAGTTCACAGTTAAATATCAACATAAGTTAGTTTTTCAAAAACTATATAAAATACATTATGACTATAATCATTTAATTTTACTTACCGATACATTTTAAACACCACAACTTTTCACTAATCGGTTTTAATGCTTGCATAGATGTGGAGAAATCTTTATTTACAGACTGAATATTAAATGTAAGAAGAGGTATATCTCTAAAACCATACACATACAAATTAATATTTACTTAAAACAGAAAAAATAATATCTCTATAATTTTATAACAGTATAAAGTATACAGTGACACAAACTAATTATCTTAATGAGAAATAAAAGTTTTAAATACAATAACTGAGGAATTAAGTAACATATAAAATTAACATATTTGAAATATGCCAAGTTGATATCGAATAATAAAACAAAAATTTGACAAAAACAAAATTAAATGTGGTATTTAATACCCAAAATCAGTTGGCACTAAAATTTATTAATAAAAGTAAGTTATACCCAAATTACTTTTATAAACATAAAAATTTGACTTTATTAGGTAATCTTATTTTACTAATTTTTACGTGAACTAAAATGTTTAACTAAAAATATAAAAAAAAAAGATTTAAACAAAATGATTTGGACTTATTAGTAAAAGAATAAAAGTAATAAAAAGAATAAAAAGTTTTTAATATACATTCTAATTTCAAATTATTTTGGGTATTTACTGACATACACACGTATAATGGACATTAACAATTCTAGTTACGTTATAAAGTATTAAATAATATTTAAAATTAAACAAATATATAAATTCAATATTCATACTTCTTTAGTGATTTTTCAAAAATACATTTTTCCAAATTGGGGTTTTTATTAAGTACCATATTGTATGAGTCACTTATTTTTGACCAAATTTCATAAAACAACAATGACTCTACTGTAGACAAATATTCAGAAGAATTTTCAAATTGTCCTTTCATTTTACTAATAGTTTTTACCAACGGTGGAGACTGGTTTACAAATTTTTCCTCCTGTGTAAATACGAAAATAAAATAATTTATATAATATTAAATAAGAAAAATGTAAATCAAAAAATAATTAACTTACATGTAACCATAGTGCATTCCACTTACATATTTTACTAATTGTATTAAAATAAATGTAAAAAAGCGGATTGACAAATCTTGTTGTGTGTGAAATTTGTTTGTCTGTTTTAAATTTAACTTTTTTTTCAATGTCCAATGTATCAATTTTTTCAACCTTTGTAGTTAAATACGATTTTGATGTACTTGGCAAACAATTATTATCATTTTGTTGTAACCGAGATATTCTAGTTTTTTTCTTTAATTTATTCATTGTAGAGGGTTCATCAGCATCACTTTCATTTAATATTTTTTTTTCGGGTAATAAAGAAGTGCTATTATTTTTAGCTAACTGTTGAAGTCTTAAGCGTCTCTTTTGAACAATTTCCTTATTTTGATCTACAATGATTTCACCTGTTTTCTTTTTATTGTTAATCATTTTTTCTGATCTAGCTCGTGTTTTTATTATATTTTCATTCTCAATTAACTTTTTTGCTTGTCCTCTATTTTTAATAGGAATTGGTAAAGGTTCAATAATTTTTGGAAATTTAATACCACAGTCACTATCACTATCACTAGATATTTTTAAATCATTATTAATATTTTTAGAATCCAACTTAAAAGACTGCATGTAAATTATGTCATCATCATCATCACTCACAAATTCATTCCTTTGACAATGAATTGGCCATTCTTGGAGAATTTTATTATTTTCTACTTTTGAAGAAGAAGGATTTGAATTTCTCATGGAAGATGCATTTAGATTTATGTGTTCCTGTTGTTCAATTATAACGTTAGGCACCTTTAAATCATTATGACTTATTACATTGTTTTCTTCATCTGATGAATAAATAATAATTATACTATCTTCTTCTTTACGATATGTTCCTTGACTAAATGTGTTATTTGTAATATCTGATTCTATTTTTATAGAAGTTACCAAGTTATCTTTATCATGGGAACAGGATGGTTTTGTATTATTCAAAGGAACAGTTTTCGATTTTTCAGGTAATAATGTTTGAAAATCAGAATTCTTTACAGAATTCAAAATAGCAATAGATGAAGATGATTGATGTAAATCTGTATGTTGTAAATTATTACTATTAGTCAATTTTTTAGCTTTGTCTAATAGGCTCGTATTTTCATTCAAAAATGGCTCCTTAATTGTACCTGGTTCATTAGGCACTGCAAAATATTTTATTAAAAATATTAAGTAAAATGTTTTAAATTGAAGTTGTTTAATTTTTATACAAGTAATTATAAAAATATCATAAAATAATTTGATTTAAAAATAAAAATTTAAAGTATGTAAACTATTAATTTTTGTTTCATAATAATATTTTTCTAATTTTTTTAAATAATAAAATGTAATTATTAGGATTTAAATATTTACACAAAGTTAATCATATTCAAAAATTTAATTTAAACATTCATTAAGTTCGAAAAATATTGTTATTGATCATGTAACAAATCCAATGGTAAATGCCTTTAAATAAAAGATAATATAGTTATTTAAATTGATATTTCAAATTGTATACTAGGAATCCAATATTAAAAAATTATTCACTTTGACAATTTATTATATCTATTAATAACACATTATATATAATTATTATTAATTAGATTAGACCTCATATTAGTATTAGGAAACTTATCAAAATCAATATAATAAAAATAAGAATTTTATAAAAATTCTGATCCAATAAATAATAAATTTGATTATGTACCGCAATGTTTTAATAGATTTTGGTAGGTAATAAGTAAAATCATTATACAAATTTCGAATAATAAAATAAATAACTTAATTAAAACTGATAAAAATATTATTATTATTATTATTAAATATTGATTTAATTAATATAGTTATATTTTGGACAAGAATTAACAAATATGTTATATCATCTTGGTTTTAATGATATTTTTAATAAAAGATTGTTGAAACAACATTTAGCTACGATTAATCTGTAAATTAATTTATGACCAGATAATTAAGATTAATGTAGCTCAAAATTGAATTATTTAAATAATAAATTATAGTATTATATTAAAAAATATATATATTTACTTAGTTTAGGTATTTTTACAGCATTTGGTTCATCTAGATTTTCCGTAGATAATACTTTCCTTTTATTATTCATTTCAATATTCTAAATACAATAACATTAATAAAATATGTTTGTACTTTATTATATACAATAATTATTTCAAAGACAAATGAAACTTACAGACAATTCTGAAACATTAATTCGATTTATTTGGTCAATAAATTGTAAAACTACTCCTTCATCACCACTAGCTAAAACAATCATATCTAAATCATTCAATTGATGTTCTTCAAATTCCTTTAAATTTATATTGCCTATAATAGTTCCATTTGATGTCTGAAAAAACAAAGTAAATAAATAAAGGGTAAAATTATAAAACTAAAGTATAATGCTTACACCTAAATCCTTAATAAATGCAATATCTTTTGATCCATTGTTTTCCACTATCAAATGACAGTGGGTTCTAGACACATTCAGATTTTTAATTATAATATCATTATTTAAGCCTCTTCCAACAGTGTTCTAAAATTAAACAAAATTATTAACACGAATTAAATTAGTATTAGTACATGGAATAAACATTTTATTTATATATATCGGCATATTATATATAATGTACAACTAAAAATAATAATAATTAAATTACAATTAAAACAAATTTTATTAATTTTGATAAAAAAAAAAATATATATATATATATATAATTAAAAATAATTTGGTTAATTATTAACTCTGAAAAATAAATTTTATGTGGTGAGTGATCGATTTTGTTTTCAAATTATACCGTATAGTAAATAAACAAGTTATGTATCAACATATTATATATATATATATCTGATCTAAATAGCTATAAAACAAATTAAGTCATTTTATTATTAGTTCTTGACAATTAAACATTTGAATGTATTAATGTATTTTATGTTTATGTATGTACATACCACTCCATATTTAAGTGAATGCACACTGTTAGAAACATGTTCAATATTACGAAGGCATTTAAGAGCACAACGCGGTTTACTAATCGCTTCCATGATATAATGCGACTATGAACACTAAAACACACGAAATCATTTATAAAACTCACAACGTACAGTATTCGTATTGAAATATTAAACACACAAAATACATACCTGTATTTAAATTAACAAAAGTAATAGACGTACCAATTATACAAACTTAAAAGCAGCTATGTAAAATCAAATTCAAACTTCATAACACAATTCAATAGCTCATACATTACATTGATAAGTACAAATTATGGACTTGTAAACGTTAGTTTAAAAGTTTTCATTTTCTTATCGAATCTAATTTAGTTTTTGGAAATCTCCATAGTGGAAAATAAGAAATTTGTTATAGTAAATTACATTTTTACTAAACACCCGGACATGGGGCGCGCGTTTTCTTATCATCACCGTGGTCTCGCAGTACCAATGTATTTTCATATAAAATGTTCTGTGATATTTTACGGTAACCATCTACCACGACCACGGTTGTGTGTACATGTACAACCGTAGTGATTAATGGTAATTCACAATTGTATCATCGTGATACCGATGTTTTCTAGTGATATCGAATATCGACATCACTACGTCAGACATGCCGTCCGTAGAAGTTTGAGAAACACGTTGGAAGTTGGCGAAGTGTATTTATATTTCAGGTATTAAAATTCAAAAGCAATGGTGGAACCTGCTGTGGAGTACTTAAATTTTCCCAAGGAAGAAGAGAAAATATTAGAATTCTGGAAAGAAATTGATGTGTTTCATGAGTGCCTTCGACAATCCAAAGGAAAGCCAAGGTAATCTCAGTAATTAATTTATTAATTGACAATTAGGCATTGTCTATGGAATGATATTATTTTTGTAGGTATTCGTTTTACGACGGCCCTCCATTTGCCACGGGTCTTCCTCATTATGGACATATATTAGCTGGCGCTATAAAAGATGTGGTTACACGGTATGCGCATCAGACTGGACATTATGTTGAACGTAGATTTGGATGGGATACACATGGGTTGCCAGTGGTAAAGTTATAACTATAAATTATAATAAATTAAAAAAATACAATTTTTTTAAATCAAAGAATTAAATATTTATTTGCACCTTTTTTTATCACATTGAAAATAATTTAAAAAAAAAAAGAATTAATAATTCAAGTGAAAGTTAAACTGGATTACAGCCTATATTTTTTAAATATTCATCAAAATTCATATTTTTTTTAAAAATATTTAATATATTCAACAAATTCTATAGCTATATTCTATATATTAATGGTTTTGAATATTTCTAGGAATTTGAAATTGACAAGCTTTTAGAAATAAAAGGACCAGCAGATGTCGTTAAAATGGGTATTGATAAATATAATGCAGAATGTAGAAAAATTGTTATGCGTTATGCTAGCGATTGGGAAACTATTGTTACTAGATTGGGGCGATGGATTGGTATTATTTAACTTAATATATTTAAAAATTATTTTATTGAATTTTTTTAATTTTTCAGATTTTAAAAATGACTATAAGACATTATATCCATGGTTTATGGAAAGTGTGTGGTGGGTTTTTAGTGAGCTTTGGAATAAAGGTATGGTGTATCGTGGTGTCAAAGTTATGCCATTTTCAACTGCTTGCAATACACCATTATCCAACTTTGAATCTGGTCAGAATTATAAAGAAGTAGTAGACCCTGCAGGTTAATATTTGAAAATAATTACTTGTATATTTTTAAATATTATATGTCATCTTTTTATATTTTAGTTATTGTTAGTTTTCCGCTCGAAAACGATCCTTCAGTTTCTCTAGTTGCATGGACTACTACACCTTGGACTTTACCAAGTAATCTAGCATTGTGTGTAAATCCTACACTAATTTATGTGAAAGTAAAAGATTTAAATGACAAAATATTTATCTTGATGGAAGCTCGATTAGATATTTTGTTTAAGAAAAAAGAAGATTTTATTATTTTAGATAAATTTCCTGGAGAAAAACTAAAAGGATTAAAATACAAACCTCTCTTTTCTTATTTCATACAAGTAAATTGTTTTAAACACATGTTTATTAATAACTACATTACTAATATAATGCTATTTTAAACAGTATCAAGAAACTGCTTTTAAAATTTTAACTGACGGTTATGTTACTGCTGAATCTGGTACTGGTGTAGTCCATCAAGCCCCTTATTTTGGAGAAGATGATTATAGAGTGTGTTTAGCTGCTGGAGTAATTACCCGAGATCAGGACATTATTTGTCCCGTAGATGAAAGTGGTAGATTTGTTTCTCCTGTCAGTGATTTTCTGGGCCAATATGTCAAAGTAAATATATTATATTAATTACCATTATCTTTTACTTAAGTAACAATTTTTTTTTATGATGTTTTCTACATCTTTAAACTGTAGGCAGAATATTAATGTATATTTTTCTTTAATAAATGGTGTACTGATGGATATTGGTTACACAACTGAGTACATTACTATTAATATGACTAATGTATAATATAATATTATTTACAGGATGCTGATAAAAACATTATAAAATATTTAAAAGGAGTGGGAAGACTGATAAATGCTTCTTCAATTAAACATAGTTATCCTTTTTGTTGGCGATCTGAAACCCCTCTCATTTATAAAGCTGTTCCATCGTGGTTTATAAGAGTACAACATATGAGTCAAGATCTATTAGATTGTAATAAAGCCACATATTGGTAATAATAGTAATTAATTTATTTAATTTTGTATTAATATTTGTTTAATTTATTTTTCAAATTATAGGGTACCAAATTTTGTTAAGGAAAAACGCTTTGGAAATTGGTTGAAAGACGCTCGAGATTGGGCAATCAGTCGCAATCGTTATTGGGGTACTCCTATACCTCTTTGGATATCTGAAGATGGGATGGAAATTGTTTGCATTAACAGTATTGAACAGCTACATAAAATGACTGGAGTTCTTGTAACAGATCTTCATCGAGAAACGTAATAATTACATTAATTTTTTTTTTTATTTTTAAAATTTATAACTTGTTCAGTTAATTTTATATACTATTTAAAATACTCCTTTTTTTTTACTATTAATATCAGGAGTTAATAATAATAATAATAATATATTTATAATTTAGAGTTGATAAATTGACAATTCCATCAGCTAGACCAGGTTATCCACCATTGCATCGAATTACTGAAGTTTTTGATTGTTGGTTTGAATCTGGATCTATGCCTTATGCACAACAACATTATCCATTTGAAAACAGAAAAGAGTTTTTTGAAAAATTTCCAGCAGATTTTATAGCTGAGGGAATAGATCAAACTAGAGGATGGTAAAAACAGTATACAACATATTAGATATTTAAGGATTTTCTTTAATAAATTGTACATGACTTTCAGGTTTTATACATTATTAGTAATATCAACAGCATTGTTCAATAAACCTCCATTTAAAAATCTTATAGCAAATGGCCTTGTACTAGCTTCTGATGGTCAAAAAATGTCAAAGCGTAAAAAAAATTATCCTGATCCTTTAGAGGTATAATTATTATATATATTTTTTAATTTAATTTAGTGATTTGGTATTTTTATTAAAGTGTATGATTTTATATATTTTTGCTCAAATACTTCTTTTATTATGATATATTATTTAGATAGAAACCAATTATGTTATGTATTTAAAGTATTAAAAAATGTATTTGTTTCTTTATAGAATAACTGTTGTTATTATAACTAAATTCTAACATATATATCAGAATTTTCAGCATTTTCAATAACACTTCAATGATTGTACACGAAACATCTTTTAATAATTTGAAATTTGATTCTACAAGTTTCAATTCTTGTATTAATGTTTTTACTAATATTTATCTCTTTTTATATCATTTAGTTCTGTACCTCTTACATAATTTTAATAATAGTTTACTAAAATTTAGGTTGTAAATAAATATGGAGCTGATGCATTGCGTTTATATCTTATTAATTCACCTGTGGTACGAGCAGAGAATTTGAGATTCAAAGAAGAAGGAGTAAAAGAAATTTTGAAAGACCTGTTTATACCTTGGTATAATGCTTATAGATTTTTCATACAAAACATTCGAGATTCTTCTGTGAGTAATTAATATTAATATTAAATAATTAATATCTTAATATGTATATAACTATATTTATTTTGAATGAATAGGGTAATATGTATAAACCAAATAAAAATTATTACTCAGTACCTAGTGAAAATAAAATGGATCGATGGATAACATCTTGGACACAATCATTAATTGCATTTGTGCGTCGAGAAATGGCAGCATATCGCTTATATACAGTTGCTCCAAAGCTTGTAAAATTCATTGATGTATTGACCAACTGGTATGTTAGATTGAATCGTCAACGGCTCAAGGGTGAATGTGGTTACACTGATTGGCAACAATCTTTAGATACATTATATCATGTTTTAATGACAATGGTCTGTTTAATGGCACCATATACACCATTTATATGTGAATTGATGTATCAAAATTTAAAAAAAATTGAAAATTTGAAAGAGTGTAGTGTTCATTTTCATATGGTACCTACAGTTCAGTAAGTCATATAAATCTAAATTTATATTAAATTCATAAATCAAATCTAAATATTATTTATTGATATTATTTTTGTAGAGAACATTTAATTGATACAAATATTGAACAAAGTGTTTCCAATATGCAAAATATAATTGAAATGGGCAGAATAATGAGAGATCGCAAGACAATACCAGTCAAAGTAAGTAGATTTATTATTTGTTATAATATATTATTATAATGAAAATGTAATTATTGTAACTTAATTCAAATTTAATATATATATATATGTTATTTAAATCCTTAATTAAAATTAGTATCCTCTTCCGGATTTAATGATTGTTGCTGATGATCCTAAAATAATTGAGAATATAGAAGAGTTCCGTAATTACATCGAAAAAGAATTAAATGTGAAAACTATTAATTTTACAAAAAATAAAAGTAGATATGTAAAACTTAGAGCTGAACCAGATCATAAAACATTAGGTTCCAGATTGAAATCTGATTTCAAAAGAGTTACTGCTGCTATAAGAGTGAGTGTAACCTAATTTAATATTTTTTACAAAAGACAAAAACATACACACATTTGAATGTGTATGTGTATATATGTATATATATTTAATAGTTTTTAAAGTAAACATAATTTATTTATTTAGGAATTAACAAATGAACAGCTTCAAGTATGGCAAAATGAAGTATCCGCTGTTGTTAATGGAAGTGATGACGTTAAAAAACCTCCCTTAAAAGTCTTAGAATATGAGTTGGACTCAACCGAATTCAGAATATTATATGACTTTACTGGTCCTGAAGCTGAAGAAATGACCAAGAAATATGAAGCACAACTGAATAATGATGTAATTGAATATGTTATAAAGTAATTTTGCCGTGTACTAGTATTAGTTCATTTTATTTGTTACAGATTTTGGTTTTAATAAATGTTACACCAGATCAGAGTATGTTAGATGAAGGTACAGCACGTGAAATAATTAACAGAGTACAAAAACTACGTAAAAAAGCTCATCTAGTGCCCACCGATTTAATAACAGTTTACTATAATATTAGTCCTGCGGGAGAGTTATCTAGAGTTGCTAAGGAATTGAATAATTTTATAATAAATGTTTTAAAAGTACCATTCATTGATGGGCCACCAGTAGGAAATGTAATCATTGAAGAAACCCAAACAGTAATTATGAATTATTATTTATATTTTATATTAGAAAATCGCTTTAGTGATCTATATGTTATACAAATCTTTTATTAATTTCTAAAAAAAATTTTTATTATATTATTAGTAATTGCTACCATAACTATTATGGTTTTAGGTTTTAGTGTTTTACTAATGGATATCCATAATTTAAAAAAAAAAATTTCGACAAAATGCAAACTAGGTATCCCACTTAAAGGAATTCACATTTGACAATGCCTAATTTGACTAACCTAACCTAACCTTATATTTATTTGTCATTAACAAATGCCATCCCTTCCAATAGCTACTTATGAGCATTATATGGTGTGAATTTACTACCCACATGTAAATCTTATTTTTGAAAATATTTATGTGTGGGATAATTTATAGTACAATAAACATTTATTTTACTTTGACCATTTATGTGTAAGCATTATATAATTAATGTATCAAAAAAGTAATTTTTTTTTTAAACTAATGAACATCTTTAATTTTTGATACATTTGATGTGTTCGTTTTTTAATTGTCCAATTGATTACATTTTATTGCCCAAAAAGTGCTTCAAAATGAATATTTCATAAACAAAGGGAAAAAAACAAAACAATATTTGTACTCGAGTAATAAAATATTTTCAACATTTGTTTCATCAAAAATTTTAAATTATTAATTTAAATTTGAATATTATTAATCATCACATAATTTGTTTAATTTTTTTTTTTTGTACAATAAGAACAAAATTCTAAAATATTATAAATAACATTTTGCTGTACATATTAATAATTTTAATGTATAAAATAATAAATATTAATGTTTGAAATGAAAGATTATATTTATATAATCATATATATTATAATGAAAACTTCAAATTATTTGATTTTTAAATTTGAATCTTAGTTATTATTATGATACAATTTATAAAAACTACGTTTAATGATTTTTTTTTTTTTAGCTTAAAGGTTCTAATTTGAAAATTATTCTAGCCAAAGAAAACACTAATAATATACCATTGCCGAGTTGCAAGTAAATTAATATTTTTCTTATACATAAATATTTGTTGTTTTTTTTTTTACAGAAAATAATTGATCATTTGTTTTAATTTAAGGTATGTCAATATAAAGCTCTACGGATTAAACGCCAGATATGGTGCTTCTGATTCAACTACTATTCTTCTTGAAAATCCTGTTGGTAAAAATGTACTGAATGTTGATAGTTTGACCAAATTGGTAAATACAAGTTTAAATTACTCAGTACAATATTTTAATGCAAAATATTTCATTATTGGAATGTTGGAATTTTAATCTATTAATTATTTCATTAATACAGATACAAAATGTGTTTGGTTTGTTTGGTGTTGATATTTTGGTGAAATCTGCTGATGGTAAAATTTTAGTTGATGATTTACTCAATAAACTCAACAATGGAACAATTATTGTTCAAAATAAAAATACATCTTTAGAAAATACAGAAATTCAAGTTCAACAAGAAACATCACCAATTTCCCAGTAAGTTTATTTTGATAATTATTTACAATTTATGTTTCTAAGAAATTAGTCATACTGTTTATTATTTACTGCGTTTAATTTTAAAGCGATAATTTTGTTTATTAAGGATTTAAAATTTGATTTATATTCATATTTTTTAACATAAAAAAAATTTTAAATATTAAATTTATTTTAAATTTAGGTTTATTAATGTAAAGTATGGAGCTGAAATTGGAACTGTATTATTACATAAAGGAGATGATAAAAAAAATTTAAACGAATTAAAACCAAAGATTGGCCATATATTCAACCTTAAGACAAACGAAATGAAACTCGTACAAGAAAATGATTTTATAATTGTACATTTAAATGAATGAAGTCTTTTTGTTTGTTTTTTTTTTTGTACATTTATTTGATAACTGAAATTAATTATTTGGTAATTAGCATTTTTTTTTTAATTTCTGATAACAAATACAATAAAATTGAATGTATTTTAATTAAATTATTATTTGTTTTTTTAACTTTGTATGTACAATTAACCTACAACAATTGCAGAAAAATACAAGTAACATTAAATTGTAAAATCAGCCTAATTAAAAAAAAAATGGTAAAAAGTATAATAGGAGGTAGTTTTAAGGAAAGAATGAATTAATAATAATTAAAAGGTACATTATTTAAATTAATTAGAGTGAGACATTATTTTATTTTATTATTATTTTGTTTTACTTAACAAATACGAGAATTGCAACAATTCTTTAGAACATCAAAATATTGGAAAAATGCCATTTAAAATTGTCCAGGTTTTATTTAGATATCTTCCCACACTTTCTCTTTTTTTTTTGAAGATTAATATTTTGTATAGTGGTTATTCTGTTAGCAACAAGGCGACTAGTTAAAATAAATTAATTTTGTATAAAAATAACGGGATTATTTATTTATATGTTTACAAAGTGTTTACGCTTAGAGGTACCATTAAATATTTCAGCTGGATGACCTTGTATTGAAATAAGATTTTTAGGAGGTAAAATGCTGGAATACTGAAATTACGTTTTGAGAAAATTTCACATTTTAAAATCTTACGGTACATGCATGCACAATAAACCTCAGTTTTTTTAAAAGAAATTGATAAAGTTAGAGTAAGTCAAAATTTGAATTTATGTATAATCAGTTTTTAACGAAATTTTAACCGTGTTGTTCATCTTATACACAAGTCGCTCACTTACGGTTGTTAAATCACCGTTTGTACACAGATAAGACATTTGCCAAAAATCAAGGTAAATTATCCGATTCATTATTGTAATAAATCTGAAACCAGTTTTGTGTCGATCAATTGATCTAATTTCGACTCTCTAGAGATCTAGTCTCTAATGATGAACCACCAGAGGCGGCTCGTGCACAGGAGCATGTGCACCATCTACAATTTTAATTAAATAAAGCACTTGGAATATTTTCACATTTATGTAATTAACTCACTAATCCTGACAGATAGAATAAAATTAATTCCAACGTAAAAAAAGTTTCCACGCTTATTTTTTATTTGAAAATTTTCAATAACATTCAAAATTCTTAGACAATTGGTTTATTCCCATTTATTTTCATATTATTACCTTGAACAAAATACAGTACGCACCGGGGGGAATGTTTATTTATCTTTAGTACTAATAAAAACATATATATACCTATTTATAACCATATAGTAAGTAAACGAGATCTGTATGATAGACTACCCCCAAGACATGACTAGAGATAATACTACTGTTATTATATAATATTACAGCTATCGATTATATATAAATTAGGATGATAAAATGATGATGGTACGGTAATAATTGTTCAAAAAAAAAAAAAAAAAAAAAATAATTATTCCAAATTTGGAACATCTGTCCGTTTGAACAAATGTTTTTTGAAACATGTGTCCTTTAGAAGAAATAATTTTGGAACAAATACTCGTTGGATTAAATGTTTTTTAAAACGTGTATACGTTGGAATAATTGTTTTTTGCTAATAATTGGAATAAAAGTATACTATTTTAACATCTATAAACAATATTAGTAAATTATAATATTAGTCAAGTAAAATCTACATTTATTACTTAACATAATAAAAATGAATATGATTACATTAATGAATTATTACACAGTAAATACTATAAAAAGCGCCTATTGTAAATAATAATGGAGTACAATTCAAAAGAATAATTCAATGTTTGAACCGATAACAAATTAAAAAATGTATTTCACATTAGTTGTTGAAAACATAGTTAACTGTAATCTATTATATTCCGTTAACCACGATCACGAACATAAAATATTGTATTACAACAGAATATATTTTAACATCGTGATAGGAACAAAAGTCTATTTGAACAAATAACGAATGGAAGATAAATTATTTGGATTATATATGATTCGAACAAATATTTTTGGAACAAATCGTAATATTTGGAGCAAAGGTCGATTGGAATAAGTATATACATTTGATAATAATTTTGGAACAAAAGGTAGAGCGGTCCTAGTTTAATGACAACTACGGATAAGCGAATTTCGCGATTAATTCGCCAAATTCTCGAAAAAGACATAAATTGATAGGAAAATGCTTTTGAACACTCCAAAAGCATTCACCGACTGCTAGTCGCGACACTTGCGCACAGTCGACGGATAATAATGACGTAAATCGTTAGTTATCGACCGGCAAACATCTTTAATTATCGTACAATCCGCGTAATCACAACAACCCAATTCATAGAATCGCAATAATTTTTTATAAATTATTTATGTGATTTGATTAATGCCAAATGACTCGTTGTAATTACGCAAATGATACACGGACGTTCTGTTAATTGTGTTGGTATTATTTTGTGAAAGAATACCGTAAATTTTTTTAAAAAAAATCTCAACTAAACGAATTTCTGTGTAAATTCGAAATTAATTATTAAGAACCGGCGGAAGTGTTTTTCTAATAAGAAAGTCGGTCGGACGTATACAGTGAAACTATATACATGTGTAAGTAAAGCTTACTAGCAGCGGACTTATTCACTAAGTAGGATTAGTGAGTATTATTTACGCAAATGTGAAAATATTCCAAGTGTTAAAATTTCGTCCTATTTTTAAGAATCGCGTTTTACAAACGACTTGAGTAATGAATAGAGGCACGGAGGGTGGTCGATGGACCACCCATCCCTGTTCAACGGATTGAATACGGGGCCCTCTATGCATAATGCGTCGCCTTGTACTATCGTTTTAATATTTCTCTAATTTTTATTTTTAACCCGTGAAAATAATAATGTACGCGCGCGCGTGTATAATTCACGTAGCATATAAACTCGCGTGGACGTGCATATAATATATATATTATTACATTTCTTGTAGAGGTTACGACATAATAATAATAATATATTTTTATATATAAATGAACTTGAGGAGAACTGTAGTATATAACGGTGCGCATGTCAACGCACTTCGCACTGGTGTCCCCGCCATGCGTTTTATATTATTCGATTCGGTTCGTGTCTATTTTAAAGCACCGGCGGGGTCGCTCGCTGCCAGTAAAATCCTTCCGGATTTTCGTAGGTACGTATTATTTATTTATTTTTTTTTTTACCATGTGATTTATAATTATATACGATTCTAATCAGCGGTACCGAATACACTTTAAAAGGTGCGACAGAAAGCACTCTTTTTTTTTAAAGAGTGAGTGGGGATTGCTTCAAAATACGTATTTTAACGCGGATAAAATTTAGTGTTTATTAAACTTAGTTTCACTTAAAATTTTAGCGGTCGGCGAGTGAGTGTAGTTTTAAACACTTCTGTCACACACACACACACACACACATTTTTTTTTTTCACTGATTCCAATATATACTCAGTACTCTAATTGTGATGGTACGCAGAGGCTGCTCTACTATTATTTTCTTTTTTTACTTAATCCCGACTACTAGTTTTTTTTTCTACCGGAACGATACGAGGACGGTTGGTACGGGTGACTTAAGTAGGTGAGAGACTTTATAATATTATGCGGAAGTGGCGATTGAGGGATACAGGGAGGTGTGTGTGTGTGTGTAGTTTCAAAAATTATATTGAACTAATTTGCTTTGCGGAACGTTCATTTTTTTTTTTTTTTTTTACTACCGGATGAGCTTTACATTTGTTTCTTTGATATTTCCAATGCAAGTGTACTGCAGTTTACGACGTTTTTAAAACGTTTTTCCTTTTAGCCGTGTGTGTGTGTATAAATATATTTTTTTTTTCGAGACGAGAAAAAAAAGCAAAAAAAAATGTTTTCAATTTTTTTGAAAAACACTATACAATACATATATACGAGCGTATTGTCACATAATGCCCGTCACTATCAGGGGCGTATTTACTTCATCCCTTAGGGGGGGAGGGCGAATAGAAAAAAGGGCCCGTCGAATCTGTTGCCAACATAGAATTATCGAAAAATTATATAAAAATAATGTTTTAAATAATAAAAAAATGTTTTACGACATTTTAGTTTTAGTTCGATTAATTTTAGTTGTCAGCGTAGATATAGGTACATACACAAGTATCTAGGGGGGAGGGGCGATCGCCCCATCGCCCCCCCCCTTGTATACGCCCCTGGTCTCTATATAGATATTATTATTATTATTATACGTGTACGACGCAGTTCTATTTCGATAGATTATAATAGCAACGGTATGTAGGTAATATGCGTATAGAGTGGGTGGCTCTGCAGCATTATTAAAACGCGTACTCGCGGCAGTTATTTTATATCCGTCCGGCGGACTGTTATTTTTTTTTGTGCCTCGAACGTCACCACCGAGGTGGGGTAAACGGGTCGCGAAATACGATAATGACCGACCACCGACGAGCGCGTGGGACGGCGCATGATGTGAGCAGCGTTTATATAGTAATAACAAGCGTGCGCGCGCGCCCGCGGACTTCAACAATATAAACAACACTTAATGCAGTTAGTGCACTGGCGCGTGTGCTGCTGGTGTAACGCGCATTTAGTGGACCGTCGCGTCGTTTCATATTATCATCGTTATTATTATATTATAGGCCGGATCGTCTTGTTTTCGTTTTGCCCGCGCGCGCGCGCACGCGTGTGTGTAATGTTCGAATAAAATCTAACGAGTTATAATACACCTGCGCCGCACGTATTGCACAATTATATATTTATTGCAAGAGGTAAGTGGATCGGGTAGTAAACAGCTCGTGTTCGCCGTATTTGGGTTTATAACGATAATAATTTCAATAAATATATCCCTCGATATTATATATATATATATAAATAATATATATAATAATACATATTTATATAAATAATATATATAATAATACATATTTATATAAATAATATATATAATAATACATATTTATATATTATGCAAGTGGCGTACGCAGGATTTTTTTCAAAGGCGAGTAGTAGCTTTATAATATACACGAATTGACGAGCTTTTTTTTTTTTGCTGCCCGTCACTTTTTAAAAAAAATCTTCTCCTCTCGGCCATAGTATATAATCCATAAAATATAAAATAAATTATGGTTTTATCGGGGGAAATTTCTTCTTTTTTTTTTTTTTTTTTTTTGTCGTCGTTTCAAAATCTGTCAGCCCTCCTTGCGTACGCCACTGTACCTATATTTTGACCGCGCGTTCGTATTTATCGCGTGCGAGTGACAATTTTCACAACGAATGTATTACGTTGAAATATCGCGGTGTTTTTTTATATATATATATAAAAAAAAAAAAATTTATGAAAACGCGAAGACGGGTCGCGGTTGTGGACAAGTGCGATAAGTTACTACTCGGTTAAATTTAATAATTTACGAATAACCTTATACGCAGTACGTCATTTTAACACCGATTGTTTCTTACAAAATTAACCTGGGAGCTATTGAAAAACGTTTCATTTCAATATTGTCATTATCCGTTAAAACAATATAAGCACATTGTCGAAAAACTTGTAATGGAAAAAAAAATATAAATATATATATATGTATACGTAATATTTTATACCTGATAATTGGTCATTTCAATTATATTAATTATCTATATATTTGATGTATATACGCGCATATTAAACTTGAAACGTTTATTAAAAAAACTGTTGTAAATAACGATTTTTGTGATTTTTTTTAATACGTAATTAAAGCGTATACGTCTTACATTTTAATACGTTTTTAAGCCTTAAAACTGAAAATTGCCTATTTTATGAATTAATAATAAATAGGCTCGAAATCTCCAATTCTCATAAATAGACCGAAAGTGAGAGACAATTTCTTTTCTCTTATTTAATTTATAAAGTTTGCATAAATTTGGTGAATATTTTAAGTTTCTATATAACCGCATTAGTTTTAAAAATAATATGAAGAATTAACGATTATAATAATCGACTTCGACGATATCGCGTTTTTGTGTAATTCTTCGGTAGTTTTTCAGGTTTTTTTTTTAAGAGTTTTTGAAAAAAATCGAAAAATTACTTCTCTAATGAAATACTAACTAGACGCAATTTGTTACCGGAAACAATAAGTATGACATTAAATATCGGAGCACTCCTTTTGGCAGAATTTTTGGATTTAAAATCAAATCAGAATCTAAATTATTATTATGTAATTTATTTATTTATTTTTTTTTTTTTTTTGCTGTTTTGAATGACACGTATAAGGCGAAATTACTGAGAAAATCGAAAAAAACGTTTCAAATAAATTACTGCAATTATAGTACAATTTGTTATACCGAAACGTAACGCGTGAAAACGAGATCATCCGAGCATAATTTTTTCTAGTCGAAAATTTGAAAAAAAAATTGTTAACATTGTTGTAAAACAAGCTTTCTCGTTTCGTCCAAAATCTAAAATATACATTTAAAAATAATTTATGATTATTGAATATTTGAATGTGTACAGTAATATTCCAGGTTATTCGTGTAAATTAATATCATTAACTTTTTTACATTAAACAACAATAATGTGGAATGCTTACATATATTTTATATCAACGTAAATTTAATTTAAATAATATTCTTAAAATATTTTAACTATATGCCATTTAGGTAATAATTATATTATGTAGTTGTTATCTAAAAAAAAAAATAATAAAAATTACCTAATTACAGCAATTTATATTATGTATAAGTCTTAAAAAATATAAAAACCTTAAACACACACATATATATATATATATATATATATATATATATATATATATTACTTACAATATTATATAATTAAGTTATTATGTTTTGTTCAAAATTTGTTAATATTTATTTTAAATATTTGATTTAGTATTATGTAGGTATATATATATTTAGTTATAATTTATTTTTTTTATGATACCATACCTAGTTATATACATTTACATTTCATAATATAAATCTTAGCAACTTCATAATAATGTTGGTTATACTTGGCGGATTATATGTAGTGTAAGTTTATTATTGTGTGCGTGAAGGACGTATTAATAAAATGTGTACTACCTAACGCATGTAAATTCGTATATTATGTTGTATAGCAGAATTTTCCAAGGGATAACACTTGACAATGTTCTAGCGTTTGACAGGACAATTAATTGGTTTGATATTCCAACGGACAAGCCCTCTGATGTTCATTCAGTCGCCCGGTTTTATAACACGGTTATATTATTATATAAATATCATATTTTCGTTTACACAGCGCAATCGAAGAATATTTATGTGTTTAAAATAATACTTTGTGGTTATAAATGTAATATTTTATTGAAAACCTTTTAAAAATATTTTTTTAGTTATTTTAAATTGATTATATATAATATTTGGTTGCAATTACCCCTCCCCCCAAGAAAACCATTTAATAATATAATATAATTAATATTTTAAAAATAATATAAACAAAATATTTGTAAATGGTTTAATCAAAAATATTTTATACATAAATATTTTCAAAATCCAAATTTAAGAATATTAAAAAGATGTTCTATTAAAAATATGACTGAAATATTTGCAAAATTGACTATAAATGAAGTACTTGGTCGAGATCACTGAAAAATGTCTTAATAACAAAATTTACATTTATGTGTGGATTAATTTCATATAAATTACAAATGAATACAATTTAATATAATATATTAACTCTACACTTTTCAGTGGTCATCGGTAGGAGTAGCTCAAAATATTTAAATTTATATATATATATAACTATAACTGAGAACAGTAATAATATGTATAAGGCGTGTGTATATATATATATATATATATATATATATATATAAATATTAAGAAACATGATTTTTAAAGGTAAAATGAACATAAATTATATATACTGAGATACTTCGTATGTATTTCACTTGTAAAAAGAAAAAAAAACACATTCGATTATGGTATATTATTTAACCAGATTGTTATTGTGTTTATCTTGAAAATTGTATAGCCAATGCGATGATATAATATTAAGTAAACATTATTAAATATATATAATATAGTGCTTAGTATAATATCATCTATAGGTACCATTTATTTATACTGTACATCCCACCGCTATCGTTGATACACTCAGTCGCATATTATTATAATAATACCTATATAAGCGTAATCATCGTCGTCTATATATTATGCTATCTAGACGAGTATATATATATATATATATATATATTATATACCTAACTACTCTATGCAAATATAGACATTAATAAACAATACCATACAAAAAAAAAATTTCGAAATACGAATTTAAATTACTGTATTACACACCGTAGAGAAGTATAAAGTAAAACTATACACTATATAATAACGGTAAATTAATCATTTGAAAATGAATATTATTTTCTATAGCTAATATGCATTTTTAAAATGATATTGTATTTAAGAAAATCACCGCGGACTTTGATTTTGCTATAGTGATTTGAGTGTACCTATATGTGTTTGGAAAGAACGGCGTTCATATTTTATGAACGATACGTGAACGTCACTCGTTTTTTTCAAATAGAACGTGAATGTGAACGATTTTCAGGGTGTTCAAATATATATATATAGGTACCTACTTAATAAAATAAATTTATACGTATTAATTATTATGTGACAAATTTTCCTAATATTATTCTTATTATATTTATGAAAAATGTGTCAATTAACCGATTGTTTCTATTAAGCGATTAATACGCTTAATGCGACTAACGGTTGGTCCTTCAAGTCCATTAATTATTGATTATGCATGTATTTTAATTAAAATATATAAATAATAATATTGTGTTATAATAACTTTTTTACATTTTAACAGTTTAATTCGAAAATGTTTTTTATAATTAACTCATATCAATATTATGAATTGTAATTATTTTAAAGTATGCGCATATATGCAAGTTTATACTATATATAAATACAATATATATTGACATCAATATCGAGTAAAAAATATAGGTAGAGGTATAACTATTAAAAAAAAGTTTCTATTTCCTAATGACTGTTCAATTTGTCTAACATTTTTAAATGCGGAAAATAAAATATATTTATTAAAATGATGTTATTTTTTTTTTTAAATAGTTTGTAGGAAATCTGTTTTAATTACACGCGTACTATTTCCATCAGTACATTTCCGATAATATATCGTTATTACAGGTACAATGGCACTACAGAAGCTTATACATTTATTAAATTAGTGTTTGATGTTTGATTTGTTATTAAATTAGTGTAATGAAATACGTAAACGTATATCTAACGTACATACGGGTATATACTTATCTAAGAAAGAAGTATGCGTTATTTATTATTATACGAATACCTACTAATAATAAATACAAGTTATCTGTAAGTGTTGACGCGGTTGGCGTAAGAGATAATGTACGCACATAATTTATACTATTATTATTATTATATAGAGGTAGAAGTACCGCATAATGAGAAATCATTTAATTCTATATTGAACTAATATGAAAATATGACAAAAAAAAAAAAAAAAAAATAGCAGGAGCGAAGGTACCTACCTATATATAGGTATTGAAATTCATTATTGAATACAATACGTTATATAATATTTGTACGAGTTTGTTTTTATTATTTTAGTGTAGTTCTATCGGAATGTGTATGTATATTATTGTATTGGCTATTAAAAATAAATAATTAATATTATATCTTTAATGGATTTCATCGTAAAACATAATGTGTTTGGTGAGACACGCTGCTGGATGTATTCTGTGGAGTGGCAGAAACGAGGATTGCCACATGCACACATTTTGATTTGGTTGGTTGAAAAGATAAGGCCAAATGAAGTTGATGCAGTGATATCAGCTGAAATCCCTAATGTACAAGTAGATCCTGGATTGCATGAGGTAGTTATCAAAAACATGATACATGGTCCCTGTGGAACTCTTAATCAATATTCACCGTGTATGATGGATGGTAAATGTTCAAAACGATATCCACGGACATTAATATCGGAAACAATTACTGGTAATGACGGTTATCCATTGTATCGTCGCAGATCGACAGCAGACAATGGAAAATCAACAATTGTCAAATTAAATCAACAAGATATTGAAATAGATAATCGTTGGATTGTTCCATATTCACCCATTTTATCAAAGACATTCAAAGCACACATCAACGTTGAATCTTGCTATTCAGTGAAATCTATTAAATACATTTGCAAATATGTAACCAAAGGGAGTGATATGGCTGTGATTGGAATTGGTGCAGAGAATTCCAATGATGAAGTTACCCAATACCAAATGGGCCGCTATGTCAGTAGTAATGAAGCAGTTTGGCGAATATTTTCTTTTCCTATTCATGAGAGACACCCTTCTGTTGTTCACTTAGCTGTGCATTTAGAAAATGGACAAAGAGTGTATTTTACAGCACAGAACGCAGTACAAAGAGCTGCTCAGCCACCATCTACTACATTAACCAGTTTTTTTGAGACATGCCAAAACGATGATTTCGCACAAACATTGCTATATTCTGAAATGCCAAAATATTATACCTGGAATCAATCCTCAAGGAGATTTATACGACGGAAACAAGGAAAACCAGTTCCAGGATATACAGATGTATATTCCACCGATGCGATTGGCCGGATTTATTCAGTACATCCAAGCAATGATGAATGTTTTTACTTACGACTGCTATTAGTCAATGTACGTGGCCCAACATCATTCCAACAATTACGAACTGTTGATGGTGAATTGTGTGGATCCTACAGAGAAGCCTGTCAACGTTTGCAATTGCTTGAAAATGACGCTCATTGGGATCAAACTCTCAATGATGCTGTAATATCATCACACGCTCATCAAATACGAACATTGTTTTCTATAATCATATCTACATGCTTCCCATCAAACCCAATTGATTTGTGGATCAAGTACAAAGATTATATGTGTGATGATATTTTGTATCAAATACAGAATAGAATGGGAAATCCAAATATACAAATCAGTGAAGAAATTTACAATGAAGCATTGATTTCAATTGAGGACATGTGCTTGATAATGTCAAACAAACTATTAATTCAATTAGGCTGACCGCGCCCAATCGTCCAATGCATGACGCTTTTAACCAAGAGTTGCATCGAGAAAGACTGTATGATCTCAACGCTTTGAAAGAATTAATTCAAACAAATCTTCCACTGTTAAATGAACAACAGAAGTATGTATTTGAAACTCTTATGAAAGTAACAAATGATGAAACTGGAGGGATTTACTTCTTAGATGCACCTGGTGGTACAGGAAAAACTTTTTTGATTTCATTAATATTAGCAACAATTCGCTCACAAAATAAAATTGCACTTGCACTCGCTTCGTCGGGAATCGCAGCAACTTTGCTTGAAGGTGGTCGAACAGCCCATTCAGCACTAAAATTGCCATTAAATATGCAAAGCAATGAAACTCCAACCTGCAACGTTTCGAAGAACTCTGCAATGGCAAAGGTTTTGCAGCAATGTAAATTGATTGTTTGGGATGAATGCACGATGGCACATAAAAACTCTTTGGAGGCTTTGGACAGAACCTTAAAAGATCTACGGAGCAATAATAACCGATTTGGTGGTGCAATGATTTTATTAGCAGGAGATTTTCGTCAAACATTGCCGGTGATTCCACGATCAACGCCAGCTGATGAACTCAATGCATGTCTAAAGTCCTCCAGTTTGTGGAAACATGTCAAAGTACTTCATTTAAGCAAGAATATGCGTGTCGAGTTGCAAAATGACCAATCTGGAAACATATTCTCTAAACAACTCATTGACATTGGTAATGGCAAATTTCCTATAGACATGTTGACTGGCTGCATTAACTTTCCTCAAAGTTTTTGTCAGTTAACTCGATCAAAAGATGAACTTATTCAGAAGGTGTTTCCAGATGTTTCTCAAAATTACAGAAACCATGATTGGTTGAGCGAACGAGCTATACTGGCTGCCAAAAACATAGATGTAAATGAATTAAATTTCAAAATTCAAGAACAAATTACAGGCGAATTGAGGATATATAAATCAGTTGATTCGGCTACTAATCAATATGATGTAGTCAACTATCCACCGGAATTTTTAAACTCGCTGGATTTGCCAGGATTGCCACCTCACAATCTTCAATTAAAGGTTGGATCGGTGGTTATAATGTTGCGAAATATCAACCAACCGCGTCTTTGCAACGGTACACGGTTAGCGATAAAAAAATTACTAAACAATGTGATAGAAGCAACTATACTCAAAGGAAAGTATAAAGGAGAAGATGTTCTCATACCGCGCATCCCAATGATTCAGACTGATGTGCCATTTGAGTTTAAACGACTACAGTTTCCAGTGCGTCTTGCTTTTGCTATGACTATAAACAAGTCCCAGGGGCAATCATTAAGTGTTTGTGGTATTAATCTAGAAAACCCATGTTTCTCACATGGTCAATTGTATGTTGCCTGTTCCCGTGTTGGAAAACCATTAGATTTGTTTATCTATGCGCCAGGTAATCAAACAAAAAACATCGTATACCACAAAGCACTACAATGATAATAATAATAATTATGATTCACATGATTAACAATAAAGCGATTACTTACTTTTAAATCATTATATATGTTTTTTATTCACAACGCCCTATCACCAGGTTGACGGTTCTGTTCAGGAGAATATTTTTAAAATACGTAGGCACAAAAACTGCCACATTACAAATCTTTTTGACAGGACGAAGTCTGTCGGGTCAGCTATTTTAGGCGGAATTAAAAATATATATTTTTTATATAATAGTTATAGGTAATGTAAATTACTAGACCCCCGAGAAAAAATTTGAAAATACGCTACTGGCTGGGTTAGAGGCGAGGGAGAAGAAGAGCATGTGTATTGAATTAAAATTTTAAAGTTTAATAAATGATGCAAGTTCGTTCAAAACTGTACACGGGCGAAGCCGGGTAATTCAGCTGTAATAAAAAATACAAATCTTTGGCACGGGCAACGCCGGGCAGGACAGCTAGTTATTATATATATATATATAGTTATATTAAATAAATATTTATAAATATACGATTACGCAGATAAATGTTATTAAATTACATCTCGTATACGCGACACGCCTTTCACTGTAACAGAATAATTATAATAGACCGTTTTATAAGAGTTTGTGTATGTTTCGTGTTTGCTACATACACACAAAACATATTATTAAAATCTTGTATACTGGTTTAGTTGTCGTTTCACGGAGTGTTACCCATCATAATAATATTTTATAATTTTATATGTGTACACTTTCACTTAAACTAGACACGTCCTCCGATTTAAATAAGTTACAAAACTACTCTGCCAAGCAAATTATACATATACACAGGCGCGAATTGAATTTAATAAAATTAATATACGTTATATTTTGGCCGTTGTACAAAAACTACGAATATTTTCATTAAGTACATGTCTAGCACGTTTTGGACCATTGCTCAATAATATACAGAAGTAATAGTTGCCTTAAATAAATCATATTCAATTTCAAATCTCTCTTTCGTCCAATGTCTCAATGTTGTGTATGCGTGTGTGTGTATGTATAATATATATATATATATAATTTATACTATATATCAACATAATATATATTATTATTATTTTGATTTTATCCTCAAAATATCGTCATATACACATATAAAAAACAATCGATTTTGTGTACATATATATATACCGTGCGAGTGTAAAAATAAACTCACTCGATATACATATTATAATGCGCATTGAATAGCTTATTATGTATAGTTAATATGCACTGTTGGTTTACATTTGTTCAGCATTGCGGAAAATTTGAGCAATTTTTGTAATCTAAAAATCATTTTACATTACATATAAATGTTTTGAAAATATTCCTGTTATTTCTGCCAATATACGCGCATAACATATTATGTATTATATTTTATCGTAAAATGGTATACGCGTTATAACTTTTAAAAAGGTACGCGTGACATTTTTCAACGCTAATTATGCGAATAATTGATAAAATAACCGTATATATGTAGTTTATTATTACATATAAATATTATTTTTTTTCAAATAATTTTTATGGTACTCGATATCCAAATAGATCCGAAACTGCAACATTTTTAGCCTTCAGACGCAGTTGAAAATCACTTGTTACATATCGAACATCGGAATACAACAAATTTATGTAGGTATATTTAATCGATGATAAACGTATAAAAAAAGTTTTTCTCGGACAAGTTTTATCTACAATAAAAAAATTCCCGTTTCCAAAAATATATTGTTTTTATATTTAACAAAACTATAAGAGAAAATAATATATATTTTATATAAGAAAACAAATTCGATATTCTATATACCCACTCGTTCTTTAATTTCAAATAAAATCCTACAAGTTTTCATTGCAGAATTTTGACACGTCTAACGAACGCGTTATATATAATATATTTTACTTTTTATTTTTCTACACAATACATGTCTATTAATTTTCAAAATCTACATATAATAATAATAGTCGCAAAATGATTTCAATAATGAAGTATCCTTTTAAGTTTTTGACATTTTACATTTTTGTAATAATAACAATAACAATAATAATAATAATAACAACAATAATAATAACAACAATAATAATAATAATAATAATAATAATCGATGAAAAATCAACTTACATTGTGGATACTTATGAAATAATAAATCTCTATTTAGGTTTACTGTATTGTCAAAGTTATGTTCCATGATAATTTTTTTAATGAATTTATGAAGTTCCTAAAATATTACGTTACTATACATATTCGTAATATAATATATCTATACCTATTGTGTAACCTGAAATAAAGGTAACTAAAAAATGTTCAACTGTACAGTACTCATATACATATATATATATACTACTTTGTTCAGTCAGTAATGCTATTTTCGTATTTTAAAATCAATTTTTAATAGTTGTTGAAATTTGTTTTTAATAAATAATAACTATTGAGTAGAGTACTATTGGATACGCTAATATAAAAATCTGTATAAAAACATCTGTATAAAAATATTGTTTATTATAAAAATTTTATTGTTTGTACTTTATAGTTTATATACATGTATATAATGTACTTATAATAGGTAGTTATATTGTATCGATATAGTGATATTTAATTAATAAGAAGACGTGTACATTTATATACCAACAATATTAGATAAAGATATATAAACATTCGATGTATAGGTACTTGAGAATTATGCGCTGGTTTTTTTTTACAATTATTATAAATCTATAACAAGTCTAATACATATACGGCACATAATAATATGTATATATTAAAACATAATATATACGATATAGTACAAACTTACTTTCTAGAACAAACACTAGAAACCTGAATAATTTTTTATCATGTATAGTATTCGTTTTATCGCGGTGTATATATGTAATAGATATACTGGTTTGAACCTTGGAGGTTATTTGCTTCAATTCCATTTATTATTTGATTATTTTTATTATTATTCATTTATAAAATACCGTATAAATACTGAATAACTCTGAATTGAAAACATTTCGGTAATCGTAATGTGCTATATACAATCAAACTATATCTATAGACATATATAGGCGCGCGTTATCCGTGAAAAATGTAAGAAATCCCCTAGAGAAGACGACGACTTACGCTGACTATACATATGAAGACGAGTTTTTCAAAATATAAAATTGTGAAATTAAATTAAGCCTGTATATCAAGTACAGTTGTCATATTTTATATATATAAATGTATCGCCATTATTTATTTTAGGTAGCTAACTAATTTCATTATAATATAGAAAATTGAAATTCAAGTAGTCATTAAAACATTTAAAAACGTTTAACGTTATAACAATATATGCGATTTAAAACGGAAAAAAAACTTCTTACAAATATTATCTATACAGACCTAACCAGACCACATAAGTTAAAAAACAAACAGTAATATAACTGACGTAATTTTACAATTTAAATTATATAATTAGTTCTATATATATAAGATATTGATATAAATATTAATTTTAGAGGTATTGTAAACACGCGTTTTGTATAGAGTACTGTTTCGTTTGCAAAAAGTTTTTAGATTTATTTTTTAAATAGTTAAATAACTATTTACTTTTAAAATCAAAAGCCGAAATGTTATATTATTATTTAAATTGATTAAATATTCTTATTAAAAAAAGTGCAATGTTTATATGGACTACAAATTATGTTATTAATTTATGATTTTCCACTCGAGTAATCTTTTAGTGACGTATCTATATTATTTATGTATAACAATAACAGTGACCGATCGTTGATCAAACATCAAATAAATGTCCGATTGTAAATTATCTAATATTTACATTTTTTTTCAATATGTACCTATATTAATATTATCATGGTTAATTATATCTGAGATAAATATACCTCTAGACTGTTGAATAGTACGTAAATTAAAGCAGTTTTTATTAGAAGCTGAAAATTTAAATCAAAGTAAATTATAATCGCTATAGCCATGAAAATAAACCATTGGATTTATGATAAAACCATATAGAAGTCAAATACCTCTATATAATATACCCTTAATAGTATTATATAGATAATTATAATGTAATAATATAGTCTAAACTATTAAAGTGTCTAGAATTTTATGAAACTGAATTAGGAGAAAAGAAATTGTTGGTCGCATATTGTTATAATATAATATTACATATAAAAATATAAATCTGTGTATTATAATATAAAGTCATTTGTTATAAAAATAATATTAGAATAATTATTCAAATTTGTACGTAATTTTTTGTTTTTTGTTTCAGCAACATTAAAAATGTCAGTGAAAAAAGTGCTTCGAATTTTTAATCCTCTTCCAGTTCACACAGTCCTTTTTTTAACGTTAAGTTACTTCTTAGTGCAATTGGTTTTCAGTCATATAACGCACGCGCTCACTTTACTCGTCGACTCGTACCACGTGCTGTGCAAACTAATATACTTATTTGGATCCATACTATGTGTTAAGGTGCCTCAATATTATAATATAAATCATTATAAATATATTATACTTATATACCTCCATCTATAGAATTCGTTTGGTTATATTCTTACAGTGTAAAATAATGTATTATTATATATATATATATATATATATACCAAAACCCGAACGAATTTTATAATATATTTTACGTTATACATGTATATAAGTACGTTGCAGCACGACGATTACGACGAAATGTGTTCAAACGAGCAGTGTACGGAAAGACTCGTCATCAACTCGGATATGGATGATTTTCACGCGTCCGAAATAACTGCGGTGTCCAAATCCTGTCATCTGTCATCTGATTCCAATGTGAATAATAATTAATAATAATTATTATTATAATATGTGATATGAAATCTCGGCTATTCGAAGTGTTTTTTTTTTTTTTTTATTATTATATCGCGCGCTTTTCAGTGCGTATATCCCGAACGAAAGTTGAAGAACACATTCGGATGGGCAAGAATCGAAGTGGTCGTCATGTTGGGCGGTTGCGTATTTTTGGCGTCACTCAGTTTCTCACTGGTGGTTGAAGCCATTCAGACGCTCATACACATCGACCATCAAGATCCAATGCATCAGCCGATGTCAGTGTTCGTCGTCGGTCTTGTCGGTTTAATCCTCCATGGACTATGTTATCTATTACTAGGAGGTAAATTACATATATACTACACGTTTAGGTGCAGCTTGAATCGAAGTTATTATAATGCAAATAATAATAATAATAATAATAATAGTATTTACAGATTATATTATAGAAAAAGCGTGTAATATAGCATATATGTACAAAGACTCAGAGTCGGCTCGAGCAAGATTTTGTCGCTCCTAAGATAATTTTAAATCCCATCCGCCGTAAAATGCAAAAAGGACTTCCCCCGCATTTATTTTTATAAGACATCATTAGCCATTACAAAGACCTACGTATTATTTTTTATTTTACCACACACAGAGCGCGTCTCATGGCGGGCAAAAGCAAACACCGCGTGTGTATAGTATATCACACACGTATACACCACAGTGTTTTTGCTGCGGTTAGAGGCGAACCAAGATTGTCCGCATTTGCCTGCCGCGGCTAGGATGAGCTGTCCGCCGTTTTTTTTCTTCTTTTTGGGAAGTGGGAGGAGGAAGTCTTCTAAAGACACCTCGAGAGGTAGTGGACAAATTCGCCGCGGGGGCGTCTAAAACTTCCTCCCGGGGGAACTACCGTAAGGTGGTTATACGCCCAGTGAAGAATGAAGTGGAAGAGGGAAGAGAACAGATTTTGCGGCGAAAGGTCGGCGGTGACCGCCACTTGCTCGTAGGGCGGAGTATTATTTTGTGTCGTAGTATTATCTGGTTTCGAAACGACTATATTATATTGACGTTGACCGAGCGATCAATCGTGTGCACGTGTGTGTTATACTTATTATTTCCATTATTATAATGTTAAAATTATTTCGTGTATTTCAATGAAACAAAATGACGGTAAGGATTCATCTTTTCCCGTTCTACGAGTTTATTATTTATTTAACGTTTACTACTTTACTCACATTCGCCGCATGTTTTTACTCGACCGACCGAGTTCGCTGTCGGTTAAGCACCACTAAACGCTTGATCACGACCGTGCATGATCAGCACCCTTTATTATTATACAAAACGGTATTTTAACACATATATACAAGTGTGCTATATATACGTGTTTAACTAGTAAATTTATAGTTTTCGATATTTCGATAGAAATCGTAAAAGACATTTAAGGATCACCTTTTTGAAAACGCCGCCCTTTCAAAGGCGCCTAGCTCGCCTATACCTCGAACTACCCCTGTACAAAACTACAAGTATTATATATTATTCAAAATTATGTAATATATGTATATTATAGTTTTGTTTTGCATAATATTACACATACACACGTGTTGGATTTTAAGATATTATACCAAAATATATTATATTATATAGTGAATCATATTGAATTTTTCTGAACTTTTTCTCTCTCTCTCTCTTGTCTCACGCGGTCATTCTTTTTTTCGTAATTATATTTTATTTACAGGTCCGACGGTACAGAACACTGGAGTTTCAGATGTAGAAAACAACGTTCCGCTAAGTTCTAGTCCAATGTTGAAACAAAAGCTACAAATTAAAAACTGCAGTCCGCGAGAAATATGTCGAGATGTAGTTGGTAGAAAATTGTTGAAAAGGAAATTTACAATTGGGCAAATTCGCATTTAAATTAATAAAATGTTTTTTTATAGGCTGTGCGATGGTCATGATATGTTCGATAATTGTACTTTTCACCAAGCCGACCGTAGCAAAGTATGTCGATCCAGGAATATCAATCATATCGGCTGCACTACTGTTCTACCTCAAGTATCCAAATAGTAATAATAATAATATAGCGATTTGAATTTTTAAACGAAAAAAATGCCCATATACTACTTTAAAACATTACTATTGCACGGAAATATATTTTATTAGGTATTTATAACTACTTTTAAAGTATAAGCAAATCATACTTTTAATATTTTAGTGAAAGAATCGTGCATGATACTTCTACAGACAATGCCAGACCACATGAACATCGATATGATTTGCGAAGAATTAATGAAAACTTTTCCAGACATTGTAAACGTACACGAACTCCATATATGGCAACTGACTGAAGATAAAATAATATCAACAGCGCATATTATATTTCTCAATCCTCAAGTAAGAATAGCAAAATGAATAATGTATTATCCAATTTTCAGATTAGATAATTCTCTGGAATTCTCGGGTATTTGAAAAGTAAGCACTCCCTTATCCCTGTTACTCTTAATGTGCAGTAAGGGATTTTTGTTCCCTTCATGCAATTTTATTTTCCATTTGTTATCAATCAATAATTATATAATAAAAATATAGGTACATATTTTGACATTGCAAACCGTCTTTTGCTTTGTTTAGTTTTACCATACAATGAAAAGCGTTCATGACATTTTTGTTCACTGTTTTTAATGTAAAATTGTCTCAATGGTTTTATAATAAAATATTGTAAAAACCTTAAGAAAATGTTCACTTTTTACACATTCGAATATATTTTGATAAATGATCTACTCCTTTCAATAAAAATTAATAGTCCTAAAAATATTTTTAAATATTAGAAAAACTCTATAGTTTCAATTTGATTGATAATATATATATAGTATTATATAGTATTATATATAGTATATATATTCTCAAGTATGAGTTCATCATTTATGTAGGCACATTGTAGTGGCATTTAAATATAATTTTCTCTGGATTTAATTGATTTCAGTCATGTTGTTTTCTGTTTGAAGGACTATTTGAGAATAAATAAAGCAGTGATAAATTTTTTCCACGAAAATGGGATTTTAGAAGTGACTATTCAACCAGAATTTTTCAGGGATGACCAAAACATACAACTGGTACCAGAATACGGTATGGGACAGTGTTTGGTGCAGTGCAATAAAATTGAGTGTTTTGACAGGAACTGTTGTGAACCAAATGATATTATTGAATCAATGTAACATTGTTTAATCACAATTTTATGAGTAAAATTTTAAAAATTTTATTTACAAACACATGTTATTAACATATTATCTTTGATTACTTTCAAGTTGAATTTAAACAATAATTTTATTCATTAACAGTCATTGTTTAATTTATCTTTATAGATAAATAATTTAATGTATTTACTACATATTAAAATTATGTGTACATGTGTTATAATGTAAATTTTGTTAATGAATTATACCATCTTACATATAAGTGTATTTATATATTTATTTTATTGTTAATGTTTATTTACATTGTATCATTGTTAAACATTGTATAACAAAAGAAATTATATTTTTGTAATTTTTTTTTTATATTTAATATAAAATGTTATTGAAAATGAATAAAAAGAGTAATATTATCATTTGAGTATTATAAAATGTATAATCCTTTTTAATATTCCAATATGCTCCTCCTATGATGATAAAAATATATAAAACATAATAATGTATGTTATTATAATTAGAATAAATAGTAAATAAAATCAATTATTAAAGTTGCATAGTTTCAAATAATAGCTTAAATATAATATAAATGAATAAAGAATTACATAATGAAACAATAATTTGTTATATATATATATATATATATACAGTGTACCTGCTTAATTAATACAAATAATGGCAAATATCAATACGTCATGTTGGAAATTGAAAAAAAAATTAACTGATCACAGCTTTTAAACTTAAAGGGATGGTAAACACTAATTTTTGTTAAGAGTATTGAAAAGATAATTTTCGAAATGAGTAGTAAGTAATTGTTGTATAAATGTATAACACACCACTTTATTGTCATCACCCATATAGGCAATACATAATCATAGCTTGGTATGCACATTGCAAATTACAATAATTTAAGTTTTATAATTTTATATTTAGAGTATGATGATTTAGATCTAAAATCTAAACAAATATTAAATTACTTAAAATGAACTAAATTTAATTTTGATAAAAAAAATTTGAACTTATCATCTTTTTTCTAGACGATTGCAAGGATAGATTTTTGATTAAATATTTTCTTTTTTACTTTATACGTTAGAATAAACGCCAACAACTGTAAAAATAAATACAGTTTTAGTTACAATATTAAAAAGATATTCCTATAGTAACCTAAAAAAGGGACCAATAAGTTTAATTTTTTTTCAAATTTTAATTTGGCTCACTTTAAGCAGCAGAATTCTTTTACAACATTTAGGTCTAAAATATTGTACTGCTTTTGATCCCCAATAAGTTAATAGATATATAACAAAACCTATAAATAATAACAAAAAAACTATTTTACTGTGATTTTGTACAATTTACATAAAAAATGGATACTTCATTATTTTTAGAATTTGCTATAGAATATGGGAATTGATCAAATCCATGACATGCAGCACCATAATGTCCATACTTATCAATAACAATTATAGCACCATTAAAATATGGATAATACTGGGAAATCGTTTGTATAGCCAAATTTGCAGCTCCTTTGGGATTATAGCCATATTTCATTGCTTGAACTGCATGAAAACTAACAAAAAAGTAATATTTTTTATAACCATAAGAAACTACAATGTTTTAATAGATTTGGTGATGATCAAAAATATTTGTAGTACCTAGGTAAAAACCGCATCAATACATCTCCATCACCTGTTGCTGCAGCAGCACCAATGTCCTTCATAGCATAAGCTCCTGATCCAGGAATAGGAGAATCACCAACTCTTCTATAATATTAAGAACAATATTTTTTAAATCGTATAAATATATTTTAGTAATATTTATTTTTTACTCGTTATATACTTGAAAAAATAAATACTTATACTAAATGTACAAAAACATTATTAAAAAAGAATCCTTTATACCAATAATACATTTAAATCTAATACCCCAACCAATGAAAGAAAACACATTGACTAAAATATAAACTGTCTATGTCCTCCAAGCACCCTGCACACTGTGCCTAGCCACCATAATCACCACTGTGAAATAGGTAATACCTTCTCTTGTGGGTTGCAATATAGTAAAACACCACTTATTCAGTTTATGATGACAAAATTGAAATATTTTAGTTTTACTGTAATAAATCACAAATTCAATAAATATAAAAAAAAACATCTAAAATGATGGGAAAATAAAAGCTGAATTAAATTTATTTAAGATTTAAATTCGACTTTAATGTTAATCACAAATTGCTTAATTTATTTTACATAATACGCCTATTATTATAATTGTTTAATACTTGCCCAGGTATTTTGAATTTTGCACCATTTGTAGATGTGCCTGCAGCAATATTACCATTATGATCAATCGCTATAATTCCAATAGTATCATGATTTTTAATATCTATGAAATTTGAATTATGTTTTGAATATTTTGAAGAATTTGGCTTATATGGTCCACAATATTTTTCTGGATTTGGATTAACATTCTACATTAAATATAATTGTTTACAGGATTTTTGTATTAAAATAGTTAAAATTTTGTTTTTTTTTTTGTAAATTTAAAAGTAAAAATAAATTACATACAGTCCAAAAGTTTGGTTGGCAATTGGTTTTCCAGTGATTCCATAAATTTAATGAATAATTTGTGCTAAGATCAGTTTCTTTGAAACCCATCTGTTTTGCAAATTGTGTAGCACCATCACCAACAAGAAGTGTATGTTTAGTGTTTTCCATTACAAGTCGAGCTACTTTAGAAGCTGCCTTGATACGTTTCATACTTCCTACTGCTCCCATATTCATTGTAGTCCTATATATTTAAAATTATAATTTTCATATAAACAAATAATTTAAATTAATAATTAATTATTAACAAACCCATCAATAATAAGAGCGTCTAAAGTAGTCTCTCCATTTTCATCAGGACTACCACCATAACCAACAGTACCATCACACTGCTCCTGTTCACAAACGGTACAACCGGCTACAACTGCATCAACTGCTGTGCCATTTGAATTTAACACAGACCAACCTAAAAGAATTTGTATATATAACGGGATAAATATATACATTTTAAACTCATAGATCTTACAAAGAAATCATCATAAACTCATAGATCTTACAAAGAAATCATCTAACGTAAAACTTAAATTCAATTGAAACCAATAGTAGTTATACATTTTAATTTTAACATTCAATACATAATATTGTAAATTTAATTTAAAAATCATAAAAATCAAACACTTGTTCTTAAAAAACATTTTTTGATTTGTTTTAATTTGTATTTGTTACATTAATCTATTGACTATTAAATATAAAATTACTAATAAGTTATTTTATAATTATGTGTTCTCCTAAAAAATGTGTACACTATCATTCATATATGTTGTATAAAATATATTAGTGGTTATTCTGTTATGAAGGATATAGGACAAGGATAGACCAGTATTTTCAGGGACTGAAGAGTCATCGTTCGAAATGTGTGTTGTTTTATTGTTTATATATTTATTATTCATTGCAAACACATCACATTATTACTTTACTTAATACGTATATTAAAATATAGACAATGAAATAGTGCAACAAAATAGACAATTTTGAATTTATAGTATATAATTTGTTAGTATTCTTTTTTTTAGAGTACATATCTAAATTTTCTATATATATACATATATATATATTAATAAAATTATGAGAAAAATTAATTAGGATTTCAATCTGATCTGAAAAAATTATTACTTTTCCTGGTCGAATCAGTAAATGCCCATGTATTGATAACCACGGGAATGCTTGGAGACGTTTCAAAACGGTTTAAATAATTGTTGATAAATAAAATAACTACGAGCGTAATAATAGTCAAACTTATGAATCCCAACGCTCTTATTGAATAATTTAAACATTTAAGTAAACTATTTCTCATCGTGAGTATCGACTGTGTAAAATAAATTCGAAAACGAAGCAATATTCGAAGATCAATGCATTTCAAAATAAGGTGAACAATTAGTGTCGAAATGTTATCGTTTTATTATTTGTAGTTTCAGTCTTCGGAGGTTTATACACTAACGTCTGAAAAACTAAAGTGAGTAAACTGTAATTTGTAGATTAAAATTCAAAACGCACAATTATTCAACAACGATACAACACAGTGGGGACGTTACAATAATATTTGTAATGTAATATTATTATGAAATATATTACACGGCGATGATAATCTCTTATCACACGGTCGCCGCCGAAGAAAACTTTTTTTTTTTCAAATATATTTTCCATGTACGATTCCCTCCAAAACAGTGATAATAATATTATAATAATCCTTGCTATTATTTTATTAGTCCTTGTAATTTCGGGTAAACATTAATTCTTTATCGTGTGATACGATTATTATTATTATGATCAAGTTCTTGAATAATTGAATGGAACTTCGTGGACGGAATTGATCTTTTACTCGTTCTACTTTTATTTAGTCGTGTGTCAGTTTGTTTTTCTTCTTTTTATATATATATATACAGTTTCATTTTTAGTACACTACATACGAATAATTTAATAATTATGTCGACAACTACTCGTAATATCCGTCATCAAACACTCGAACAACAAGTAAATAATAATATTTGCGCAAAAATAAAAAAAAAAAAACAAATCTCATTCGTTTCACCTTTTGTTCTGGTGTTTAATGTAGAAACAACTGTTGGAAATGAAAATGAGACAAATCAGACATACCCCTCAGATAATCAAAGCATCCGACAACGTCATGCCAAGCGCGAAAATACGACCGAAATCCGCCAGACCACAGGAAATGAATTGTGAGTAATCTGTAATAGTTCATTTTTATTTTTACTATATATGGCGTAAAATTTTTTTGTTTACTCAGGTGCGTGTTATGTTCTAAAACAAAAACATTTTATAAAATTGTATATTATCGTATTTGATATCTATGTTATTTTGTTTTGTAAAGCATCTAGTTACACCTAATTTCGATGACCCCATTAAAAAATGTTGTGTCTTACATTTTTAAAGTTTTATGCGTAAAAATAGTTGACTTGGTAAATTTATATTTATATGATTTACATAATACATAATTAATAAAACATCGATATCTGCAGATTATACAGTTATTCTATTAATGCTAGTTTTAGTAATTTCCGATTAGTTAATTAATATACCCAGTACCATGGTAAAGAGATTTTGTTTTTATATTTTGTTAATTTCATTAACACAAGATGACTGTGATGTCCGTAATGACGAATAAGTGTATTGCCAAGTGAAACATAATGGGCATGGTTATGGTAGAAAATTTGCAAAGCTCATTAATTTTTGTCATCTTATGAATCTCCTTTACCTTGTTACCAACCCATAAATAATAATTAAAGTTATACTTAATATGTATATTATATGAGTGTCCTACATATTTATCAAATTTAAATTGTATATTAACTGATTGTTTATTTATTAAATATTTAAACCGTTACTGTTCTATTTCTTTAAGTAATTTATATGCTGTTTTAGGTTATGATGGTCCATTAACATATGCTATGATAAATAGTAGTCCAGACTCCAGTGATATATTAGGTGTATCAAGACATTCGATTAATCGCGATATTATTGAAGGTTTGTTCAATAGTGTTATATTTAAAATGTTTTCTATTCACTTTAAAAATTAAACTGGACGGCTAATTTACACACACAATGACTTTGATTTGTTACACACTTTGTTTAATCTATCTTGGTGTTGTGGAGGTAATATTAATAATATTTGATGATTTACTGCTGTTGAATCACTTCTTAAAGGGAATAAGGTGTAGTTTATAGAGTTTTAATTTAATTGAATATTTATTTATATGCATAAAATTAATTGTTTATATCATTTTAATACATTTAACATCACTGATGTTTATCTGTCTTAAAAGTCCAAATATTCAATGCTTATAATGTAAATGACGCAAATAATAAAAAAATGACCCGTAACAATGTTCAATGCATAGTCAATAATGATCAATTGTAATTATTGTTTATTATTTAGATATGAGAAAAGAAGTAGCTGAAATGACTGTTGATGAACGTAGGGTATCAATTGATACCGAAGATGAAGAATCCAGTTCAGTATCTCCAATTAAAAATTTAAGTTCAATTCACATAAAAGAAAACAGTCCATTTATTTATCCTTCTTCAACCATCACTGATGTAAGTTATTTAAATTCATTATTATTAATTAAACATTTTCCTTATAAAATATATTTGAATTCATTGATTTATAGACTAATGAAATGGAGGGCGACGTATATGGCAATTTAGAAACTTTCGTTTTGGAACCTGCTGCTCAGGGCGTTCATTTTAAATGTCGTATAACTAGAGATAAAAAGGGCATGGACCGAGGACTATATCCTACATATTATTTGCATTTAGATAAAGAAAATGGATCAAAAGTAAATGAATTACTTCAGTGTTTATATATATATATATATATATATATATATATATATATATTTATTTATTTATTTATTTATTTATTTATTTATTTATAAATATTTTAATGCTATTGCATGTTATTATATCACCGTTTTGTTTTCTAGATTTTTTTATTAGCTGCTCGTAAACGTAAAAAAAGTAGAACATCAAATTATCTAATAACAACAGATCCAACTGATTTGTCTAGAGGAGGTGACGCTTATATTGGCAAGCTTAGATCAAACTTAATTGGTACTCAGTTCACTGTTTATGATAATGGTACATCACCATATAAATCGCCTGTAGATGGAACACAAGAAAGGCAAGAATTAGCAGCTGTAGTATACGTAAGTTATTCAATTTTAATTTTATTACATTTTGTTGACTATAGATTATTATATCATTTTATAAATAGAGATATAGAAGAATGTTTGTTATCAATACATTATTTTATAGGAAACTAACGTACTGGGATTTAAAGGACCACGTAAAATGAGTGTTATTATACCAGGCATGAATAAAAATCATCAACGAGTTAAAGTTGCTACAACTGATAATTATAGTTCACTATTAGGTAATAATCCAATTAAAAATTAATTATAATTTTGTTGAAATTACATTGACAAAAAAAAATACAATTGTATAATTTAAAAACAAACAAAAAATTGTTAAAGAATTTTATCGGACAAAAAATATGGATGATTTAATTGAATTGCACAACAAAACACCCCAATGGAATGAAGAGACCCAATCTTATGTTCTCAATTTTCATGGAAGAGTCACACAAGCTTCAGTCAAAAATTTTCAAATTGTTCATGACAATGATGGTATGTCTTATTTTAAAATATTAATTAACAGTAAGTAGATTAATAACTACAAAATATTTAAAAAAAATTATCGATACAATTCATTTTAAAATGTAAGTAAATATATATTAAAATAATTGCATTGTTTTATTAGATGTAATTATTTTGATTATTTTTATGAAAAAAAATGTTACAATGTTTTTTTTTTTTCAGTCGATTACATTGTCTTGCAATTTGGTCGCATTTCAGATGATCTCTTCACAATGGATTATAGATACCCACTGTGTGCAATGCAAGCATTTGCCATCACTCTTAGTAGTTTTGATAACAAATTAGCTTGCGAATAACTTTAGAAAGTTTTTTAAAATCAATTTTGGATCTTTTATTTAATGATCTTAATTAACTAAGTCTTTGGTTCACCTAAAATAAATCACCTATTTATTTATACATATTTTTTTTGCACAAAAAATATTTAATTTATTCTAGTCTTTTTTTTTGCATAATTTTTTATGAATTTTATAATCATGAATTATTTAATCGTTTATTAGTAATGTTTATTTACATTGAATCGTTAGAACAACACTGCCATTAAACACACTGTCATAAGGTAAAGAATTATAAAATAAAAAATGTTTTGTTTTAATAATAATTGTTTAAAATTACTGTATATGTGTTATATAAGTATGAATCAGTGGTACCCACTATAGTGTAAGTAGAAGTAAAAATTAATTTCGAAAATTTTTTTATAATACATCTAATAATTATTTTACTACACTTTTTAGTATTCTATTAAATATTTAAAAGTGTATTTGATGAATAATATTAATGTAAAAATACATTGATTATTAACATAATTATAATAATAAATAATCAATATACATATTTCTCAACGTTGATACAGACGTACCTGTTTATTTTATGCTAATTCTTTAATTGTTAAAGGGTTTATAAAGTGTAATTTTGCATATTATGCCATTGTATAATTAATTAAGCAATAAGAAAATTTTTTTCCTTTACATTTTTTAATACAAATTAGCATTTTACATTAGGAGTACCACTGTGTTAACCAAAGAATTAAAAATATTAATCACATCTTTTTACGCTTTAATTAATATAATAAATAATTTTAATGTATCTAACGATTTCTGTCTAATATATACTAAATATGCTCATAGTTTATTTTTACTGTAAAGTTATAAATATTTTTTATAAATTTCTAAATCAATGTTTATATTTTTAAAAGACTATGTTTTCAATTTTATCATTACAGTGTAATCTCTATAGTATTGAAATTAGATCAGTATCGGATTATTGAAAAATCTAGATTACGGGAAGTATACATACATAATATATAATATTATAATTTTATCTTAATCTGCATACATATCAAGTAAATGATAGCTTACTATAAAATGTAACAATATTATTTTTTCACCATTGTTAATTTTTTTTTTTTATTTCCTATTTAGTTTGTATGGTTATTTTTGATATTGTTATATGTTTATGGGAAGGTTTCCGACATAGAAATAATGTACATATGAGTACAATATTAAAATGTACAAATACAGGTACCTTTATGTATTACAGGTTTCGATAACACATATTCAGTGTTATTATTATCAGCATAGTAAAATGTTCGTTTTCAATACAAACACACAAAAATAAGATGCTGCCGCATGGTTAACAGGATTGTTACTGTGCGACGGATTATTGTATAGCCCAGAATTACAAATAAATTACACTGTATTATTTTTTCATAAAAATGTATTATTATTACCTATGGCAGTGTAGTTATTATGATTTATATATATTAAGTTATTTTGTTTAAGTTTTATACATTTTCCACATATCATCACTAGTATCACATCTGTTATGCACTGATTTATTAAATATGTATTATTATTAGTCATTTATTTATTTTTTTATGCGTATAAATGAAAGTGCCTTACACTTGTGCCTTAAATTATACAATAATTGTACTTTTTAATTATATATATAATAAATTTTTTAATTATAAAACAATAAATTTGTTTGGTTATATTTATATTTGCCCACTAGAAAGCATATTTATATTTAATGAATTTCTTTGAAGAAAGTTATCGATTTGAGATAAAAAAAAAACGCTTCTTCTTTTATTAAATTGATTAAAAAAAAAAATCTAATAAAAATAATGATATTATTTGACCTAATGCGTATTTGTTTTGGTAGACTATAATCATTTTATCCTTAGTAGCAAATACTAACTTAAAACTTTTCTCAATTTGTGTATATTCTTTTCACACCATATTATAAAAATGTTTTAAAAAAAAAAAATTGCATAACATTGCATTAATCATCGATACTGATGAGGATTTAATGAGAATTATGATTGAGCATGTAGTGCATTAAATTATGAAACCTCTGGGCGGCCGGTTGGAAATATTTTTATTGGATTTACAGTTCTCGACTTTATACGGTTTTTCATGTTGGCTAATATCTGGTTGTTTTGTAGGTACTAATTGTTGTTAACTTTGAATATTGACTTCTGAAGTAGTATCATGGTATTGAGGTAATAAATATTCACTCTGTGATTGTAGATGTGGTAGATGAGGTCGTAGCACAGAATAGATGGATCTATTCTGTGGTTGTTGTGTTGGCAATTTTTCTGGAATAATTTGTCATTGGCTAATGATTCTGTGATTCTTTTAATAGTGGTTAATTTTAAATAGGTACTGAAAATACTTGTCTAGTTTACAGTGGTGTATATGATTGAGTTGAATAAGAATATTGATGTACTGGAGACTGTAATAATTGTGAATTTGCATTTGTGATTAAAGACACAGATTAATTCGTTTGAATCTTTAATTGTTTATCAAGACCCGCATTTTGGTATACATTTGAAAATTATGTAATTATTGGCAGATATTGTGGTTTTGGATTTAACTGTACCATAGTAGATATGTGTTTGCAATGTATAATACTGTTGCGGTTGATGGTCTATGAACCAATTGTTTTGTGATATGCATCATAATTTGATTGCCCTTGATTGTTGAAAGAATCCTTTTAGATGGAGGTGCTTGAAAGGAATGATTAAGTTCAAATGTACTGATACTGTCATTATTTATGTTCCGTCTATATTATTATGACCTTCCACTGTATTTGTGTGTCTATTTGACTGTAGTGAATTTGCAGGAAAAGAATTAACACAAAGTAGCTATAAAAAAATGTACGTATACGAGGTGTGACAATAAAATAACGAGACTTTCTAAATATAACTCAAACTATTAACGTTATCCATAAAGCGATTATTGGAATATGATAAGAAAACACTTATCTAAAAGTACTATAAATATTGATGAAATCGGTTCATTTTCTTATACGTTAGTAGCCTTGTTATTAGTGTGAGTTCGACTATACTGCCGAAAAATGTTAGATTTTAAAATCGAACAACGTGCATAGGCGTGCGCACAGGGCGTGCCGGGCGTGCCCAGGCACGCCCTGTAATTTTTCATGGGCCGAAGTACCCAATGCCTCAATCTACCTAAATTACCAAATTCATTCAATTTAAAAAAAAATTTTTAAAGCAAATTTGAAGAAAATTGAATAATTCTCTATGTGCACTCTGTATAGTTGAAAATGTGTATACAGTACTGCGTTTTTACATATTTTGGCTAAAATTAAAAATTGTTCTTATACTTTGCTTATTATAGTAAAGATGGTTATCTTATAATCGGAATTATTAAATATGAGTTTACGTAGGGTTTTCCATTTATTATTACATACAACTCAAGCAGAGAGTCGTCTACCCGCATAGTGGCCTACATCATATTATATCATAATAATAATAAGTTATTTTTAGTTGTTAGGTACTTGTTATTGTTACTTATATAGTTATATCCTCGGGTACGTGTACTGTGGACTGACGGACTGTTTTTACAAATCATACCTACACGATACTTCGTTCTCGCTCGTTGTGAGACTTTATTTTATTTTTACACTAATTAAATTTGATTGTTACGATTGAACTATCTAACAACTAAATAAAATTTAGATGTGTTGTATTTAAAAAATGGTTGACTAGAGGGCCGGTGATAAATATGGGCACTACCTGCTTTTAGAGTCTGCGCACGCCTATGACAACGTGTTAACATTAAATTTCTTGTTAAATTAAAAAAAAACTGCCGCGGAATCGTTTCGGATGTTAAGGGAAGTTTATGGTGAAGAATGTTTATCAAGAGCCCGCGTTTTTGAATGGCACAAACGGTTTTGTAGTGGAAGAGAGGACGTCGAAGACGATGATCGTTCTGGACGTCCTACCACGTCTTCAACAAACGAAAACGTTGAAAAAATCGACAAAATTATTCGGCAAGATCGTCGATTAAGTGTAAGAGCTGTAGCAGAAATGGTAAATATTGATAGAGAAAGTGTCCGTAAAATTTTAGTTGAAAATTTAAATATGAAAAAAGTGTGTGCTAAAATGGTTCCTAAAAATTTGACGATTGATTAAAAATTCAATCGTAAAGAAATTTGTTCAGACACCTTAAAAATCATCAAAGACGATCCGTTTTTTATAAATAATATTATTATGTGTGATGAAACATGGATTTTTATATATGTTCCTAAAACTAAAAGGTAATCCATGCATTGGAAGACACCAACTTCTCCAAGAATGAAAAAAGCACGAATGAGCAAGTCGAAATTCAAAGCAATGCTCATTGTTTTCTTTGACATTAAGGGAATAATTTTTGTTGAATGGGTTCCTAGTGGGCAAACAGTCAACCAATATTATTATAAAAAGGTATTAATTAAATTGAGAGAATGTGTTAGAAAGAAGCGACCAGATCTGTGGAAGAATGGCTGGGTTCTTCACCAAGACAATGCTCCAGCTCACAGTGCATTTTCAATTCAACGTTTTTTAACTGAAAAAAATATTTCTATACTTCAACATCCCCCGTACTCGCCAGACCTTGCTCCTTGTGACTTCTTCCTATTCCCAAAGATTAAAAGTTTATTAAAAGGAACCCATTTTCAAACGGTTGATGATGTAAAAATGAAAACGGCAGAATTTCTAAAAGGGCTGACTGAAAGCGATTGGCAACACTGTTTTCAAGAATGGCAGCGACGTATGCAACAGTGCGTTGATGCTGAAGGAAGGTACTTGGAAGGTGATAATCATTAAATTATAACATTTTAAAAATAATTAACTTTTATTCAAAAAGTCTCGTTATTTTATTGTCATACCTCGTAATTATACTAGGTACTACATATATTTCTAATTATACTAACAATTATTTAATTGAAAATATATTATTTATCTGCTTAAACTTCTTAGCATTCTTTTGAGAATTTATCATCCAGTTCTTTTACGATAATTTAATTTTGTTTTAATTTAAAAGAAGGATAAGTAATTCTATTAAATTTGCTGAAAAATAATTATTTATCAGAAAAGAGAGAATTATATTAATCTTCCTATTAATAAAGTAGCATTTTAAACTATGTTTGTTGTAAATTTATGCATTAATTAAACAAATATTTTTTTTATTTTATTTTAATATTAACAATATATTGTTAATATACAGTTTCAGATTTTAAATATGGTTCTACGCCAAACTTTGGATTAATATTTTTGAATATAAAAAAATATACTGAATTTATATGGAACATAATATATTTAAGTCTATAATGTACTTGTTTATATGCAATATAATTAAAAATATATTATTTAAAAAAATAATAATAAACAATCCATATTTCACTAGCCTTGTTTTAACTAAATTTCTCAACTTAACTACAAAACATTATATTACATTTTTAGTCGTATTGATACATATGTTTTGATGCATGTGTTGTATACACAATAGAATGCTTATAGATGGAATCAAATTAATATTTATGAGAACTGATAATTATAAATAACAAATAAAAATATAATCAATGTTATTTACATTGGTCTCATTTTCATTTAATAACATTAACAGAATTGTTGATATAATATTAATATACAGATAACAAAAATAATTATAAACTAATTTTCAAAACATAGACTAGCTTTATAGTATTAAATTCTAAATACAAATCACTGTTGTAATCACATTGTTTTTGTTAAAATATATTTTGTTTTATATTAAAACTAAAACAAGTTACTAACTGTAACATGAAACAATAGTGTATTATAAAAATATAAATAATTTTCAATACTAAAGGAATTTAAAAATGAGGGATAAATAATTCTTAGATAATTTTTAACTGGCCTATATTTGGATACAAATTTTAAAATATTTAAAATCTATCTTATTCTTAGATCATTTCAAGCTCATTTCCTTTGACAAACTGCACATTGAATATTATCCGTTTGATGACGAATACATACAGTGTGAAAAGAGTGTCCACATTTAAACGATACAAGTCCATTATTTTTGCCTCGAATTAAAGGTTCAGAATTTAATGGTAACGAGCACCAAACACAATAACCATTCTTTATGTTAATTCTAGTACCCCAGTGAGATTTTTTAAAATACAAATTTTTAAATTGTACAGATGTATCTATATCTTCTTCCAAAGTTGTTGAAATATTTTTAAAACTCTATATAAATAAAAAAAAATAAATAAATAATAACAATAATAATATTAATAACAAAAAATAAAATTATACATAAATATAAATTATGTACATTTTATAGAATGTTTTTGATTTTTACCTTTATGCCAATCATTGATATGTTATTATAGTGTTTTAATGTTTGTATCACAGACTTCTTTAAGTTTATACCAACTAATTGTGTCAAAATAAAACTTTGATAAAACCTAAAAACATATAAATGATTTAATTTACATTTGTATGTATAATTTAATTAAAACAAAACCAAACCCAATTTTACTTTTATCTGAAAATAAGCAAACTGGATCAAAATATAAATAATTACCAACTATTAATTTCTCCGTGTGGTATATTATTTCTATGTTTGTGAAGTAAACTTTTAATTTCTTCTGGACTTAAATATTGAAATGCCAATGCAGCTAAATCAGTCCATTGAATTCCTTGATTTTTTTCTCCAATATTACCACAGTTTAAACAAAGACCTTTCTTAAAGTAATGATTCAATGTGAAAATTTTGTCAAACAGCATTTCACTTTTACTATCTAAATTTACATCCAACTGATCCAATAAACCCAAATGAATAGAAAGAATAATTTTTGTGTATTTCGAATCATTTAATTTTAAACTAGATTCTAAAACAATAGGCCACAAATGAGGTACTTGTTTACAAAAACATTTGATCACATCTTCTAGAGAATTAGTGGTAGAATCGCATGATGCAAATTTATGTAATAATATATGCAACTGCTCCAAATTAACGTTAACGGTAGATAGATATTCAATAAGTATTTTTCCAAGTTTTTTGAACTTTCCATTAACATTAGCCAAAGGAAATCCACATTTGCATAAATGTTTCGTTTCACAATTTAACGATGCAAAACTATAAACTGCATAATAAAGAATGTTATAATCATTGAAAAGACCTTCATCAAAATGTGATAAGTAGGATAAAAAAATTGTATTGCATTTATTGTGATTATTTGCTTTTAAATGAATAGAAAATTTCATTATTAAATAAAATACAAATATCGGACTGATGTTTCTTTTGTATCCGAGCATACGAAATGATTCAATTTGATCCAATTTCAAAAATATGTACATTGAATTTAAATACATGAGTAATGGTACTTCAGATTTCCCGTCATTATTGGAACTCATTTTTAAAATCTTACAAAATATTGCATAAGAACATTTCAAGTAACCATTTACCAAAAAATCAAATATACCACCAATTTCTATAACTTGGACAAATAATGTAATAAACTCACTGAGTTCCATGTCTCTTTTAAAATCATTTTCGGCTAAATAGTATGTCATAAATTCAGGGTAATCAAATGTATAAACAGTAAATGTATCTTTTGCATATTTATCAGCCCACTTTGATATTAAATTGTTAACAAAACTATCATTCACTGTTTTTTTAATAGTGTTTAAATGTTTGTCTTTCAGGTACTGTTGAAATGGAAAGGTTGCTTGTTGTAATTGTAAAATATTTTCCAAATTAGATTTTACTTCCAATACACCACTAACCAAGTATTGCAAATAGTCTATATCTAATTCATGACAATTTTGAAGTTTTTTACATATGTTTAAAATTGGAAGTAAATTGAGTTTTTCGTGGTGTTCTAGGTCTAACTGATAATTCGATATGTCTACTTCGTTCTCATTAATTGATGGATGTTCAGGTTGTCTAGTAATATCTTGTATTTCATAAGGTACCAAATCGTTTTTAACTGTAATAGCAGTTAAATTATTTAGCGTATCCTTAAGAGTTCTACTACTTTTTACAATTTTATTAGTAACATTCGATCCTATTTCCATAAGAGTGTCGTGGAAAACATCAGAAGTAGCCAATGACACAAATGGAATTGAAGTAATGTTTAATTCCATATATAGTTGATCAAAAATGTGCTTCTCGTCTAATTTAGAGTAGTCACTAGATGCGGACTTCTTAATTTTTTCTAAACTTACATGTATATTTAGCAACGATTTAGAACGCACTATTGATTTCTTAGACTTAACCGAAATTAAACTGCAACTCCTTCGTAGTTTATGATATTTTTTGGGGTATACATAATTTTTTAATGAGTAAATTCCAGATGGCAACTTAAAAAATTTCTGTTTTAAATAGATAGTGTTTTTAATTTTTGTAATCAATTTGTTTGTATTTATTGGTAAATCTGTCTTCTGGTCCATATCAACAAGTGGATATAAATCATCAATAATATATTTTTTATCTTGTATCCTATCATAATAATATTCAATCAATGTGATGCACTTATTGTAATCTTCACATTCATAACAACTAACTAAAAAATTCTGAAGTGGGATAATCTTTTCAATAATCAATTCACCATTTATTGACCATATGTATATAGAGTCTTTAATGTATTTAACATTTTGTATATTATTATATCCATTGTACCATAATAGAACATTAATTTTCAACATGTCCAGTACAAATATACTATTTGATGTATATGTAAGTAAACAATTTTCCCAAATTTTTTGTAGTTTTTTAAAATTAAGAGACTGTGGTTGCCAATTTTTATTGGAAATTCTTGATAAATCGTCAAATGACTTCTGCGTGCCAACATTAAGTGTTGGTGGAATGGCTAAGCAATATTTCAGTTGATGTGTACTTTTCACGACACCATTTAACTCAACTTCCCAAATCCTGGAACCTGGCCGGGCTGCAAATATTTTCCTCTCATTCCATGCAACAACACAGCAACCATAATCGCCATCCCTAGGTTTTTGTCCAATCTGTTTAAATTGTTCTTTAGACATATCGCAAACATAGCATTTTGTTAACGTTGAGATTACTAATATATCATCTGAGCTATCTATTTGAATTACTCTAGAATCCAGTTCAATCATGGTGTATGGTGGTGTTTGAAAAATAGCTTTTCGCTGTAAAAAAAAAAAAACAAATAAATAAATTAACCAAGTTTAATTACACCATAAACACAAAATAATATGGCTATAATCGTTGATATAATATAATAAAATGTTTGATGTAAAATTAATATTATTAATACATACAACAAATAATGATACATAAATTGATGTGACTTTTCCATTACAGTCGCCAAAGTATAATTGATTTTTAGAAGTCCATTCCATAGCAGTGATTTCATGTCCTAAATGTTCAACAGACTTATTTAACAATTTTGCACCAACTCCATTTTCGTTTCTCTGTAAAATGCAAACAATGCCTTTTTGTGTACCAAAGGCAATTAGATCTTCATCTTTAGAAATAACAACTTGTGTCACAGATCCTTCCTATAAATAGAAGATTATATCAAAATAATTTCGGGAAACAACTTTTAATTAAAGAAGATCAACAAGATATTACACTAAAACATCGAAAAACTAATTTACACATTATATAAAAATATATTACATAATGGATAATAATGAGTGTTTATTTTTAAAAATATAATTAAATTTATAAAATATGATTAAATAAAATTTTTATATTTTATATTGAAAATAAATTAATTTAATTTTTAGTCTTAAGTAAACTGTAAGTACAGTTAAATGTAGTCTTAAAAATCTGAAGCATATAAAGTCACATCAGGCACTTATTGAAAAAATTTGAATTTTAAACAAAAACTGGAGAAAGAAGCACAACTCATTCGTTTTATACACGTTGCACATAACGGAAACATTAAGACAGACTTTGAGGGTGCCAAATTATGTGGGACTTTACACAAACAACTTCTTAATTTATATACTATGAAAATAATATGGTAGAAAAACTAAATTTATTGAAAAACATTTTTTTTTTCACTTCATTCGAGCGTTGTTTTTAACTTTTCAACAATTTTTATATATTTTATTTTACACTCACTTTATTTGGAAGTAGTTGTATAAATTCACAAGGTTGTCTGCAAAATACGTATAATCCACCACTGGACGCACCAAAAATGATAAAGTTTTGAGAAACATCGAAACATGTGTACTAAAAATTAATAGAAATAATTGAAAAAACAAAAAGGATTACACAATATTTATAATATATTTATATCCAACTTTAATCCTCTGAGTGGTTTTCAGGGGTGAATTTAGTATATTCTTGGTATCGATTCTATTCAGCATCAAAATATGGTTTGACAAATTGTTGTCATTTTTGTTATCTTGTAGAACAGCCATAATTCACGAGTGTGTATGAATGACTAGGTCGACAATGAAATGAAAACAGATCACATTTGACAGAACTTTAGCATTTTACAAAAAACGAAAATGATTTTTTTTTTATTCTCGACGATTGAAGAAAATTACACGTTTTAAAAAAAATTTTCGAATTTTTACTCATAGTGATAACCGGTAATATTATTTTAGGCTTCGGTTTAAGACAAGGATTATAGTAGATAATAGCATAGATTAAATACACCGAGACAGCCGACGGTTAACGGTTAAATTGGAAACCGAAGAAAATTCAGTCAGTTGAAAGAACGCTGGATGATGCCATTTTAATAACGACGTATGGTAGTCTACACGAGTGGTGGAACAATTAATTAATTAATTTGTTACAATTATTATTTATTGATACGACCATTGACCATATATGTTACGTATAATCGATGGTACTGTATGAAAATGAGTAACAAAACGAAGTGCTACGAAACTTCTCAACACTTGTTACCAACGAATTCGGTGATAAAAATATTATTTTTTTTTATCTGTTATGTAATAAAATGAGATAAAACTCGTTGCGTATTTATTTGAGGTTAGTTATCGAGGTTTTTGCGCTTGTACCAATACAACAGTGGTTACTTCGACGTACATTTGTCGAATCGACCAGCAATTGTAATCTTATCGATTCCAGTGTGAGAACGTCACCGATTTTAGTCGTAGGTCGATGTAAACGATTCTTGTCGAACTACGATTTCATCCGGAAAGGAACGAACGACAGGGAAAATTTACACACCCATCATCGTGTGCGCGGTGCGTTTATCGCGTTTCGACTTGTAAACGTAACCCCCCGCCCCCCCGCGATTCGGTTTTGGCCGCGTACGAAATTTTTCGTTGCCGTGCGGAACAGACGTTGTGCTGAGGCTTATAAACAATTTTGTAAGGAAACAAAACGAAACCAATATTTTTATACGTAAACACTATGCTCGTTAATTACGGAATTCCGATACTCGAACAAACAGTATTAAATATCATGAGAAATTAACGTCCGGACGTTGCTCTCACGGGGCGACAATTATATCTCGGGCGGGATTGCACGTTATCGTCGTAGGTACTATTATTATTATTATTTATTTTCGCATTATAATTTATTATCACTACGCGACACTTCGGTTCCGGACCCGTTACCCGCCCCCGGACGAGTGGCATCGCCGTCGGTCTTCGCCTCGTTCCGCTCTTCACGCCCGTTTACCGACATACATAACACAAGAATAACGACGTCCTTGTCTCCGCCAGTTACGGTGGTGGTGGCGGCGACGGCTCCGCGCGACTTTATCATTTTTTTTTATAAAATTTTTTTTTTTTCCTTATACCTTCCGTCGTACTTTTATTATCTATTCACGTTCGAAAACGAATAAAAAAAAAAAAACACGTACACGCACGCGCGCGCCAAATAAAGCTTAAATACAACGCATTATTAACAATAATATCGTTGTCGTTGTGCGTTCGATCGCCCCGGGGCGAAGTTCTCATTTCCGTATCGTAAATCAAAGTCGTTCACTTCACACCGTCCGCGACGCGATAATAATGCGCCGCCGTGTTTTTGTTCGGATCCGCACGTAGCATCATTGAACATAGAAAAGGTAAATCGAGTGTACGTAGAGTGGTGACCGCGGCGTCCGTCGCGCAGAAAATAATACTTTTTATTATTATTATTGTTCAAAACGCTCGTTGTCGTTGACCGTTTTCGGCGGAACACGCGAATCGGACACACTTTAACGGTAAGCGGCCGTAGTAAAACGCTGCATCGTGTACGGTAGAAAAACTGTCGCGGGACGGACGCGTACGGCGCGGGGATGTGACCGCCCGCACTGGGTTCGAGTAACGCGTCTCTAGTCACGTATGATAAAAATATGTATTACACGAAACTTTTAAACGCGCGCTGTTCGTACAATCGCCGAGTAGACATTGTTACGCCGTTTATGGTAACCGAAATGATGTCATCGGTTGCCGTTTGTTTTTCAGTTGATGTTTTGACGAGTTTTTGTCCGATCAGCGTCGTATGACGTTATAAGAACGACGCGATCAGTGCGACCGTACCGCTCAAGTCGTCGATTCACCTAAGTATGTCACGCAAGCAAAAATGGAGATTGAATCGTGACGACGACCAGTTAGACGACTCACTCATATCGCTTACCATTGAAACACTAACCGGCACCGCGTTTGAAATATCCATATCGCCCGATGACTACATAAGTTCCCTAAAATCTCGAATACAACGCATTGAGGGTTCGTTATTTTTAATAAAAGACCTGTTTGTGAGATTAGCAGAGACATTTTTCCATTATTCGATGTATGTGTTATTGTTCCTCAGGCATACCTGTTAATCAGCAACATTTACTCTTGGGCGAACAAATTTTGGCCGACAATACGACTATAGCTAACAATAATCTATGCGATGGAGCAACACTACGATTGGTATTATCCTTACAAGGCGGACCAATTGGTACGAGTCGTAGAATGTTGCCCCTGGACAATGAGACCATTCGACAGTTGGTTAATCTTAACAAGTCAGTAACATTGTGTATTCTAATTCAAATCGAAAAATAATTATATAGTACTTTGTAATATTAATTTGAATCTATGATACACCACTTCCTCCCTCTACCTACAATCGGTATACATAGACTGGAAAATTTTAATTTCTAATAAATTAATATATATATATTGCTGTACAGAATATTAATATATATCTATACAATATTAATTTACCGTCTCTTTATTTAATAATACATTTCGTTTTTTTTTTTAATCAAATTTTGTTTCCCTTTGATTCATAATTATGTTTTTGTTCTTAGTGATTTAAAAATGTCTAATTCATTTCAATTTATAATGTTTGTTTTACAGAAAAGAAATATTAGAAGATGCACCTCCAGGCAGTAAGCTTGCAGTCCTGATATTTCGAGAAGGTGAAGTAATCAACTTACTGCGAGTTATTGAAAATAGTGATGGTTCCATAACAAACTTAAAGGACTCTCCAAAGTACATTTATAAATATTTTTCTTATCTTTTTTTCTAAATAATTTATTGAAAAAAAATTACCTTGTTTAGAAAAACATCTACAATAGGACTACCCGAAAAGAAAAAATCTAAACAGTCCGTCGATAATAATGTGACATATCGTAAGATGATGCAGTTGAAACATAAATTAGAAACACTTTCTATTTCATCAAAGTCTAAAGTAAATAGTTATTTGTAATGACGTTTATGTATGCCCAGCAATGTGTGTTGAACGGACTACATTGTCTATAAAGAAAATATAATATCTTATTCAAAAATTTATGTATCGAATTTTAATCTTTTATAAGTTTTATATCAGTTAATATATTTTTAATATGAAGTTTAGTTTAAAAAATTTCTATAATTAACATTGATCTATTTAGTGGGTATGTAATATGCTAAAGTTATTGCAAGCTCTATTTGTTTAAAAATTATGGCTTTTTTTTAATTTTTATAAATTCACTTAAAAACAGTATATATAAAATATAGGTGTACTCTAATTATTTGTTTTTAAATAATATTGTTTTCTCAAATATTTTAATATATAAACAATTAAATTTTTTAAAAGAAAAATATATTAATATTTCAGTAAGTTAATTCTTACTTGCAGGTCATTTTATTTATATATTTATACACAGAATATTATTGTCATCTATTTAAAATAGTATAGGTAAGCAAATTTTAGTTAAGAGAAAATAATAAAAATATATTTATTTTCATTCATTTAATCTTTATCGTTTTGAAAAATTTTATTGTGATTATAAAATTGAGATGAATTTCTGGTAATGTATAACTTAAAGTATTAATATAAAATTTATATAACTGACCACAATATAATTCTTACATAGAAATTGGGTATATTGTTAATTGTGTGTTTATTTATTTTGATGTTTATCAAATTTAAACTATATTGATTTTAGTATTTTTAAACAAAATTACAGATAAAAAGAACAAAATCTGAGCATCGTAAGTCAGCTTCAGCACCTGAAAGATCACAAATGAAGACTGATAAAGATAATAGTAAACGACACACATGGAGACTACCTAAAATTGTTCAATCTTCTCCTGTTCTGGAAAAGTATGTCCGTAGTGCCGAATTTTCCAGAATACCAGTTTTGCCAACAATCTCAAGTGCTTGCTCTGAGAAGAATACAAAAGCGACTACAACTAGACAGCTTTGCCATATCATGAATGATCCTAGACACACTGGTAGTACTTCAAGTATTGACAGGTAATTTAATCATTATATTATCTATTTTATTTTGACATATTATATTTGTTAAATTCATGATGTAGATGGTAAAAGAATTTTAATATAGAGATTTTAGTTATCAATATCCAGTATCATTTTATTTATTTGGTAACAATATTTTCTTATAAGAAGATTCAATTCTATTTGAATTTTGTTTTATTAGTTTAAAAACTGTTGTAAGTAAAATATTAGACAATTTTTGTTTATTATAAATATTAAAAAAAAATTTTTCTATTAATAAAACAAGTGTCTTGGATTTACTTGTGATACAATTAATAAATGTTTGATCTGTTTTTTCAATCGATTTCTAGTTGTGTATCGATTCTTATGTGTATTTTCTATAAAATATTCATAGTATCAAAACATTGTGATTTCAGTATTTCAGAATCTGGTACGGATATTGATGTGTCTGGTACAGATTGGTCTAGGCGACCTAGCAGCTCATCAATGGTGCTATCTCATAATATCCACATCAACGTTTCTAGACAAGCATCGCCGACTGAACAAATGACTGCCATGTCTTTATCCAACAATACTGGATTAGGAGCTATACATAGGATTTTGAACAGATCAGACATGCCTATTCAACTGAACGATGATGAAGAACCTATGGAATCTGAAAGTAATAGGGTAGATAAAAAAGTTCGAGCTACAGTAATTGAAGATGTCAACGAGTCTACAACTGAACCAATTGTAGAGAAAAAGAAGAAACGTTGCGCCCAATGTAATAAGAAACTAACTATTAGCGCTCAGTATATATGTCGTTGTGGGCTTTTGTTTTGTCCTGAGCATAGGTGAGTCTTAGATTAGTTTGAATTATTTAAATAGTAATTTATATTATATAATAATTAAACATTTAAATACAAAGGACATAATTAATAATAGAATAATAAAGATATTCAATTTCAATTACAAGATATTGTGTGCCGTGTTGGACAGTGCTTGTTCATCTAGGCACACAAGCTATTATATTATAATGTAGTTAGAATTATGTGTGTTTAACCTTTTATTAATTTGTCAGGTCTTTAAATTAAAAATAAATATATTTATTATTTAACTTCTTTTTAAATAAATATTTTTGTAATTTTATATTTAGTCTAAAAATCTTCAATATATTTTGTTTTAAGTTAATAATTGTAAATGTGTTTGTTTCTAAAATCTGGGATTATTAGAATTCAATATGTCTATGTCATCTTATAGCAGCTATTATAAATTGTAATTTGGTTCATTCTATTATGTTACAGGTATTCGGAATCGCACAACTGCTCCTATGATTATCAAAAAAATGGCCGTGATTCTATTGAAAAAAACAACCCATTAGTTGTAAGACCAAAGTTACCAAAAATTTAAAAAGGATTGGTCAGCAAATACATATATCTTATTTGTAGACATAAGCTAATAGGTACACTGACTCGCAAAACATTTAATAATTGTTTGCATATTGAATTATAAATAATTATTAAAATGCTTTGTTGATCCTTTTTCCTTAATTATGCAATACTTGTTGAATACTTTGGCTAAAATAATTCACTGTTATTAGAAGTGGTTTTTTTAAGAGCTTCTTGTATTCTAACACCAACATACTAATATAGTTATGTAATGTTGACTATCTTCCATTTAAGCAATTTATTAACTAATAAGATACTATCTATAATAATAATAATAATAACAATGTAATTTATAGCATTTTTGGTTATTAGAATGAAAATACGGGTAAAGACATAATTTATTTGTATAGTTTTTCACCCTGTCTTTTGAATTCTCCTTTTATTTTCATGTGAATTATGCTGCATATATAATTATATGTTTGTTATAAGTTTAATGACTCTTAAAATTAATTTAAAACCTGATATGACAATAAGACATACGTGGTGTATTGTAATGGATGTTGAATTAGAGTTGAAATTTAAAATGTTTTTGTTTTTTGTTTATGAAAATAAAATACACACATGCATATTATATTATATATGTTTAACAATTCTTTATTTTACATACAATGGAGTTGAGATTTTTTTTTAAATTTAGAAGTTGATTTTTAAAAGAATTATTAGGGTGAAGCATGTAAGCAGGTGCAGCTCACAAATTAATTGTACTACACGATATTAATTATAAAACCATACATAACCGATACAATAAAAATCATTTGTTTATGTACTCACGGAAAGCCTCAATCTTCATCACAAAAAAAGAAACTGTAAATAATAAATAACACAAAGAAATAAAAAAACGTATGACATTGGGAAACAAATGTTCTTACACCCTCTCGGGGTTATTGGGGTCAAAGCTACTTTCGAAAAAATCAAAAGAACGACTCTACATTGTACATTGACATGGCCCACGACCCAAGGGAATGAGAATAAACTAGCTATTATGGAGAGGAAATTCCTTAAGAAGATTTACGGACCAAAAAGAAACGAAGTACAAACATACGAAATAAGGTCTAACAGAGAACTGTAAGAGTTATTCGGAAAACCAGACATAATAGCGGAAATACGCCACAAGAGTGAGGTGGTTTGGACATGTATTAAGGGCTAAGTCAATAGCAAATGCTGTATTAAGATGGATTCCTCAGGGAAGAAGGCCGATTGGAAGACCGAAACAGAGATGGGTGGATAAAAATAAAAAAGAACTAAATCAACTTGGGATAGACAATATTATTGAAGCGGCCATGAACAGAGACAGATGGAAGGAGATTTGTTTTGCAGCAATGGGCCTTAATGGCCTTTAAAGATGGAAAAAGAAGAAGAAATAATAAATAAATGTTATGTACAATTGACGTTTAATATGAATACTTTTGGAATTGCAAAAATCGCAGACAATTACATTAAAAAAAACTAAATGAGTATTATAATATACACATTTTTTTCAACATTTTTTATATTTGTTCATTTGGATTAGAAGTAATTGTGCTTCATTTGCGCACAAAAATTTCGATAAAATGTCCTTTGTTAAAAACGAACGGATATATTTTGTGTACGTTGAACGAGATAAATTACCTGAAATCATAATGTACATATAATAGTTAAAATTGAGTAATATACAATATACAAACATAACCTAATCAACACTGATTACTAAAAGCAGTTCCACATTTAAATTAATTTGTCAACATTTAATAAAAAAATTAGCGTAAAGTTTAAAAATGTTATTAATGAATATTTTCTTTACCAATTATATCGAGTTACTAAATATTATAAAATATTGCTAGCAAAACGAGTAGATATAACGATCGATTAAACACAAATATTTTTTTATTTTTATAATTACTGTCTACATGTACTACTGTGATCAAAAAATACCCGGACTGTGTTAATAATATTTATATCAATTAAGATAACGAAACCCCGATAATGTCATTCGATAAAGTAACTTCTACCAAGAATTTGAGCGTTGGTTTGAAATCGATAACAATATTTATTTTTATTTTATGGCATTTTTACGAAAACATGTTTCAATCATGCGGCGAATTTAGTAATGGAAGCAATCGAAGAACAACGTGTGTGCATAAAATTTTGTTTTAAATTAGGGAAAAGTTCTAGTGAAACTTTTGAACTTTTGCAGCAAGCTTTTGGAGATGATGTTCTGTGTCGGACAACATGCTTTGAATGGTTTAAACGGTTTAAGGAAGGTAGAACATCCGTTAAGGATAACGAACTATCTGGTAGGCCGTCGACCAGTAAAACAAATGAAACTGTTGCATGTGTTCGTGAAATTATTCGAAATAATCGTCGATTAACTATCAGAGAAGTTGCAGAAGACGTCGGAATATCTTATGGTTCTTGCCAAGAAATATTAACCAAAGAATTGGGCATGAGCCGAATCACAGCCAAATTTGTTCCTCGTCTCTTAACCGATGAATAAAAACAAAACCGGAAGACCATCTCTCAAGAACTTTTTGAAAGAGCAGAAACTGACATAGACTTTTTAAAAAATATTATAACAGGTGAGGAAACTTTTACGCACACACGTTGTTCTACTATTGCTTCCATTGCGAAATTCGCCGCATGACTGAAACATGTTTTCGTAAAAATGCCATAAAATAAAAATAAATATTGTTATCGATTTCAAACCAACGCTCAAATTCTTGGTAGAAGTTACTTTATCGAATGACATTATCGGGGTTTCGTTATCTTAATTGATATAAATAATATTAACACAGTCCGGGTATTTTTTGATCACACCTCGTACATTTAACATATTTAAAAGATGATTGATAATTAATAACAAATTTCAAGAATTTCAGTAACGTAAATAAAATGCGTACACACATTATTTCCATACTAACCATCATGTTTCTTTTTGTAATCAAGCCATAACTGAGTGACGTTGGGTTGTCCTGAACGTTTCTTGGAACATTTGAAAATCTATAAAACACAAACGAAATGTTAGACATTGCACAGACGCGAACAAAATGTGAGAAAATGAATATAATAAGAACTCACATTAGGCGAATCTATAGTTTTAAAGAAATGCGTTTTTATCGATTCCTTCATTTCTTCAGGAATGGTCGTCTGTTCGTGTCTACCACGTTTGTCCGTGGGTACTAAGTAGTTTTGGGACATTTTTTTGCACAAGGTGCGCACCAACGACTGCGTTGTATCGTGAATTGCGATGAACGCCGTTTTGCACACGATACGCGATACACCGTACTCCCTGACAGTATACTGGAAATACTTAGAAGATTTCGTAATTTTCGGATCGTTTTTCTTCTCTTCGTTTATGGAGATCATGCCGAACAGAAAAATGTGTTTTTCCTTGTTGTTCAGTTCTGACAAATCCGACTTCAAACGACACTTGAACTGGTTGTCGAACGACGACAAACACTGGTTCATGCAACAAACGGATCCTACGTAGTCTTCTTTCGCGTCCTCGTCCCAATCTTCCTCGTGGTCCGTATGGTAAAACTCGACGTTTTCCATGTCCACGGCGATCTAAAAAACGGTTAAAACACAACGACCAACATAAAACATAGAACATACGGAAAGAAGCAAAAAAAAAACACACTTGACGTTTATTCGCAGACGCGCGTTCACGTCAACGCAAAAATAATATTAAAAAAAAAAAAACGTCAGACGCGTTTCGCTAATTGCAAATTGGCAAAATAATAACGGTCGACGATCGCCGTTGTAGTTATTGATAACGACTGCCGCCGCCGCCGCGGTTTTAACCGCGTAATCGTGTCACGTCACTAATTGTGGCCGGTAGGTACCGCCACCGGAACGAAGCCGAAGCGCTTAAAAAAAATACTATAAACAAAACGGATAACGTTCCAATATTCAGCAATATACGATTTGTACGCTCATAAAACGATGTGTTTATAAACAATATTCACAACAAATATATTGTTGTAAATTATAATAACTGATGAATTTAACAGTGTTTTTAATCCCCGCACCTCGGCGGCGCAATTGTTTAAATAATATAATATTTCCAATCCTCTTTGGGCAATCAGCGCTCCCGGTGCCGTTCTCAAACGGTGTTCAATTTTTTTCTATCAACGTCCGATAAGCTGCGTGATTACGCCTTGTGGATCCACCTCGGTGCAGACAACCATCGCACGCGTTGATAACAGCCGCTGTCGTGTTGTGATAAGACCGGGGCAACGGCAGCGGCCCGCCGCAGCTGCACCAGTGCTCAGAAGAACGGTAACCGCGAGAAGCGATCGTGCCGGGACCCCGTCCTCACGGTCGTTTTCGTGCGAAACGGTTCCGTGTGTCTTTCCGGCGACACGCGGTCGCTTCTGTGGCAGAGAGAAAGGATATTTGCACAGGAGTACGCACACGCGGACATGTGTCGTCACCGACGTCATTGCACCCGTGTCCGCCGTCTGTGATTGTCGCGAAACATTTCGGCCGCTGTAACGTGTGCACGTAAAACTCACATGTTTATCCCGCCGCCGTCGTCGTCGTCCGCCAACAGTTGCAGCTAACGACGCACCGGCTCGTGTGCGCGTTCATCCACCGTCGTCGCCGTCACGATGGACGGCAAAACCAAGAAACTCTACAAAATCGTACTGACCGGAGGTAAGCGATGAGGCCGAACAGAATTTTTTAATATAAACCCTAACCAAAGTGCAAGACGATGTTATTCAGTTTCGGACAAAATAATGCGCGGGCCCGACGCCTGCCGTTTATTCGCTGTCGGATTCGTGTGATGATCAGTTCTTACCGCGCAAACCGTGTTTATTTTATTTTTTTGCCCGTTTTCTTATCGCCAATTTTTTATTTCGCCGTCGTCGATACAATTGTTGTAACGGACTCGGTTCTCGTTCGGAATCGTTTTTTTTTTTTTTTTTTGGCGGAGGAGACGACGTTATACGGTATTTAACTGAAAATCGGATTGTTCGGTTAAAAGTGTGGGGAAAAAATTGTGCACGAACGATTAAGAGATTTCGTTAAGTTTTTCCGTACCTAAATGTATAATTTTTTTTTTTTTTTGTTCAAATAACAATAATAAACGCTCCGTTATTGTATTTATATACAAAACTATAATTTGGTAATTATTATTATTGTAGTACGGGGTCCGGTGCATATATTTTCCTCGTATATAGCGAGATGCTGATGATTTATTAATCATCGAGATTCCGAAGAAAGATTTCTTCTTTATAATATTATTGTTTGTGAGGGAGGGGAGGGGAAGTTTGTTTTAGAATTTTTTTTGCTCAAAATCGTTATAAAAAAAAAAAAAAAAATCACGCGTGTATATAGGTGAATAATATATATTGAGAAACAATTTATATTAATACGGTAATAACGAGCGATTTCGTCGAAATATATTTCTCTCCGCAATTTCGAAACTATAATGCGGCCATAGAAATTTGAAATATATACGCACACACACAAACCGAATATGTGATTATTGTATTTCTATTTTAATATTGGGTAAAAAATTTTTTTTTCGATTTTGAGCTATATTTACATAGGAATTATATGGACTTCCTAGTATTTAATTCGTAAAAGAGTTGGTAATTTTCGGTTTTAACTCTCATAAAATTCAATAAAGTGTCGATTTTACAAATACGTCATTGTCAATTACAAAATAATCAATATTATTTTAAGTAATTTAAAAATTCTATCGTTTGTTATTAATAATTCGCGGTTTTAAATTGCTTGTCGCAATAAATATCCGAGTGTGAAAAGAGAAAAAAAAATGTAATTAAATCAAATAGGAATATTATAATATTTGATTTGGTTTTTCGTGTTGACAAACCGATAAGGAAAGAAGAAAAATACCACCACGTAGTGCGCGTTATTATATATTTTTAATATAAAACGGCGATGCGAATTTCACGGAAATTCGCAACTTATCGGAAAAAACTTATCGGTTATAACCGCCGTACTCGTATTTAATCTATTTTTACTTTAATAAGAATTGATAACAAGTTAATCGGGTTCCGGGGTATATTTTCATCATAATTAAGACTTTAATTTAATTGATATTTAAATGTTGCGAATTTTCGGCCGTCGGACCGACGACGACTTTTGTCGGACGATTTCCTCCGCGCTTTCATTTTCCAATCCCCCCCCGTACGCTTCTCCGACAAGTCCCCCGGACGGTCTCGCTTTGGCGTTTTGACGTTTGTTATGATTTAACGGGCGGAAAACGATAAACCTCTCGTTTTCTCGTGCCTGGGAGGCCGTAAAACGAGTTTCCAAATTCAAATGTTAATCGCTGCGATAACAGTGTACGCACGGATTTTACCGATGATATGTGTGCAAACGAGAATTGTAATTTGATTTGATTTTTCACGTAATTTACAGTTAAACGTTCAAGTGGCGCGTGCTCGCGCGTCCAGGTGATGAACGAAAACAAATTTATTAGCGTAGAAAATACATCGCGATGGAAAATAATCGAAATAATTAAATATTGTTTGCTTTTCAAAAATTAATTTCCGTTTCTATTGGAATATATCAACGGGGGGTAGACATATTGAAATTCCGAGGTACGCGGGTGTCGGGGAAATGTATCTCGCGCGATGTTTTACTATATTTCGTTTCGTCTCGTTTTTATTTTCATTTTTTTTTTTTTTTTTCTGTTGAAATTTTCCAAACGTTCGCCGCCCCGCGGTTTGCGTTTCGCGCCAGCGCTATTTTTAAATATAAATTCGATTGTGTTTCGCGTTTGGCGTCGTTCTTATTCCTCCTCCTTCTGCTCCGTGAGTCGTCAAGACGCATTGTAAATCCGTTATCTGCACGACAATTAAGTGCGCTGCCGCCACACGCGTATTTCTCGTATAATCTCACTTTAAAGAAAAAAAGAAAAAAAATTAAACGTCGCCTCTTTAAAAATAGAACTATACGACGAGCGCGCTAATAATAAACGTGTGTACAAACAGCGTAATAATAAGTATACTCGTTATAGGTAACAATAACCTTTTTATTATTGACATAAAATATCGTTTTATTATTATTATTATTATGTGTACAAAAATAAGCTTTCGTTAAAAATTATTCTTATTTAAAAAAATATATACAATATTTAATTTAATTGAAATATATATATATATATATATATTAATAATAAAATAAACGTCTGTGAACAAAAGCGGACTGCCACCCGACACTACACTATCCCGGTTACGGGGACTGGAATAATCCCCCTTTTATAGCAGCAGTTCTCATGCGATCGGGTTTTTCATAAAAAGAATTTCTTTTCCGTTCCGCGAAAATCGTGAATTTCTCGTTCCGTCGTCAACAATATATCAAACTCGGGGGGCTGTTCATAATATAAGATTATCGAAATCAAAATTAAAAAAAAAAAAAAAATATGGATAATTTATCAATTATATATACGTAACGCGCTGCTGGCGGTGTGACGAACATTAATAATAATAATAATAATACGTTTTTAGTTATTTGTCTCGTCGAGTAAGTAAGAGTATAATGTAAGTGTGTATTAGTTATTAGTTAAAAAAAAAAAAAGGCATCTCTTTTATAAACGTACCCTAGCTATATACAGCGTTTCGGGAGAATATTAATTTTTCTAATTTTATTCCAATGTCGATACATTTTATTTTGTAACATTTTCATAGATGATGATGATGATAATAATAAAGATTATATACTCGTATAGGATTCTTTTGTTTCTTTTGAAATGTCTATACGCATTTTCTCTTATAGACGCGCAAATCAATAAATAAAACACGATTTTAAATATTTTATAAAAGATCATATTATTGTAAAAACAACGTGTGCGTCGAATGTCCGTTATATATATCATCTGTTAACACCGACGTTTTCCGACATGATATAGAAATATATATATATAATATTAACGACTTTCGAAAACGATACCATATTATATTACGTATTGATACAAATTATTGCATTTTTTCAGTTTTATTAAACATTTTCTGCCGGTACAATATCACGTAACTGTTTTTTAATTCAGCCAGTATTTTCTATTTTCTACACGTGCAGTGTTTTTGAATTTTCAAACGTCATTACGCCGCAAGATATCGCGCGGAGGAGCGTATACCGCAGCCGTATTGTAATACGTATTACAACTTCGGTATAAAACGAGTGTTTAATATTTCAAGCGTTTTACAATGCCGCCGTCATAAAACGTATAAATTTTATAAAATATATATTTCGTTTTCCTCAATTACGCGTGGAATTGTTTGTTGGTGAAATGACGCGTCGACGGCGGCGGCATCGCACCGCGCGAGAACAATGTATAACAGTAAGTATCTCAAGGCTAATCTCGGGGTTTTTTTTTTTCTATCGGAATGCGCGTATATAGGTATAGTAAACGCGTTTACGTTATCCGTCTTTTTTTTTGTATACCAGGTCTTTAATTTGTGTGTTTTTTAATATTATCCTATTGTACCCGTATAGAGGGATTCATAACGAAGGGTGTATTGTTATGTAACGATACGTATTATAGTACATTTACTGCGAGCCAAAAATCGTTTCTGGGCCTGGGCGTCAACGGCGCGACCAGGAATTTCGTTATTTTGTGACGAGGAGGAGGAGGAGGAGGGGGCTAAGATCCAATAACCGCCCGCGCGGATAATAAAAAATTATCTTAAAATTGTCGAAAACTGGTGTAAAGTTCGATGTTATTATATATAATACGAAATACAATAACAATCGGGAGGAATAAATTAGAACATGTATATAACAACGGCACGTTGTCGTAAAAAAAAATTTATGTAAAAGAAAATATTATGCTTGTACGCGCGAAACCGTTTATAAGAGCAACAACTATTTTCGACTGCGCGTAATCTGCAGTATAGACGCATTTTATTTTTCAAATTTATATCGGTAATATAATAACGTTTAATCAAATTTATTCGGCAACAAATTAACTAAAACAAAAAGCGTATTATCGATATCGTTGGCTATGAACGTGTGTAACGGGTTTTCTCGAGAAGTATTATTACTGCGGCGGTGTTGTTGATTTTATTCGTTACACGGGCGTCGTATGTACAAACTGTTTGATAATGTTTACAAGTCGGCGGTGGTAACGAATCCTTAAACCACAGTGAATCGATCGGTCAATATTATTTTAAACGCATATTTCTATAATAATGCAATCGATCATATGATGGAATATTATTATTAAGTTTTAAATGCAAAACAAATAGAAATGATTAAAGAAACGAATATACAAAAATACAAAAAAATCGTTATTAATTACTTACGACGCGACGGTGCTCGGCAATAACCTACATTTAACAAATATATTATGGGATAAAGAAAAAAAAGTCAAGGAATTTAGTTTTGTTATTAATTGGCGACGGATCGAACAACAGCATAAATATGGGCAAGGTCAATGCGAATATTAATATATTTTGAGCAACGAAATATAATATTATATCGTATTATACGCGTTATCATAATAAACGTAGAAACGACGATTACATATATTGTGTGCACGGGGGAGGAGGAGTATTAGTTTATTCGAACGCGGCGAATTAGGTTTCTAAAAAAAATCACAGTTACTTTCACAATGCTCATATTATGATACTTAAAATCAAAATAACATATTAGACAATACCGTTATTGAGAACGCGCTTTTCCAGTTATATGTTATTTATTTTTACGTTATTTATCCGATATATGTATAATATATCAGTAGTGTAATAACCCGCGTATATTATTGTACCCGTACTTAAGATTTGTACGTATTTTTTTCTTTCGAATTTTCTATTCGATTGTGATCGGTTCGTTTTCAATCCCCTCCTCCCTGTGACCCCCGATGAGTTAAGATTATGTGTAAATTAATCCTATAAAATATGTTTCATATATCGTTTATTAAACCGAACGTATTTGAAAAGAAGTGTGTGCAGTAGGAATAAGTAGATTTATAGAAATGCGTGCGTTACGAACACGAAGGAAAACCGTTATGCGACGAGAATGACGAACGTGTTTAGGTGACTAAAATAAAGATTATTGTCATGAGCATTTGCGATGCGTTCACACGACGGTGTGTCATCTTAAATAATAAATTCATGTCGTTATGTTAATTATTATTCCGGAGTGTTATAATTGTTTTACCGTATACAACGACGGCGAATTTAAATTCGAAATATGAATGTGTGTGTGTGTGTGGAAGGTCAGTATTTCGAATTTGAATTCGATTACACGAACTATGTTATATTCAATTGTATCACGCGCACTTATAAACATTATCGATGTAGACGTCTACACTGTTCTTTCAAACGAAATGCCATGACACTTAGAGGTATATACTTTTATATAACATTGACAATTAATATTGTCGTCGTACAGTTTTCGTGATACCACATTTTGAGTCTAAATTGTTCGATATATTAATATATTTATGTAATAATAAACGGGTCGGTAAAATAATAATAATATTTCGAAAACGATTCGCGGCTATGATGTCGTTTAAAAATTACAAACACGAAACAGTAGAAACGCGAAAAGAAATTATAACTTTTTGATATACATTTTGAATTGTATTCGGGACAGGGTATTATTATTTTATCCGTTTTATTGGACAATTTTTATTCCGTTATAACTTATAACTAAAAAGCAATATAGAATTTTCAATTATTGAAATTCCATAATGAATTAAAATATTATCGTTGATTTTCCACCATATCATAATAATATCCGATCTGTCGTATTCGGGTTTTCATTCGTATAAAATACTATATCCGACAAGTTACTAAAAAAGTTCTTTCATAAACGAAAAACCCGTAACGGTCACTAATTCTAAATGTGTTTCATTGATATTATATTTTTGTTCACGTGTTAAATTAATCTGTGTACAGTTACGACGTCCAACTATGTGTTATAACACACGTTGAAATAATTGTTGATATTATATTTTAAATTATATAAATAATATAGGAACAGACTTGAGAATGTATTATATGTTATGTGTGTATACTTTTATTGAACTATGGCCCTAGTACAGAAATGCTGAGTCTTTATTACCTACATATACTATATTATGGTTGTGTAGTATAATGTATTAAGTTATTTGTAATTAAAAATTGATATGCACGGTTAGGGTTTACTATTTTGAATTCGTCTTGTGTTTCTATGGTAATCATATGATAATATTTTATTTTATAATAACATTATTAGTTTTTAACTTATTACGAATAATTTGTATGGATTTAAAATCATCGAAGCTGCGGTAATAAATATTGTCGTACGATGCGAATACGAATCCAATCAATTGCTTTTATAAATATGTTAATACTTTGTAGATATTTTTGATTGTAATCGCGAAATAACTGCGCGTCTATTAAAATTATTATTACAATATAGAATTTTAACGAAACGCGTTTCAATAAAGATTATTAAACGTTTTAAAGGTCGTAGTATATTGGTATTAATATTATTCCAAATAATTAAAGTTAGGAATTAAATTTATTTATCCAAATAAAAAAAAATTTTTTTCTACAACTATAATAAAATAATATAATATATATATATTGTTATTGAAAGAATTCTGTAATTTTTATAATTGAATATTTCAAAATTTGAGTTTAAAAACAATACACGCCGACACTAAACCGCGTTATAATAATAATAATAATAATAATAATAATATATAATTGGTTTTTGTTGACCTTTATTATTGTTTACTGATATTTAAGAATAATCCTTGGCGTCATTTTTAAGTACATCATTATTATTAATAATTCTATTACAGTATATAGGTTAATCTTATTATATTAATTACCTTTTATTTTATCGTTTTATAAAAATGTTATATATATATATATTTATATAGTTAACTTTCAGATATTTACGTGATCTATGTGTATAGTATATCATCACATGTGTTATGTCTACTACTTATACTATTTCTGCAGCAATAATATAATATTAAAAACAAAAGCTATGTAGACAATTAGTTCATTTTATCTGGAATTCTAATAAGTTATAGGTACGCTGCAGTTTTATTCTTTTTATTATATTTTTTTATTTAAAAGTCGTAGTGATTTCTTTAACTAATGAAGTATAAAAATAGCGGAAGTGGATAAACAATATTTTATTTTTACATCCACTTCCGCTATTTTTATACTTCATTAGTTAAAGAAATCACTACGACTTTTAAATAAAAAAATATAATAAAAATATTAGAACTGCACCGTACCAATTATGACTTATTAGAATTCCAAATAAAATGAACTAATTATCTACATAGTTTTTTTTTTTAATAAAAAAAAAATAATATTTTATTTTCACGATAACGTCGTGATGAATCGTTTCATTTAATGCGATGTTCGATGATCATCGTCTACGCGTATGTTATAGCGGTTGTCTTTTTCGCTTTTTTTTTCAAATTATTCTATATTAACGGTTTTAGTGGAAATGATTTAAAAAAAAGTAATTTATATATTTTAAACGCTCAGCTAAAAATATATTATAGCAGGTATCTGCGTGTAATTATACGAATTGCATTTAATTAAATATGCTCTGTATATTCAAGGAACATAGGATGGCAGTGTTTGAAAGAAAAGTACTCGGAAAAATCTATGGGGCACACTTGGATGTCCAGACAAATGAATGGAGGAAACTGCACAACGATGAGCTGCAATCCCTTTTTCAGCGATCAAATATAGTAAAAGAAATTTTAAAATGGAGACTGGTTTGGGCAGGACATGCTTGGAAAAAGTATGGGTCACTGATAAAAACAGTAATAGAAGAAAACCCGGTAGGGAGGCGACCTGTTGGAAGACCACGTTTAAGATGAGAAGATTGCGTTAAAAAAGATACAGAAACAGCGGAACCGAATACGCATTGGCGGGATATAGTAGAAGGTAGTAGAGATAGGTGGCAGTATGTTTATTTAGAGGTATGGTCTTAATCGGCCAAAACCAGAATAGAAGAAGAAGAAGGTTTTCTGTATATTCTTATTTTTTACTCTCGTCGTTGTACATACGTTTTCTATTTGCAAGTGTAACTAACTGACGATGACTTTTAGTCGAACCCAGTAGGGAACGAATTGAGTCCGAACCCCTCCTCTCTCCCTCCCCCGTAATTTTTTGGTTTATATATTCATATTATATATCTACCGATAATAATCCAACGTTTTTTTTTTTTTTTTAACATAATAATATACTGTTATTAAACAATATTACTTTATTTGTGAAACTTTTCGATAATTTTTCAAATCGAAATGTTTTGGTTTCGAATAAAATATTCGATAATATTGATTAAACCTATTGTATTCCGTACCTAGTAAAATATATGAAATTTCCAATTTTTTTTCGACATTTTTTAAATAGACCCCCCTCAAAAAAAAAAAAAAATAAAATCTTGGCTACGTTCCTGATCGAATCCGGTAGTAAATAAACATATTTCATACGTAAATAACTCTATATATATATATTGTAAAACTCATTGGCTTTACATAATATATAGGTATATGTTTTTCTTTCATTAATCACGAATATTATTAATTCATTTTTGTTTTTATTGTTTTTGTTATTTGTATTTATATTATCGCGTGCAATGACAAATGTATACACGAATTTAGATTCTTTTTACCGAATAAATTTGAAAAAAAAATATTTCTGGTTTCCAAGGTTTTTTGTAAATTATTTTCATACTTATAGATATTATACGTATAGGTAAAGCCATAAAACTATAAAAGACATTTTATGTCAACTATATAATAGCAGGTATACGTCTTGTAAAAGTATTAACTAATAGGCTCATATTATATACAATCGTAATCATCATAAATCATGTACATATATATATATATATATATATATGTAGTAGGTATTATATTATATTCTAAGTTTTTATGCATTAATTTTAATGAGTTTTATTCCTTTAACGTGACGCACGAACTATATTATTATTATTATTATTATTATTATTTATTACACACAATTTTCAAAAAAAAAAAAAAAATGTTAATATCTTTTTTTTTTACAAGAGTTGATATTTGTTTAAAAGTTTTCGATAAACTTTTGTTAGTATTTTTTATAATTATATAATAATTTAATATAATAAATAATATATATTAAGCGAAAAATAAAAATTTACCTGATGAATTTTAGTCGAAACCGGTAGTAATAATAAACAAATTTAATGTATAACAACTTATATGTATATTTCTTCCATTTTTTATTATTATTTTTTTTTTTTTTGGCTTGATTATATCTTAACATATACACATTTATAATAATAAACTACTTATAAGTTATTATAATTATATATATTTACATCATCTATATTTTTATTTCAAATTCTCGAGCCTAATATTTTTATAAAACAAAATAAATAGAGTTATAATTCCGGTAGTCTATTATAATTAGTTGTCTCCTCCATCTCACATATACTCGCTATACCATTAGGTATAAATTATAGATATTGTATTTCAAATTTTCAAAATAATTCTGTTGATTTCCGTGTTCGATAATCAGTTATAGTGTTATAATATTTTATAGATCAATTAGAAAATATACATTGTGTTTTCTCGTTTAATTCGTTTTCCAACAAAAATGTTCGACAATTTGATTACCGCATTTTAAATGGTGGTAACATGTCTAAAATAGTGAAGTTTTATTTATCGAAAGAAAAAAAAAATTTTACTCTAACCTTATCTAGTAGCCTAGTCCTAGTTATTATTGTATTAAGTATGTCATTATGTCCAAAAATCAATGAGAAACCCAATTTTTTTTACTTTGCGCATTTGTCAGCGGGTCGCTGTTAGAGACGACCTTATAACAAATACTGTTTTTTTGTAAAACGTGTTCGAAAACGAAAAACAAAGAAGACAATTATAATTTATAACACATAATTATAATGTTAGCGTAGAATACTTATACTTTTTCTTATGTCGAGGTACAAAATAAAAAAAATAAAAATCGACACGCGGCAGAGCCAAACGAACCGTTGTTATATGTGTATATCGTAGAATAATGTAATTATATTAAAAAGAAAAAAAAATGATGTCTAATGCGGTGGTAACGTGTTTATCGCACGTCGTGTATCATTTAATAACTATGTACTTTAAATCGAATTAAATGGATTATAGGCTCTAATGATATTTATATACCCTCATCGTGTCATTTGTACTAACAATTCGAATTAAAAAGAAAACTGAAAAATAAATATAAAAAATATACTTAAACAACGTCGTTATATATATATATAAAATCGTGTGGTGTTATAGTCTTAACACCTAATTGCGCACGTATTGATGCGAATTCGACCGAGATGAAGTTGAACGCTTAGACACTTTTGCTATATGGAAAACGTTATTATAAACGAACGATATTATGGAATTCGTAGATTTCGCGAAAAATAGGATTGCTGCAATGCAATTCAAAACAAATATTGAAATATCGCTATACTCGGGAAGTGGGATAGAAATGATGTTTGTTAGACATTTGCGGGCGAAGGTTGACACAATAAAAAAAAAAAAAATTACATCATAGTTATTTCTGTCATCATAAACCGTTGTTACGGCAGTGTGTTAATTGTAGAATAATATGTTGTATTATCGTACAAACGAATTACTAATTGCCTCTAATAAACGTCGTTCGATTTATAACAATTATTATTAATATTGTAATTTTAATAAAATATATATTTATGTAATATTGTTTTCGTGAAAACGGATTGTTCTTTTTTGCGTTGTGTGCTGAAAACAAATCGAAGAAATTAAATATGTAAAATCGATTTATTAATAAATCGATTTTACATATTTAATTTCTTCGCTCGTTAATTGTACGTTTACGATAATAATAATAATTTTATATTATTATTATTATTATTATTATTATTGTAAACGTACAATTAACGCGCGTATAAATTTATATAATTTATAGCACATAAATTCCTGTTATCTCAGTAATTGTGTTTACTATCTCAGTGTTGTACAAAAAATAAAACAACAATATTATAATATTGTGCACAAAATATAAACTTTATATATATATATTTACATACATACATAACTAAGCAATTCATTATGTTCTAGGCCCTTGTGGAGGCAAGACAACGGGACAGTCGAGATTGTGTACATTTTTCGAAAACCTAGGGTGGAAGGTAAATAATTAATAAAATAACTCATTTTCGTATTTGTTTGAAAATATATTTTATTCCGTTATGCAGGTGTATAGGGTTCCGGAGACTGCCAATGTTCTATTAAGGTAATTATAGTTTGTAAATAGTATACAATACGTGTGAGTGTATATTAGATTAAAAAACGGGGTTTTCAATTTGTGATAGTTAAATTGTAAATTTACAAGGTGTTAAAACTAGCGAATAAGATGAAATGGACGAATAATAAAAAAAAAAAATGTACACGCACATATAGAAACTATTAATTTTATTATTACGTGTATCCTACCTATGCGTTATTATTATTGTTATAATATATATTAGCTTAAAACATATGAATATAAAGACAAATCGTTTTATTGAAAGAACAGTTTTCAGTGACGTTTTTATAACAAAAAAATTTGTGAATAAGAATTTTAAAAAAAAAACCGTTTATTATAGTAAAATAGAATAAGTATATTTTTATATTGAAATTTGTTAATTTTTTTTTTTTTTAGTAACTAAAAGTAATCTACAGAAATATACCGTTGTGAGATCAGATGTAAATTCACTGCGTATTCCTTGATTATGAATATTCGCGAAACAATGATATTTAGTTATAGATTGTATATAACCAATATAATTGGTTATATAATTGTACATATAATAGATGATTAGTACAATTATTTCGTATTTGGCTGTGAATCGCCGAGAGTCTGAAAAATCGTGTTTATTACGCGTTTTGTCGAAATAAATATGGATAAAAAATTGTCGTATAAATTCGTCGCATTTCGGTGGAAATAATAATTTAATCGTTAATAATAATAAATAGAGAGGTGGTAATTTTTTTCGGTTTTAAAAAATAAATAAATATATAACAATTATAGTTATGTAACCGATGAGCTTGTATCAGCAATAGAATTTAAATCGTATAAATATTTTCATGAAAGTTATAAAACGAAATCCACTTTGAATTCTTAAAATAAAGTACAAATAATTGTCTAGTTTTGACATTGTTTTTTTTTTTTTTTTTTTTTTTTTTTTATTACAGCGGAGGTGTCAAATTTTCTGAATTAAATGAGGACCAAGGTAATCAATTGCGAATTTTATGATTATCATTCATTCACGCGTGTTAGTCATGCCTCACGTACGTGGCGAGTTTCAATTACGTTCTTTATTCAAACAATTTTGTTTTCTCTTCTTTAAGAAAAAAGAAAAAAATGTTTTTTTTTTTTTTTGGCCAACCATCAAATTCAGTCTCATTATCCACCACTGCGTCGTCGTCAGCCGTACAGAACACGTTTTTCGCACCGGGCACGACGGACGAGATTACTGTTTTTATTTTAGCCCTATCGTTTTGTGCCATACATGCCGCGTGTATAATACATCGCGTGTAGTTACTACTAACTATTACTACGTTTTAATGCAATATTGTTGTTATTCTCGTACCGTGCTGCTGCAGTAACAGCAATTAACACACGTAATATTTACCGAATGGCCGTGAATTATTATTATAGCCGATCCCTAAGCCGCCGCCTTGTTCACATCTCTAGCTTATATATTAGCGAATTCCGAAGGTCGTAAATAATTCGTAATATACGATAATTATAATAAAGCCCTTCGATTCATATAATCTCCGAGTATATATATATCCTTTTAAAAATACACACACACACATTATCGCGTTAGTACGATATAATTATTGATTTAAAAAGCCTCGCAAATCGTATCAAATTAACGTATATATATATAATAATAATGTGTAGTCGTTACTACTACGTTATTTTACACTAACTACAGGGTGCAGGGACGGAATGTGTGTGTGTGTCGTCTGCCGATGGAAAAAAACGAGCTCGTGCCCTCCTCACTCCTCTCCGAGCTTTTTAATAATACTGTTTAGACGTACGGCGGTCGTCGTCGTCGTCGTCGTCGTTAGCCTAACGATATTTTTGTTTTCGTTTACAGCCCATAAATTCCAAGAGAACCTTCTTAGATGTATGTTACAAATAGAAAATACGTTTTTCGAATTGGGCGATTCGTGCGAACAAGACTGTCTGATCATCTGCGACAGAGGCGCTATGGACGCTGCCGCATGTAATAATAATAATAATAATAATAATATAACAACTATTCGTTTATATTATATTGTTGTTACCAGTTTTACGAATATCAATATATTAGTACAAACGCGTATTGATATTTGCAAATGAAAGTGTTTTCATCGTGTGAAAACGTAAAATTCAATTTAGGCGAGAAATTATATATATATATATATACATACATAGACGAAAATTATGTAATGTGCTAAGACGTAGTACTTTTTTTCTTCTTTTTTATATTCAATATGTATACTGATAATAAAATGCGCACATTAATTAAGCGTAAACAAGTCGTACACGATAATATGGTGCGACTTGTTTACAAGTACCCATAAAGGTTTATTATAATTTTCCATACTAAATATATATATATATTTTAAATTTTAATACCCAATAAGTAATAATATTCGTTTTGAATTTGTATATTTCTCAAAAATTACTATACTATGTAATTATTATTATACATTCTGTTTTATATAGTGCACAATATATGTGCACTATATACCGATGATATTTAAATAATTTATATCGGACACTAGTAGTTTTTATTGATTATTCGTTTTTCTTTTTTCATTATTATTTAAATTTAAACATATGGAAAATTATTTAAAAAAGTCTTCTCATAAAAAAAAAGAAATACGTACAAAATTATAGGTTTTTTTTTTTTTATGGTAATATACAAGTTTTTGGTATAATATAATAATTCAAATAATCGCGACAGACGGGAAACGATGTTATTTCAATAGTCCTAAAAACTTATTTTTTATTATTATTAAATTTTTTTAATTTCAAAACACGCGAGAATACACAAAGAGTATGATTATTCAGATAAAACATAATTTCGCTATTAACCGTTTGTGTTCGTATATACACAGATATACCTAGTAGCAAATGGGATATAATTATGAAAGACAACGGGTTGAACATGGTCGATTTGAGAGACAATCGTTACAATCAAATAATACACATGGTGTCTGCCGCGTGTGGTGCCGAAGATTTTTACACGACCGAGGTACATAATTTATATACCGCGAACGTAAATTAGTTAGTAAATAATAATAATAATAAAAATAATGGATGATGGAATTCAACACGGTCTGGTTTTTAGGATCACACGAGCAGAAGAGAGGACGTGTCCATGGCTAAAAACCTGGACGTCAAAGCGTCGGCGGCTTGGATAGGACATCCGTATTTCGATGTCATTGATAATTCGTCGGATTTCGAAAACAAAATATGCAGAATGATCGCTGTAAATATAAATCGATTATTGGTGGGACCACGTCCGCGGATAATATTGTTCTTATTATTATTATTTTTATGAATATAATTTTTCATCGTCGTTTTACACAGGCCGTCTGTCAGAAATTGGGTCTGGACACCGGCGATCGGTTAGCTACGAATTCGAAAAAACGCAAATGGTTGGTTAAATATCTGCCCAACGATCAGCTGTTCCCGCCGTTTCAAGATTTCGACGTCGTGCACAATTATTTGCAGACGTACACGAAAAATATGCAAGCTCGGTTGCGGAAACGAGGACAAAAAGGTTTCATTATTTTCTTTTTTTTTTTTTTTTTGCTTTCTCTCGACGACAGATCCGCGAGGTTGGAGTTATTCGTCATGACAGTAAAAATGACAGTTTTTGCGCGCTCGTCCGTTTCCAGGCCATTGGAACTACACACATACGATACGCAGGCCGAGGGTCCGGGGTCAAGTGATCGAAGTGAAAACGCAGCTGAGTCACAGAGACTACGTGAATATGTTGTCGCAGAAAGACGAAACACATTATCCGATCTACAAGAAGAGGCGGTGTTTTATTCACTACAATCAGTATTTCCAGCTGGACATATATTGTAAACCTTGTCACCCGAGGTACGTTGTGTAGTAATTAATGTTGTCTTCTTATATCGCCGGGGAAGCCGTAGGATTCAACGGACACGACGGTCGTGTTGTGAGGAGGCGTCGTCGTCTGAAATCGGAGAATTGAAATTAATTTACTTTTAGATTCCGTGAGCGGAGCGAGAAATGAAATTGGTTTTAATACGTGATTTTTTTTTTTTATGTCTAAGAATTCTACCGGAATGAGTGCTCCTCCGATCTATCTTTACAGTCCTATTTTGTTTTCCGGTAGCGAATCGCATATGGTTTTTTTTAATACTTTGGAGATCGCGATTTGCGAGATTCCAATCGCAATACTTTTTTTCAACCGTCAGCAAAACAAAAACTACCGAAAATTACATAGAAATGATTAGTTTTCGTTATATTATACCTAAAGTATTCCACTCAGAATCGTGTTTTATCATTACACAGAAATCGTTTATGTGCGCGAGGGTGTGTTTTTTTTTTTTTTAAAAAAAAACTTTCGCGAATTTCAAGTTATTTTGATATCGGGTCTTTTTGTCAGGTAATTTTAAATCATTCGAAACCTAAAACTATATTGTGTTCATCGTTATGATATTAAAAAAAAAAAAAAAAAAATACTTGTATAATTCGTGTTGTTAAATTATTTCAAATTTTAAAATGTCTCGCGAGATTTTTCCCCGAAATTTTTGATCGACAAATGTTAAAAATTATATAAAACGTAAAAGTTCAAGATGTTGTTGTGCTTTCTGTTTTCTAGTGCTATTACAACAGTGCGTTGTCGTGTTCGCTTCCTTTCAGTAATTGCGCATCAGTGCGTATTGGAGGAGGAGGGGGCCCGGAGAAATTTTTAGAATAAGTTCCCTTATAATATCCGAAAACAGTACTATCGCCAGCCGTGGTGTAGTATACGCTATCATCGTCCAATCGATAATGACGAAGACGTTTTGTTTTCTCTGGTTTAGATGTGAAGGTTTGGTGTTACTGGAGACGTATTCCGCACTCGAAGACCAGGAGCTCCTGGACCGATTACCAAAATTCCTGGACATTGAATCAGAGGTGACAGGCAATGCGGCGTATTCCATGTTCAACTTGTCGTTGGTTGAAGATTGGGATAAGTCGAAAAATTTCTGTCATTATTTAAAAGGTAATATAATTTTTCATAAGCAAGTAGCAGCGCGCGAGTGGAAACTATTATTCGATTTCTTTTCTCTTTTGTTTTTTTTTTTTTTCTTAGGACCCGATGAAGATCTGAATGTATGCGATCATAAAACGAACCAAGTTAGTTACATCCATACGAACGGAAAACTAAGAAAATAGTGACTTGGCTTTTAAATTTTTAATACATACATATATATATATATATAGTATTACAAATTTGTTTCTAGATTTTTATTTATGTGTATAATATTCAATTTCTTTTTGTGTTTTATAAAGTAGTATACGAAATTGCCTTTTAAAATATTGTTATCAATAGATTGTTTAAGTCACTAATCAAGGCTTACTTCATGTAGTGTTCATCGTATACAATAATACATATTATACGTGTATACTATACACACACTGGTATTCACATATTATAATATGGATTGTTTTTTTTCTTTATATTTGCTATTGGTTCTTTTTTCTGCTTATATATTATTTTAGTAAGATATTTATTTATAATTTTTTTCTTTTAATCAAGTCTTATAAATATTTGTTATAAGAAATAATTTTTAAAATATATTTAAAACACCAAATTGCTTGTTTTTCGCTATGAATGTGCTTATATGAATTGCAACTTGTGAATATTTAACGAAACGTATTATAAAATATATTCTATTGGTCAAGTCGTCCGACAACTGAACGTTTTAATTGCCACACACAGAAATATTGATTGTGTTTGTTAATATACAATTATGTACCTGTTAAAAATATAATGACTACTCGATTAATTCAATAATATTATATATATATTTTTTTTAACTAGTATATCAAACATTATATTTAGAAAGTATTATTTTTGCACGGTCAAATAAAGAGGTACATTCGCTTATTTTTGAGTAGTTTTATTCATGTTTTGTTTTGTCTTGTTTATTATCCGACGCGTTTGTTATATTGGGACTGCGCCAATGCAATTTATTCGTTTTGTTTTTTTGGCAATCCATTCAGAATTTATTTAATTTTAAACCTCGTGACAGGTGTGGTGGTGTCTTATGTAATCACTATATAATTTTATTCATTAAAACACAAACACAGACACATACATACACATTATTATATAAATATGTGTCAAGCCGAATTTTTATTTTTACGTTTAAAAATTGTTTTGAACATGTTTAATCTAAGGTTTCCCTAACTATAATAAATTATAACGGCTGACGGTAATAATTTCATTTATACCTACACGAATATACGATTTTCATTGAAAAGAAATTGTTGGCATAGATCTTGGATCGTGCGTGATGCTGTGCAAAATAAACGACGTGTATTTTCTACTATGATAATGGTATTGGCCAACAGTTAATACAAGTATGTCACAGTGCCTGCCACGTGCAGAAATATTTTGTTATAGTTTCTGTTTCTGTTTTGAGCGAAAAAAAAATTTTTTTTTTTTTTTTAATAATAATATTTTTTTTCACTTTCAAGTCTTAGAGTCTTATTTTTGAATCATACTTATTTGATTAGTATTCTAATAATCTTATTTTAGATTAGCTTTTAGTGTGAAAACAAAAAAATGTATATTTTTGAATTGAAATTTTATAGTGTAGTAAACACTTAGCGTGTAACTTTAGATTGGGTATTTGTCATACTAGATTTTAGTTAACTGAATGTCATTGAAATATCAAATTATTATTTTTTTAAATATTTAACTTTTAATTTTAAAGTTGAATGTAATAATAAATCTATTATAATATTATATTTCTTTGTATAATAGACATATTATATTGTATAACTGTTATATTAATCGTAATATATTATGACAATAGTATTAGACATAATACCTATACAGAGGTAGGTATTTTAGTAATTACTTGTATCTATAACTCCCAAAATTATGGAGAACATAATTTATATTATGCAGTTATAAGTAATTCGTGTTTTAGAAGATGTTGAATTTCTTAATAGTAATGTAGTATCCACCAGCAGGGGCGTGCTCAAGGAAGGGATGAGGGTGTTATATCCCCCCCACCCCCATTGACTTCTTTTTATTGTTCTATTAATTTTTCATTAATATAGAAAAAACTGTATAATTTATTGTTAACATAAATAAAAATTTAAGTTTTCAATCATTTTTTCCCATGGAATTTTAAAATTTCATACAAGTTGACTGATAACATTAAAATATGCGATAAAGTAATGCAAGAATCAAGGTGGATTGCCTTGATAAGCATGGTTATCCTAGAATCGTTTAAATGGTCTAACTATGTTAGCGATTCATAGAAACGTGACAGTTACACCAGACAAAGTATTGAATGTGATGGCCAAAAAGATTAGAAATTTTAATCTAACTATTATTTAAAAAAATATAATATAGTCATATATATGTATGTATGTGTGTGTGTGTTTGTCTGTATAGTAAATATATAAATAAAATTTATTATGTTCAACTCCCCACAAAAATCCACTATGATATCAGTCAAAAATTCATATCCCCCCTTTCAAAAAAGCTGAGCACGCCACTGTCCACCAGGCATACATATATACACGGCTCAAAATGTTTTCGAAGGTTTGTGAATTAATGTTACCTAATATTTCAAAAAATATCCAGAAATTATTAAATTATATTTTTAATTTATTTATATTGTTAATTTTTGATGAAACCAATGATGAATTTGTTAAAAAATTTTGTTTAACTAAAGCCCTAACAATTAATGTTAGGTATTTATTAGGTCCACAGAAAAATATGTCATTTCAGGAATAATTGATGTTATAGATTGTGTATGCATGTAACCATAGTGTCCGTCTCCAACTGAAGGTATAGATATCCTGAACACGTTTACGTAGATCGGAAAGGATATCATTCAATTAATGTTCAGTTAGTGTGAATTTTTTTCACATTAATTTATATTTGAATTTTTATAATTCAATGTAAATATTAAACAAATAATGTAATTCAAATATGAAAGATTTTAAACGTGAACTCAAGATATCCAGGTAGTATTCATGACAGCTATATTTGATGTCTGAGTAATGTGTCAATTTTAATGGAAAGAATTGTAAATCTTACTATATTTTACGTTGCTTCTTAACATATGTTTTTCAGCAAGAACATTATATACTAATATCTTATTTTTATATAGCTGGCTGTGGGTATGCATTGAGACTACGGTTAATGGCACCAATCATTGAAGCAATTCCGGGTTGAGGTATACTAAATGGTTTTGTAGAACTCGATAATTGATTGAACGTACCAATGATATGCTTAAAATGAGATTTTGGTATTTTAATATTAATAATTTTCATATCAAATATCCAAACTATTATAACCAAGTAGATTACACATAAGTTGTATTTATATTTTAAAGATGTCTAATAAAACACAGGGTTTTACACTATTACTCCATCGAAACAGTGGCGCACCCAAGGGGATGGACTCCGGGTCCGGACCCCCCCCCTTGACTAGTGCGTTAGTATTACATTTATAGATGAAAATCCAAATTCTGATACAACTTTCATATTTTTCTGTTAAAATTTCGCATACGATATAGATAACACCAGGTGTTAACAATTTATTTATTATATTATATTATTATAATATATAATCTATTTTTATTATCTATTAAAAGTTTTGTTTTGCATAATGTAGTTTTTTAGACCCCCCCCTTGAAAAAATCCTGGGTGCGTTACTGCATCGAAACTTCAAAAATTATCAATGCACGTATAGTTCTACACAACATACATATATAGAAGTGCAAACTAATGAAAATCATGATAATATTGACTTTGATATGTATAATAATGAAGGAAATGAAAATGGTATTCGAAAGCTAATGATAGTTTAACAGGCGGTCGTATGATATAACAAAATATTACACGCATTTACTATAGTAAAAATTTTAAACCATAGGTTTATTAGGTTTTTTATAAAAATGTAATTGTAAATACCTGTTTACAATTACAATTTTTATTTGCATCCATGTATATGTTACATAGAATATAGGAATAAGTAAAAATATATTTAAACGAACAATCGTAAATATATTACACTAAAAAAGTATACATAACACTTAATGTATAATAATAGATCGATTAGAAATTAGCTGTTTTACAGATGATGCAATTGATTCTTTGACCCATAAGTCTCTTAAGGGGTATGTCTAGTCCACAAATTTGTAACCAAAAAAAGTGTCCCGGGAAAAAGCTATTTGTGAAAAAACGACTCATCGAATTTCCATGAAATTTGTTCTACAATTTAAAGAAAGATATTTTCTACGCACCCTCTTTTTTTAAATTTTTAGTTACTCGCACCATTCATTTTTACTCGGTTTTTTTGAAAAGTAAAAAATTTAAATACCAATAATATTTTTTCTAACGACATTTTTGAATTTTTTTAAAAGAGCGTACCTACAATAGATTAAGTGATAAGGTATTTAAAAATGTTTATTTCAAAAATATCAATTACATTTGAATAGGACAAAATAGCTTTTTCCTTTGATAAATAGAAGGCCGGGAGCTATAGCGGAATAATTTCTTGTCGCGCGTAGAAAATAATATACCTCGGTCCCCGCATAGATCAATAATCTGTATTCTGTATACCTGAAATTACATAATATATTATCACGCCGTCATCATTATCTGTATTCTAAAAATATAGATAGCAGCTCTATAAATATTTTATTATGTTTACAATTTGTACAATATTACAGTAATATTGACGAAATTCGTCGTCGTCGATACATTATTTTGTTTTCGATTGTCCCGCTCACCATGTCGGATTGTAGAAAAGGTAAAAAAAGTCATTTACGACTTGACAAGTCACGCCGTGTTGTACGCGTATTTTATACCTATCCGAAATTATTTAATATTGTAATTTACTTGATTAATACATATACGAATTATTTTCTATTTAACGGATAGAAAAATACGCATAATATATATTCGTACAGTTCATAATCGAATCGTATTTCTTTTTCTTATTAAATTAAACTCGAGACAGACCTAACGTGTGGGCATTAAAATTTTTAAGTGAATACATTAAACAAAAATTTTGTTTTACACGTTTTTTTTTTTTTAACGCAATAATTTTTTCCTTTATTTTCAAATTTCCCAGCGCAACGTCACCCATCGTTTTGTGAATAAATTTTTTCACACAGCAACGACGACGTGCGCGAGCCACTTGTTGTTATTATTATTATTATAGTAAAATAACAATTTTAAAACGTTAATATAAAATTGATATATTCGTTCGACGGCCACAAGTTGTGCGGAAGAAAAAAAAATATTCATTTTTTTGTCTACTGCGCGTTTGTTGTTTTTCACGTTCTCGTCTCCCCCGTCGTAAATATAAATATACATTTTTTTTTTTTTTCGGTGGATTCAGTCGTTTTCACGACGGTCGAGGGAATCCGTTTGACTACGACACATTTTTACAGTGTCGCACGGAGGAGGAGATGGTGTTCGTCACACGTTTGTTTTGTGTTCGCACGATTAGGAGGCAGACGCGTTGCGAACGCGGGGAACGATAAAAAATCGTCGCATCTGGTGATGCGATAGAACGACTCCCGCTTTTTTCGGTGTTTTTTTTTTTTATCTTAAGATCTTCGAAAATCGATTATTACCAATTACTTATTATTTTAATTTGTTCAAGTTAGTTTTTAAGGATTTATGAAAAAAACCAGACATAAAATATTATCTGTACAATACAATGCACGGAAATGTTTCGATTCCCGAAAAGTTAAATAATAATAATAATAAAAAAAGACGAATGGTAAAAATTGTATTTTTTTCTCTTTCATAACTTTTTAAGAATTAAATAGACGTTTAGAAAATTGTAATTTATTTTGATGAGAATCATAGGAGCATAGTAATACAGCGTCCTTTTAAACGAATCTTCTCCACCGCCGTTTTCCCCGTTCGACTAGTTGTTCGCAATCGTCGCAAGCTTTTGAGAAACTGCGCGTTTTGTCGGAGACAGCTACAAGCGTCTCCCCCCCGATCAATCATCTATGCCGAGCTTACGTAGGTACGGCTGCTATACGCTTATATAGATTTCGTTATATTTTCGCGTTTTGTGGATAAAAAAAAAAACCTAATGTTTCGGGTCGGATCATCGCGGAAACGCTATAAATAATATTAATAACAAAAAAAAGAAAAGAAATTACGCAGCACGAAACGCGGTCGGTGGTATAATAAGTAATTATTGCATGCGTATAAGGTAATCGCGCGCGCAGAGTCCGTGAAATAATAATTTAAAGATTTATAACCGTTGTTCATACGCATTTATGCGACTTGCAAGTATTATTAGGCCTACGAGTCGGGGGGGGGGGAGTGGTGATATATCGTCCGACGCGCTATCTCTGATTACGAAAACACACTAATAATAACTAGACATCCGCCTTAAAGCAATATTTACTACGTTCTTGTAACAAAAAACACCTTTATTTCGAGTAAATCATTACCACAAATATTCAAAACTTCCAATAGCTTGAGGCGGCGTTTTAATAAAACGCTGACTTTTCAGATCACCAGTAGACCTATATAATCACGTATTAACATTATTATATGACTGTTACTTATTGAAAAATCTCAATAAAACATAATCTGCAATTAAGACATGATTAAAACATTCAAGTCTTATTCACAAATAACTTGAATTAGGTAACTGTTAGATTTTACTAACGATAATTTTTTTATATAGTGTAATACGCTGTTTAAGTGGTAATACATTTGACGTTTACATAGAAATACAACCAGGCACAACCGGTGTTTTATAACAAAGTAAAATGTGACGACAAATTGTATTAAGCGTATAATTACAATACAATACCTACGTTAATAGTTTGTTTTTAATTTTTTTACTTGTTTAATAAATTGATTAAATTCACCGAAAAAAAAAATTATTTTTATAAGCACCTCACTAACCACGTCCCCTTCCTATATCCTTGCCGCCATGGTTCGTCTTCGTAATCCGGATAAATGTAATAATGTAAACTAGAACTCGTACGACGACTGTTTTAGTTTTGGTTTCATTCGTTTCGTTTGTGATTGAACCACGCGGACTCACGGGTTTAAAATTGCAACTCTGGTCACAAACGCACCCACGTGAAAAATATCTTTTTTTTTTATCAAGTCCTCATAGGTGTACTCGTGATAATAACCGTTCGTAACTTCATCGACATCGGACTCGATATTTTGTGATAACTGATAAGTGATCGAACACCGGAAAGTGTTTTATTCGTAGACCATATAAACGAATAAATTATGAAAAAAAAAAAAACAAACGATTTATTCGTTTTGTGCGACGCGTAAAGGACTGGGGACAAATCGATTATTAAAACGGAGAACGAAATCCGACGACAACGACGGGCATGTCGCGCATGTACATTACAATGGTATTGTGCGCGTGAAATTGTTCACGTTATCAGACCCCTCCAAAACGGTGTGGTTAACGTTGGTTAAACACGGTCCGACCCTTGTGGTTACCGTAATAGATAACGTGTGTAATATTATTATCGGTCGGTAAGCGGTGGCCGTAGGGAATGTTCGTGGTTTAATGAAATAATTCTATACAATTGAATTATTTTGTGTTCTATTAGTTAATAAATATTTATATCTTGTGTTTAATCGGTTGTTGGACATTATTTGATTCCGAAATCAACATGTAACCGGACGATTATCGTTTGCCAAACCATGTTCGCCGTGTCCTTAACACACGTTTTTCGTTTAAATTTTTCTCGGTCGTTCGCTTCAAGTAAACACGTCTGTCACCACTGTTCGCGTGGATACGACGTGATCGTCGTAGGCGGTGGCCATGCCGGAGCCGAAGCGTGTTCGGCTGCCGCCAGAATGGGAGCGTCCACACTGTTGGTGACACACAATAAGTCGTCTGTTGGTAAGGTCACGGACGTTGTTGTTTTTAACTGTTTCTAATGCGGGCGGCTTACATTTCAGGAGAGATGTCGTGCAACCCATCATTTGGTGGCATTGGCAAAGGGCATCTGATGAGAGAGATCGATGCGTTGGACGGACTTTGTGCCAAAATCTGTGATCTCTCCGGTGTTCATTACAAAGTAATGATCATGTAGTGCGGTTGCAGTGATTATTTTAAATTCAATTGTAGATTTTAAACCGCAGAAAAGGACCGGCCGTGTGGGGCCTGAGAGCGCAGATAGACAGAAGACTGTATAAAACTCACATGCAAGCTGAGCTCTTCGAAAACACTCCTAATCTCAATGTAGTTGAAGGATCTGTTGACAATATATTGCTAGATGACAATAATCAGTGTACAGCAGTGTTATTAGGTGATTATTTTATTTTGAAGCTCGCACACTGGTTTTTGTATTGTTGCTTATTTTAATTTGTTTTAATTCTTAGAAAATGGAACTATATTAGAAACTAAATGCGTCGTATTAACTACCGGGACGTTTTTGAACGGTGAAATGTATAGCGGATTGACTGTTAAACCAGGTGGTAGAATTAATTCTAAACCATCAATCGGCCTAGCCAACACTTTAAAAAGATTAGGGTTTAAAACGGGAAGAATGAAAACGGGCACACCACCTCGAATTGAAAAACAATCTATTAATTTTACAAATTTAAATAGTCAGCCTGGAGACAGTGTGCCGACTCCATTTTCATTTATGAACGATAAAGTTTGGCTAAAAGTAAATGAAATATATATTATCATGTTAGTTTTCTTTTTTTTTTTAAATTGATTGTTTTATATAGCCTGAAGACCAAATAAATACGTATATTACGTATACCAACAGTAAAGTTCACCAAATTGTAATTGATAATTTAAATGTTAATCGACACATTAAGGAAGAAGTGAAAGGTCCACGGTATTGTCCGTCACTCGAATCTAAATCTCTTAGGTATATAAGCTTTGTAATATTATAATATATTTCGTTATAAATTCTTAACTAAATCAACTTTTATGTGCAGTTTTAATAAGCAACTCAATCTGATATAGGGTATTTGCTCATTTCCTAATCCCCTATGAGGACATCAGTAATAAATTATATATATATATATATGTGAACACTTAATTGTAAACCAAACGGGACAGAATTTTTTTTTATGTACTGCACAAATATAGTTGTATACCAGTGGCAAGCTAAGGAGGAAATCATAATTTTACTAGTAGTCATAACTGTCATATTTAGTATTATTTACATACACATATATAAATATATGTATTATCATATCGATTAGTCAGCAGTTAAGCAATCAAAAGATATATAAAAAAAAAAATCATTAATGGGCTAAAATTGATCAGAAATTTGATCAATATTATTGATTTATTAATTTGAATTAAAAACATATTTTAGCTTATATGCAAAATCAAAATTTTTAATGATATATTTTAAATTACACTGTTTGTACATTAGTTATTGGCTAAGTATTTGTTATACGATTTATGGTAATAATTATTTTTATTTTATGCATGAATTTTTACATATTTTTACACCAGTTTTTTTTTTTGTTCTACTTAAATGTGTTTATTAAATTTTAATACTAATGATTGCGTTCAAATTTAAAATATTGTAAAATTGTGTTTAAAAATTTTTTCTAAACAGAATTTAATAAGTATATAGACATTTCAATTAGGGAGAATTGATTATTTTATAAATAATAAATTTTGATTACATGAATCCAGGATCATACTTAAATATTTTAAATTAATATATTAGTATATAATAGAAAAGTGGTCATCGGTCTATGAATAAATTGTTTGATTACCCTCCAGCTTAGTCTTCCACTGGTTATTTATTTAATAAATGTAATTGGAGATAAATATAAAAGCTTTATTTTTTATTTTTTCAAAATTTCTTGCTCTCTTCCTGGATCCAAAACATATTAATTAAAGTATTTTGTGTATAATTTATAAAGCAAATATTAGATCTTTGTATTTTTTACTTTTTATTTTTAAATTTTTTATATACTTTTATTTCCACGTTTATAGTCTACTTTGTAATTTTTTAATAATTTATCATGACTATATTTGTTTCACTGTTTTAGTTCTTTACACTGATATAATTTAATTGTTAAAGTAAATGGTTTTTTACTGAATCTTAGTTATAATAAATAACACATAATTATTAGTTAAGAAATTATAATTTATTATTCTTGCATAGGTATTCTACATTCTTTTAATTAAAAAAAATAGTATATATTATAATAGTATTTAATTTGGCCTTAAATTACTAAATATAAAACCTAACGCTTTTAGTTTTAAATTTTTTATTATAACAATTATCGATAGGTTCCGTGACAGAAATCATCAAATATGGCTTGAAATGGAAGGCTTTGATAGCAATGTCATTTATCCAAATGGGCTTTCGTGTACGTTACCTGAAGAGTTGCAAGTAAAAATGATCAGAAGCATAGATGGACTAGAAAATGCAAACATTATTCAGTATGGTAAGGTACAATATTTTTAAACTTAGAAACCTATTAACAATGTGTGCTTAGGATATGGAGTAGAATATGATTATGTGGATCCAAGGGAATTGTATCCTACATTAGAAACGAAAAAAATTGGTCGATTGTTTTTCGCGGGACAAATAAATGGCACAACTGGCTACGAGGAAGCGGCTGCGCAAGGCATACTAGCTGGAATAAATGCTGGCGCTAGTGTGAGTCTAAAACTGAAACATTATGCCGTTATGTTGCATTGAAAATATATCTAATCAATTGTTACAGGCCCTAAACAAAAGTAGTTTTACATTAAGTAGAACAGAAGCTTATATCGGTGTATTAGTCGACGATTTAACTACGCAAGGTACGGATGAGCCATATCGCATGTTCACTGGTCGTGCCGAGTTTCGTTTACATTTGAGGCCTGATAATGCTGATATCAGACTAACACAAAAAGGTTTGTTTTTAACTGTGGTGTATATAGTTTATGTTTTTAAAAAACACAATAATGTTTTATAGGTTACAATATTGGTTGTGTCAGTAAGAAACGTTATGACCAAATGTTAAGTGTACGTTCTGATTTAGAAGATGGTATTAACCTGTTGAATTCGGTTTCTCTAAGCATGTATAAGTGGAAGAAATTGTTAGGCTTAAAAACTTCTAAAAATCCTGAATTCAAAACGTTTGTAGATACATTATATTTTATATTTAATGAGGTATATGTTGATAATATTAATAATATAATATGTTATAGGGCTTTTGAAGTATTGGGATTATCTACAGAGGATATTACATTAAAACAATTGGAGACAATATTGTCGGATCAATTTGGCAAAAAGTTTAGAGATGTTAAAATTGGTACGCGCCTGAAAATTGAAGCGTTATATCGAGCGTCTGTTCATGATCAGCGGGATGATATAGAACGCGTAGAACTTGACCAATCCCTGCTTGTGCCTACAAATATAGATTACACACAGTAATATTCATGATTATTACATTTTCAACAATAATAATGTATAATATAATAATTTATTTATAGCACGTCTCTAAGTATATCAAAAGAAGAAATTGAAAAATTGACTTACATTCGTCCACAAACTGTAGGTAAATAAAAAACAGTAGAATATGTTTATTGTTTAACAAATATATATTGTTTTCAGATTGGAGCTGCAAGTCGAATACCTGGGATTAAACCTAGCTCGGTTTTGAAACTATTGTATTTCATTAAAAGTCAGAATAGAAATATGGAAATGAATTAAAAATATCAGTATCTTGTGAATTCGTAAAAATGTAAATTATTGTCAATTGTTTTGTTTAGTTAATTTAAATTGATTGATATGGTTAAATGATACAAACGACAATTTTTGTAATATTTACGTTTACTTTCGTTATTGTAGAATTTAATAAATAAATGTAATCTATATTTAAGCTCGTCTCTCTGTTTCAAATGTGTCTTTATTGAAAATACGATAATCTTGTGTACTTTTACAAAATGGTAATATTTTTTTATGAATACTATATAAAATAATTAAAAATTAAAAAAAAATTATCTATTTGAGACCATAACCTACCTATGGTTTTTCAACAAAATTTTTTAGAATATACGATGTATATATGTATTGTAGTATATCCAATGACAGTAAACAATAAATTATTAACTTTTATATGTAAGACATATTCATTTTGTTTATGAATTTAATTTGTTCTTTAATTTATTTAAGAAATAATATTTGATATTACTTCATAATATTGTAGTTTGAACATAAAATTATAGAAGATGTTGATTACATTGAAATTTGAAAAATAGTAGACTATTCCAATAATAAATGTCAACAATGTTTTATATACGAGACGTGTCTCAAAAGTAAGGTGTCCATAATTATAATAATCGAAATAAGCTTTATTCAAAATATGTTTTACATGGGTATATATACAGTACTTATGAGTTATTTTTCCACATAATCGCCATTTACTTGGATGCATTTTTCAAGGCGCACTGGAAGTTTTTGTATGCCAGCCTCATAGAAACTCGCCGTCAGCTCCTTATTTAGATATTGGGTGACTTCTGTCTTCACTTCTTCATCCGTCTCTAACCGTTTTCCTCCCAAATGTTTCTATAAGTTCAAGAACAAATGGTAGTCGGACGGGACAAGATCTGGCCAATAAGGGGGATGGGAGATCACATCCCAACCAAACTTTTGTGTCACGGTCAACGTGGGGGCCGGGCATTGTCATGCAAGAGACAAACCCCCTTCGTCAGCATGCCTCGTCTTCGATTTTGGATGGCTCTGCGAAGTTTTTTCAAAATCTCACAATACGAAGCTGCATTAATGGTTGTCCCAGTTGGCATAAACTCAATCAGAAGAACTCCTTTCCTGTCCCAAAAAACAGTGGCCATGATTTTTCGAGCAGACTGCGTGTCACTTTGAACTTTCTTTTTTTCGGTGAGCGAGAATGTTTCCACCCCAGTGACTGTCGTTTGGACTCGGGGGTGAAATGGTAAACCCGTGTCTCATCACCCGTTACTATGGAGTCTAAAAAAATCTCTCCTTGTTCGGCATAACGGGACAAAAATTCTCGAGAAGTCTCAACGCGTTGGCGCTCATGGTCCTCGGTCAACATTTTAGGCACAACATTTGTGACAGCCCATATCATTAAAAAACCTTTGAATGGTGCTTTTTGACAACTCAAATCTTTGTTCGAGATCTCGAACCGTCACTCGTCGATCTTCACGAAGCTCTCTTTCAATTTGTTCTTTCAACTCGTCTGAAATCGGAGGTCTCCCACTTCTTTGTTCATCATGAACTTCCGTCCGACCTCCTGAAAATTCTCTACACCGCTTTCTAACATTTTTTAAAGACATGCAACCCGTACCATATGTTTGACAGAGTTCTCGATTAATGGATATTGGTGTTTCACCCGTTGAATGCATAAAACGAATAACGGCGCGAAGTTCGCATTGAGCATACACGGGAATAGAGACGGCGTCGGCCGACACAAAAACATCCATCTTAAACGCGTGTCAGACGCAAACTAAACATCGGATCTAGTTGAGCCGCCTCTCGTTGGAAAGGATACGACCGACACTATACAACAGTGTTACCAAATTTTGAAAAATTAATTTATTTCTGGCTCTACATGGAGCATGGAGACCTTACTTTTGGGACACGCCTTGTATTATATTTGTTGTTTCACACATAATATAGGAATTTTGTATTCTTTAGGAACATTGAAATGATATATTATTTTTAAATCTCGTAACAATTTTGTATATATATATATATAAGTATATGGAATTTCATTAAATTGTAGACATTTTTGGATTTTTTTTCCATTTGTTATTGCGAATGATTTTGGCCTAACACCTGTTGATTACTATATAGTGATTTCAAAATTGATCAGAGTTTGTTGTTGGTTTTTATATCGTTTCTCACTCACATCGCCCTTATTAGTAATTTTTTAAATATTATTATTATAATTTTCGAATGTAATTAAAAAGAAAGGAAATAATTTTTTATTTTTATTCGTTATCATTATAAACTGTTAGAAGAGGACCAATTTGGGTTTAGAAAGAATTGGGGAATTAGAGAAGCGATCGTCTGCCTTAGACTAATAATAATAGAAAAATTGTTCAGAATAAGTAAACCCATATACATAGCTTTTGATGACGTGAAAAAGTAGGGGCGTATTTAGGGTTATAAAACAGGGAGGGGGGCTAAATCCCTGTGAGAATTACAATAAAATTCATACTATTAGTACATTGACAAAATGATCAAAAACTTTTTGACAATATAAACTAAAACTGGTTGGGGGGGGGAGCTATTCTAGTAATTTGGGAGGACTTATGCCCCTGGTGAGGTGAGACAAACTCTTTTATATTAACGGAACAGATAGGTTGAGATTTCAAGTACAAGGTTATACGCCGATGAAAGGGCTGTATAATTATATATATATATATACTTAAATTCAGTGGCAGCATCAGAATTTTTTCTAGGTAAGAGGCCAACAGTTATAAGATCGTCCGGGCCATGCGAAAATGTAATTCGATTCCTACTTAGAAAAAAAAAAACGATACGACGTCATCTGAGAATGAAAAGGGTTTTTTATACAATTGAAAAATTATTACTAATTTACAATACATATATATTTACGGTTAATTGATTTATTATTATATTGACATTATTTTATAACAAAATAAAATAATATACCCGAGCATTTGTTGCCTTCGTCTATCACTGATGGTTTTCAACGGGTTTCGAATAGGCGATTTTTATGGAATTCAAAAAACAAAAACCTAATATATATTTAAAAATATTTTTTTTTTTAATTCGTTATGAAATAACGTCGTATAAATTATATTTATATGACGTGTGTGTGTTAATGATTGATGAAAAATAGAATCAAACGACGAGAAAAATATCCCGGTAAAAAGTGTAATACTTTTCAAAGTGATTTAAATGATAAAACGCGCATCGTCTACCTCCTATTTTTAGGAAATATTTCCGAAGAAACTTCCATATGCGCGTTTTGAATTACACGCAATAATATAATGTATATAGTTCAACATATACGACGAATGTGAAAATACATTTATTTACCTTTTTATTCTCTTGAATCGCTTTAACCGTTTTTCTACTTGATATTTTGAAAAACGTCTTTAGAACAATGTCTTATTTGTTGTTTGTATAATAAGTATTTTATCTTTGAAAACACTGCAGTGAAGAGTACTTTTTTTTTCGCGTTACGCGAACACACGTTTCGACCATTTAAAAGTGAGACGCGCCTTCTTCATATAGTATTTACTATTGTTTGTTTTGTCGATTCAATATAGTTTTTCGCGATTTACAGTGTTTTCGATTCGCAAATGGAATGAATATCTTACAGGAGGGTTTAAGTATTCTATTCTGCGTACAATAATATAAAAAGCGGATTTTCAACATTTTTTTTTTTTTTTATTTATATATATATATATACATATATAGATGTATGTATGTACGTATTCTCTGTAAATATCCGACGCCCAGCGCAAACCGATGGTGAAATAAGATCACTTGTCCACTGGACTTTTACTACATTATTTATGGAACCGTATTGTATATTGTTCGATTCACCCACTCACGGCGTAGGCATTTCTATACCGCTATAATTATATTGTGATGTGTGTCCAAAGCGGAATTATTATAAAAACCATAAATCGTGTGCCAGCTGGTGGATGCTGGTGCGAGTGAGTCAGATGATACCGAGCGTCGTGGCTGTATAATCGGAGAGAGATCAATGATCAACGACTCGGGGATTTTATACAATTGCGGATTGTAGACAAAGTATATGTGTATATATATATAAGTATTCGCCGTGCAGCATATGGACCGATATTGTGACATTCGGATTACGTGTAAACATTAAATTTAACTCAAATGTGTGTACCTATATACATTTTATTAAAACGTCAAAAGAATATCAGTTTATCTAAAAAAAAAAAAAAATAATAAAATATATGTTTTGAGTAAAGAAAAAAAATACTACGAATGTCAACAATTAATTAAAAAAAAAAGATTTTTTTTTATATTTTTGTGTCGACGCACGTCTTTTTGCACGTTCACCGTTTACACGTATTACAAAATTGCTACTAAAAATAGGCCTGTTGCAACAAACAGTATATAATATAATTAATCAATTTTACGACGATTTTAAACCAAAATATTTTGTTTCTGTTTTTACTCGTTAGTGTACATTTATATGTACATATATATAAATCGTTTAATTTTTAGAGAAATTTATCTTTTTTTTTATCCTGCATAACTGCGAGGTAGTTTATATATATATAATTTTTTTTTTTTGAGAAGAAAATCAAAAACAAGATCACAGGAAACTTCAGATAACTCGGTAAATTTTCAAAGAGAGTGGGAATAAAATGCGCGTAAAAGCACCTCGGAATTATTTCCGTCTTAACGGTAAATTGGCGTCTTAACTATATAATATACGAGACGAGCTATTGAAATATTTTATATCAAAATGCGTATTATGTAAATTTGTACACACGAATGGTTTACGGGGAGAGGGGGGAAAAAAATAAGAAATGTCCATTTTTAAAAGAAAAAAAAAAGTAATAATTCTTTCGTTTTAGGTCCGTCGCTGGATCGTAAAAATATAATGTACTTGTGTATATACATAATTTTTTTCTCCTCCAATTTGTCGTTTTATAATCCTGGAAATACATTTTTTTTTTTTTTTTTGGCTTTTAAATTAACCGCGCGGTGTGATGGCATTTTTGTTTTCTCCGAGTTTGTATTCAAACTCCTAAAATTATTACACGAAATGTTATAATACGCATATATAAGCGTTCTGAGTACGTGTACCGCGCGTATCTCGTTCCCAGTTGGTTAATACGAATTATTTTTCTGTCAAACACAAAAATAATTTCCCGTTTAAACGAGCTGAGACAATAATCCGTTCTACACACACAAAAAAAAAAAAAAAAAAAATCAAAATTATTACACTTACCGTTATACGAGTTGAACGATTGTCGGTAGTCCATTAATACGCTGTACAATGGGAGTTAACTGTAAAACGCGGGTTTAAATTTTATCCCATAAATCGTTCGGTCTTTATTTGATGCGGCGACCTATACGACGGCTATTCTATATACGATATAATATTATGTTCCGCCTGTAGTAGGTACACTTCTAATGTAAATCAGTGATGGCCGTACTATAATATCATGACGATGGGATGAGTGTGTGTGTGATGTTTTCTACGATTTCATAGACTGCGCAATAGAAAAAAAAACTAATTTTATATTTAATCAAAAAAAAAAAAAAAAAAAACGTATGGATATAATAATTATTGCGCTTGTATAATGTGTATTATATACAGGCGTTTCGAAAAAAATAGTGATTCTTTTTTTTAACTATTTAATCGCGTTTTTTCATAGTATAAGCGAATAAGATAAAACGATGTATATTAAAAGATTTGCGAAATCCGTTATTTGCACTAAAATATTAAATTTATAAAAAAAAACAATTTTATGATCGTTAAGTTTTTTTTTTTTTACGGGGAAAGAGGATCGGTGCTCTTTCGCTATATTTCGAGGTACATCATACGGGCCTTTAAAATTATACGCTACTGACGTATACTGTTACTATACTATATTATAATACTAGTAGTCGTTTTTAAACGAAAACTAAATTTATGATCCTCTATATACGCCTTCTCGGATTTCATCGGCTTTACAACAGAGCATTTTTTTTTTCAATCTTTTAAATTGATTTAACGACGTATTTTTTGCTGTAATGTTTATTTAAACAAAAGCAAATAAAAAAAAAAAAAACAACGTATTTAATATAATAACAGGCTTCTTTATTCATTTCTCTATTTTTAGTTTAGTGTATAAATGGTAACTCCTGCCGTCCGGGTTTCTTTTCTAGTCGACAGATATAAGAATTTCTCGGCTTTCCATCGCAGGTTTTCCTCTTTTTGTATTGAAATTTCAATATTTTTTATATATGGTAAAATTCTTCCACGACCAATCATTTTCAGTACTAACTTTTTAATTATCGAATTTATTGTATTTCTTATTTCTTTAACTTGCAGGTTCAGTACATCTTCATTGGTCTTTTTTTTTTTTGTCTGACTTTCCACGTGTCTCCAACGCATCCACATTTCAAAGCCCTCTATTTGTCTTTTCTACGTTTTGTTTATCATCCGCGTTTCACAAATCGTATAGAACCGCATTCCGAGTAGTATTATGCGAGTTTTTATATTTTATTTTTACTTTTACTCGTTTTTTTTAAAAAGAGAATTTTTTTTTTTTAATATTCTGATGTGTATTAGTTCTTTGTTTTATTTCCTTTACGCATCTCCCGTTATATCAAATTTCTAAAAATAAATATTAATCCGAATCGCGAAATTTCTAGCACAAAGTCGTTACACACTTCTACAATGAAGTCCAGTTCTTCACGTGCTGCTTCTTGGAAATCATTTTTGGTTTTCGCTAACAGCAGTGCACCTACAAATGTATTCCAATATTTCTGTTATTAAGTTTTTTCAATTTACTTTTTCCGTCCTCAACGTAACGCAGTTAGCCATACTCCTCTTCTATCAATACTCTTATGCAGATTTCAAATTCTAATAAATTATAAAAAAAAATAATTTTCCTATTCAATTTGCGTTTCTTCACTTCCCTTTGTTCACCGTTGTAAAACGATTTATTCCCATAAATAATATATAAACATTATCATGAACGTGTATTCGTTCGGCGATGTTAGAGAAATTGTATAATTGTTGTAATTTTAATATATTATTGTTTCGGTGAAATTGTTGTTTAATTGCAGTAAAGGCCGTGCGAAAAGAAATTTCAAATATAGTATTATTAAACAAATTAATAATGATAGGCGCGTACCGCCTTATTTCTGTATATTATACCGTATGTAATGTGTGCGTTTGCATTATATTTCGTGTACTTACATTATATGTACGTTTTCTTCTTTTCGACGGTTTATTTATATTTATTTTTATATTAATATCCGAATGAAATAGAACGTATTGTATTCGAGTAACACCGTTCATACGTCCTGTTTTGGAAATAATTTAAGTCGAAAACGTTTCTGAGTGTATCACTTTTGTTTCATATTTTTATTTTTATGTCTTTTTTTTTGTAATATTTACTAAAATTTTGCGTTACAGGTATTGTATTTTTTATAACTAAAACAAAAAAAAATAGTTTTAATTCATTTTTTTTTTTGGTAAAATTCAAAATAGCAATTTTATAATACTAAAAAAAACTTTTTTCGACATAATTGAATTTATTATTGAATATTAATTTTCCATAATTTTTTTAAATCTATGAAAATGACATTTTTTTTTTGCATTGTTTTATATGATATAGAGGTATCTACACTATATTCAATAACATCAATTTATTTGAATTTAAATAAACATTAAAAATTAACAACGTAACCTAATGCAATGTTGTATGCTTCAAAATTTGTTTAAAAATTATATTTACAAAATGGCTATTGTGAATTGGAAAAAAAAATAGGAATAATATTTTTCATTTTTTATTTCGGTCTTCTTTGGAAGTTAAACCAAAATAAATATTTTGTATAATAGTGAATATGTATAATATTTATTAAAAAAAAAAACTTAAATATTTTGAACAGAACAAAAATTTATTGTCAGATCTCTGTGGGATACACTCTGTACAGTTAATTTATTGTTAAATATGTCTTCTTCACTAAACCTCGGAATCGGAAAAAAAATCATTCCATACTGGAATAATTTATTTGACATAAAGCCGTAAGGGCTACCCACACTCTTTTACTTAAAACTACTACATTTTGTAGGATTAAAATATTTTGAATTATTTATATATATATACATACGTAAATTATAAGGAAAATACGATGTTTATTTTTTTTAAAAATCCGTTATTTTATTATACATTACAAACAATTAATTAAAATTTCCTTGAACTCTTATATTTGTTTATAATTTTTTCAATATCTTTTTTGAAACTCGTTGATTTCAATAATAATAATAATAATAATAATAATAAAAAGTAATTATATTAATAATACATATTATATATATGACAGATAGGAAATTATATTTTAATTGAACACGTTTAATACAAATTTGTATACAATATAAGAGTATTTTAATAATAAAAATGGTAAGAAGAAAATTCAAAGGGAGGGGGGGGGAGATTAAACTATTACTTATCGTCTCATAAATATTCGTCTCTTGTATATTATATATATATATATAATATATTCAATATGATTTAAAATAAATTGAATAACTTAATAATATGAGTCATTATTAATGATAACAATTCATAGAAATACAAAAATCGCAATTACAACGACGTTAACGAACGGGTTTGGGTCGACGAGCAAATCGTGTTTTATACATTTCAAAATAGCTGTATTGCATTGTTAATGTTATTGATCAATTTGTTTTTGATTATTTTCTATAACGTGAAATAATAATGTAATTTAATTTGTCGAACTACGAGTAGATATTATTGTAAATCGACGATGAAATATTTGATTTTACGAGTTGGAACAAATTTATATTTAAATATAATGTCATTGACTTAAAAAAAAAAAAAAAAAAAACAATTTACGTACGACGAATTGAATGTGTATAATATTATATTATCGTAATGACGTGACACGCGATAGTTTATTATTTTCCTATCCAACAGCGATATATATAATGGCGTTATAGAATATATATATATATATTATAGTGAATAGGTGAAAGTTTGTTGAGAAAAATGCAAGTACTTATAGAGTTATTCGATAATACGAAAAATACCGGATGTCAAAACGTATCGTATGATAAATTTACGATGCAATCGGTATTGAAAAATGATGTCTAAAAATTAACTATATTCGTGTGTACGGCATTTCAGGTTAATCAAATTACATCATCATCATCATTTATACCGCATTTGTTTAAGTAATTTACGACACGGACGTTATGTTTTATTTTCTGTCGAATCTTAATGCCGTTTAAGTCGATTTTTCGTCGAATTATTTTATTCGTAGGGATTGTCGTCACCCGGAATCAACAATCTTTTGCGAGTTTTTTTTTTTTTTTATTGTATACTCGCAGTCAATCGGACATTTTTATCAGTGTCACGCGTGCAATATAGCAAAGATAACCATTACGAGTTTTTACGAATTCGCAAATATATTTTATTTCGAAACTTTCGATTTCATCGTATTTGCGTTTTTTTTTTTTTTTGTTTTGTTTCGAATATTTTATTATTTCATTATAATATTATCCAGTCCGATAGTCAAATAGCGTTCGCGTATGCAACACGGCGCTTTCTATAGGTTGACGCGTACACACGCGTGTACGGAGTCGTACGTGATCGTACGGATTTCGGATTTCGTTATATTATTGTTAATCGTATTGATCAACAAACCGTTTGAAGTTTAAACGAACGATCAAAAAATAAATCATTGGAGACATTATTCGCGTAAATAATAATATAACGTACGTACGCATATTCCCGGTTTCAATTTGTTTTCGAATTAGATTTTCCGGTCGAACGGTAATTGTCGTGAGTCAAGTTGACGCTTTGATTATACGTAATATTTATTGATTCGGACGGCATTACTACTGTGATAGATGCGCGAGTGTTTAGGTTCACACGAAATATTCTTTTATACACGATATTTAAAACGCGTTATTGATTTGATTATATACGATATATATATTTAAAAAAAAAATGTGTTCACGGGGGGGATTAGAACACGAAAACCCCCTGTGGATACGCCACTGACCCACACTAACCTATCTTATTATGCCGGTCCACAGCAGCATCATGTTACTTTCGAATATATTTGAATTTGTTTTATATATATATATAAGAACGGTCTTTTTTTTTATCCTATAAACATATTATTATTATTATTATTATTATTATTATTATTATTATACGGTTAGAATCCGAGGAATGTATCCGCAGTATATTAACTTGAAATAAATATTAAATATTTAGGAGGTGCCGCTGATATATTCGATGTCATTTTCAAACAATCATTTGTCGTCCGGCGAAAAATATCATTGTATTGTCGTGGGTTAACAACAATTTCGTATACAATTCTAAGGCTCCTATTTTCTTTTTTTTCTTGTATTCTGGGTACACGTATGTTTGTTCGTCTGTAGAGACGAACGGATTTTGTAGGACCCGCGTCGCATTATGCGAATAAATGGTTGCAGGGCACGAAAAAATAACAAAACACGTTTTTCATAATACACACGATATATCCGTTTTTGTAGGCACATGGTTTCTGATAGAACGGTCGTCGTTGAATTTGTGTTCGAAAATTAACGTATAAAACGGAAATTCTTCGAAGTCGGTTTCTATATACGTAATAATAATATTATTATCGCGATGTAGGCGGCCTAGAATCGTTTGATTCGAAAGAGAGATTTATTATTAATTCTTATATAAAATTCACGCACGAGACCACGCACGGGTTTGTCGAATACTAAAAATAAAAATTCGTAGATGCTGTTGACATTTGCGTCATAGTTATATTATGACTTCTCTCTCTCTACATATATACGGACGTCGAACGCTCTTATTTTTTTTTTTGTTCCACGCTACAATTATGTCTCTCTAAATCGACGACACTTGCGTTTCGTCGAACAACGCAAATACATCGGGTTACAAGAATTATTATTATCGGTTTTAAAGTTATAGCGTTTTTTTTCTTCGTTATTAAAAATATCGAAAATTAATTCTCGTTTGGTCTCCGGATCGAAGAAAACACCGGCGAAACCCGATGATAAATTTAATTGAAATAAATATTTGAACTCGACGTAATGTCGAAAGTGTCGAGTTATAATATCGCGCGCGCAAGAAAAAAAGAAGCGACACGACAAAAAAAAAAAAAATAGTAATAAAACACAATTTTTCTAAGGATTTTTTCGTCTTTGAGCAATTTTATGAATATAACTGTTTTAGTTATGCGTGCGTTTGATTTTTGGGGGGAGGGGTCCCCCAAGGGCTTTATGTGTTCTTTAAAAATCCGGCGTTAAACCGTGGTCCCCGATATCCCGTCGGGGCAGCCCGTTTTCCGTGCCGACGAGCCGCTGCTGCAACTGGCGCTCCACCGCGACCGACCACTTCTACTCGACGCAACGAAACGAACACGCACGCACGCTCGGCCCGGTATCGGGTCAGTATCTTCTCGCGCAGCGGTTCAATCACACGCGTGCCGCGCGTCGACCACCACCACCACCGCCGCCGACGCCGCTGCCGCCGTCGCCGACAACACGACCGTCGCCAGCCAACACCGTCACGATTAACGTCGTCGACTGGCGCGCCACGTGCTCTACTCGCCCGACGGAGGAACGCGTACGATTTTTCTCTCGACGCAATATCCCGCCGATCGGTTTAGGCCGCGGTTATTTCGGAATTCGGTTTTTTCGCGCGAAAAAAAAAATTATTATAATTTTTTTCCTAACACGTGTGGCCGCCGATTTTTACGACACACGTTTTCGTGTTCCGTTCCCCCCCCCCAATCGAAAAGAACGCCGCGAGCGCGCTTTACACGCGTGCCGCGCGAAGAATCCACGTTGGACGAGACGGACGACACACGTTCGTTGCGATAACGAACCGAAGGGATTCGGCGGGTAAGTGCGACGATTTCGATCACCGGATACGCGTCGAAATGAAATCTAATCGAATTGTATTCTCGTGTTGTGACGTCTTATTTTCGGATTGCCGTTGGTTCAGACGTGACGCGATCGCGCGAGAACGTTTAGAAATATTGCAATGGTTTTTTTTTTTTTTTTTTTTTGTCGACGAGATAAAACCGTTTACGCCGGCGAGACGAACGCGGAAAACACCACGTGCGAATTTTCACGTATAATTGTGGTTTTAATAGCCGTTGGTTTTTTTTTTATTTTTTGTTAATTCTTGAGAAGCCTTAAGATTAGTGGAAAAAAAAACGGTAAAAATCGTATTTTTAAAACGCTCATAACTTTTTTTTCTTCTTAACAATCGAAAACATTGAATAAAAAAATATACTGTAAAGTTATTCTAATATTTATTTTGCGTGTGGAAATTCGGTGTTTATAAGGTATAATATTATTATGGTCGTGAGAGTTTTCTTTTCTGCGCGCGTGCGAAGCGTTTATTTCGACGAAGACCGTAGAGTGGTCCTGTAGGAAAAAAAAAAAAACGTTTTATCGAGAGATGTTTAAAAAAAAAAAAAAAAATAATTGATTTCCATCCGAAACTATATATTATAAGATGTATACATTATTTTAATTCGGAATCACGCGAAATATACGCTTAACCGACGAATAGTCACGTTATTATTTCGGACGGTATAACGCGCGCCGTTTTGTATGTTTTTTTATTTTTAATTATTTATTATTATATATCGTTTTGCGTCGGTTAGAAAATTACATTTGTACGCGTTTTAACTCGTAACGAAATCAGAGCGTGACCGAGAGCAAAAATCTCGTGTGAGGTGGCCTGCCAACGGCTATATTATAATATATATATGGCCGAAAGAAAACGCGCGCTATACTATTCTTTCTCTAAATTTCTTTATTTTACCATTAAAAGAATTAATTCAATGCGAATCCGTTGAAGATTAATCGCGATTTTTTTTTATGTATATATATATATATATATATATATTAATTTCGATAAAAGTAGAGCGATTTGATTTTATTTTACCGTGATTACGACGCGAGATGAAAAAAAAAAAATTTCACGAGATTCAAAAAAAAACTCTATTGTCAACGGTTGTACACACGACATAATTATAGAAACGAAATAAAATTTATATTCTTATATTAATAGATGGTGGGGGGGGGTGCGCTAAGTAAAAAGAATTTTTTTTTTTTATTTTGAAATTCTGTACACCGTTAAAACGATTATTTTTGATCAGCGGTACATATTTTATCCACGTTGTTGAAAAAAAAAAATTATTATTATTAAATACTTTTCGAAATATACTTCGGAAAAAACATTGGAAATCTATGCACAGTTTTCGTAATTATTATTATTATTATTATAATATATTTTTTATTTTTTTTTTGTGTACACATAATTTTTATTCGCTTACCACATCTCGCGATATTTTGTACAAAAAAAAAAAAAAAAATCGCGTTCGTTTTCAATCGCTGAATTCGTTCGAAATTTTCGGTGAAATGAAAAAAAAAATAATAATAATAACAAATAGAGTGATTTAATAAATTTTCTCCGGTCGTCAACCTCCTTCCTGCGTTCACGTTTCTTCAACGAGTCCCCGGGAAGGATGTGGTTACACACACGATCACAGCATACACACGTAATACGTACACAAACGGATTATATACGCGTATTGTATTGCAGGACGAAAACGGTTTGAAAAGTATAAATTTCGTGCACCGACGAATGGATTTACCGCGGCAACAGTCCCTTAAGCGTTACACAAAATATTTTAAAAGAAAAAGAAAATTGAATAGTTTTTTGTACAGAGATTTTTTTTTGAATTTTGTTTGCTCTATCGGACGGTATCCGACTTACCGGTATTTCGAAACGTGTATTTTGGACGGTGAAAATATAATATTTATCGATAATCGACGCGATTGTCGTGCACAGGGCGTCGAGATATTATATTTATCCGAGCAGTGTTAATGGGCAATTTTTTTTTTTTTTTAAGATTCTGAACGAATGTGTCGGTTTTACAGTGATGTGTGTGTGTGTTTTTTTCTTGTTTTCATTTCTGTACGCGTTAAATTCTATCTGAAGGAGTGTTTTACATGTTTCCGATAGCGAATCTAGTCGGTACGTTTTAGGAAGGTTATTTTTCGATTTTATCGCAATATTTTTTTGAAGCGTCAGGAAGACAAAAAAAAAAGTCTATCGAAAAATCTTACGTTTCTTCGTAATTATTTGAAAATATAATACGGTTTCATTAAGAAACTCGAAATATAATTTCCACGCACCAAATACGTAATTATTTTAGAAAAAAAAAAACGAATTTTTCCTAAAAAATTACTTATAACTTTGAGACCAACTATATTCATAATAGCGATTTTAGTGTTTGAGATATTTCATCCGTAACAGAGATCAGTAACTTTTGGTTTTAACGCTTACAGATTTAATACAATGTAAGACTTGCGTTACTTCAATTATATTCTAAAAAAAACAAATCTTAAAAATCGTTATAGCACAATTTTATTCTACGAAAATTTTACGTTTTTCTACAAAGCGTATTTATTATTATTATTATAATTATTATAACGAAACTCTTAAATCTTTGTCCGACTAAAATTTTGTCTTCTACCGTTTGAATTCGTCGTTCAAGTAAATTTCAAATTCTTTTCGTACGAGCGGAAATCGAGGAAAAAATATGTTTCTCTCCCCTCAACCTCATTTTTTTTCCCGTAATTTTCTCAATGTTTTTCGACGACTTTCTTTTTAAATAAAACGTTTCCGTAAGAGAATCGAAAATATCGATGGAACATTTTACGTAATCGTAAAATAACGTAATCAGTCTCCAGACGTATTTTCGGCGCAACATTTGTTCATCGACATCGCGCGCAATATCGATTTTAATAGGTATTTTTTTTCACACTGCGACGTCGACGTGTCCAGCCGAATTACTCGGCTGCGTGTTAGTATACGAGACGCGCGCGTGTAAAAAAATTCTTTCGTCACAAAAAAAAAAAAAAAAACTAAAACTTATTTATAAAATTTTCAATTAAAAGGAAAACTACCCGAGTATATACTACAGAATATATTATAACGCGTGGTTACAACTGCGGTCGTCGCGCGATAAAAATAAAACTCGCGAATTCTTTTTTCTTTTTTTATCGTTAATATCGAGCAATTTTTTTCTCCTTTTTTTTTCTTCTATACAAACATATTGACATGTTCGTATACATATGTATGCGTTTATGCGCGCGCGTGTGTGTGTGTGTGTGTGTGTGTACAATGCTCATGACGACGACAATACTGTGAACAACGCGCTAACGTCGCACGGGCCGGAGAGGTCGTCCCATAAATCAAGAGACGTTCACGATGGCACCGAGAATAAGTCGGCGGGTCCTGCATTGAGCTGAGATTTCGCGAATAGATATTGTATAACGTATATAAATGCAGGTGTTCCGGGGGCAGTGGCGAGGGGCACGGGGAGAGAGAGAGAGAGAGAGAGAGACGGGTCTGGACATTGTTCTGCTGTAGGTCGCGGGGGATAAATGAACTCACGAATCGCGACGGTATCGACGCGCTCGCGGAGACATTACGTTGTTATTTTTATTATTATTTGTTCTTCGATTATACTACACGTATCCTTGTCCTTATTCTTTTTCTTTTTTTTTGTATTTCCTCCTCTCCCGAATGCAACAATTATTGGGGGAGAACCATCATCGTCGCCCGGCTCCCCGGCGTGTAACGCGTTTTAATAATATGCAATAATAATAATAATAATAATTAAAATAACAAAAATGTAAGTTATACGCGCGAGTGTCGCGATAAAAAGTGTTATTTGTGTGCGCGTAAAAACACGCTTGTTTGTTGGCTATTTTACTTTTTTTGGGTTGTTTTTAATCTTATTCGACAGAAAAATCACGATTATTACTTCGATCATTTTTACGTAATGTTTTCTTTTCACATTTTACACAAAAAATCGTAAGAAGTCGAGACGAAACTGCGAATCGGAAATATAAAATATTACAATTGGTCGTTATAGCGCATTGTTCAATTTCTTGTAGGGGAGTTTATTTTTTTTTGCTCGGTTTTACGACACAATCGCATTTTTTTTTTTTTTTAACAGGATTTTTAGACCATCAACACCCGGGTGCTCTGTTTACTCGCTCCGGCTATGGGGTACAGTTTATCCGCGCGGAATTCCGATGCGTTTGCATAATGTGTAATCTGACGAGGAAATCGATTTTGTCGTTCGACGCGTTTAAAACGGTAGGGGGAAAAAAAGAAATCGGCCAAACCGTCGTCGGACGCGTTCGATGTGGCCGATAATGTTCGTTTCGTTAGACGTTTTACGAATCAAAAAGAAGAAAAAAAAAGTATACACGCAATAAATGATAACATTATAACGTTCACGTGTAATAACAGTTTTCATACTCGTCTGGAATTTATTATTTGTGCGCGCACCAATGTTTTATTGCGTTTTCAATTTTTTTTTATTATTATTATTATTTAACGTGTTTATATTATTGTCTTTCCGTTTTCGTCCGGACGATGCGAATTTATTTTCCCGAGTAGTATACACAATAATAGCGACATTTATATTGTCCGACGACATTTGTTTGTATTTAAGATTTCAATATCATTCGGCGGCGGGTCTTTACGGTGTGTAGGAAGTGCGCGCGTATGAAAACGTGGCCGGCAATATAATAATAATAATAATAATCCGCGCGAATGAGTCAAATAATAAAATCGTAAAACGATAATAGTTTTTAATGGCGATTATTATATCCGTTATAATACGAGATCGCGCGTTTAATTAAAAGAAGATAAAACAAAAAAAAAAAAAAAAAACAACAATTCGTTTTAGTTTTTTCTCTTTTACAGCTCGTATAAGAATACGATCACGATTTAATAATAATAATAATAATTTATATATATATATATACGTGTATTCGCGTTATTCATTATATTGTTAATTATTCCGGTACGTAAGCAGTAAAGCGTAAAATATACGAAACATAATAAATACCGTATTCGTTATGGCCACTATCGTGTATTAAAAGGACACTATACACGGGCACAGATTAAAATATGTATATGTATATATAACTAGTTGTCGCTGTGAACTTCGTTAAAAATTCCTATTCTCGTATGACTCGGATATTGTTCAATTCGTTATTCAACATTTTTAAAAAAAAAAATACCGATTTTTCTATTATTATACTTTCAACGCAGTAACTATATTTTGCACATTTTATTGCGCATAACTCAATTTAAAACTTATTTCATAATTATTACCGACACTGTGGGACATTGTCGATCCCCCGGCCGCATCGCATCGCCCGCCCCGTTTATTATTACTCCGTTTTCGCTTGACGGTTCTTTCTTACTACTCATTTTTTCTTCTTCTTTTTTTCTCGACTCCTAAGGATCGTAGCGCGACATGAAATAACGCCCATAACGTTCCCCGACAATTGGACTGTCAAGCGCAAAAAGAATTTTTCAAATCCCACTGGCCGTCCCAGGGATTAGCTTTATTATTTCGCGTGAATATTCGGTGTCTAGAGCACACGGTTAGGTTATATCTACCGCGCGCGGAGTAATTATTTTGACGAAATATCACAGGAAAGTCCTCTCAATCACCGTATACGAGTACAATTTAATAAAACCTGTGGTGTTTTCAATAGAATTTTATTTCAACAATCGTTTTGTAGTTATTATCGAGGACAATATTCGTTTACAATAAATATGTTGTCGAATAAAATTAAAAAAAAAAAAAAAAAAATTGTTAAAATTATATTTTATTGTTTCACGGTTGAGAGTATCGCAGCTATTATTATATTTTTGTATTTCGTATTCATCGTTCGTATACGAACAGTCGTGGAATGTTGCAATATTATTATTATTATTAAAAAAAAAAAATTAAATTATACTTTTTTTTTTTTACTAAATATATATATATCCAATACGCGTACGATTCGAAAACGTATTTTAGAATAGCGTCTAGTGGACGGTGGTGAATTATATATTTTTTTTTTTTGTGTTCTACGGTTTGCGCCTCTGGCCTTTCTTAGTCGATAAAATCGAAAAAAGTGACGAATTAATGAATTTGGTGTTTTTCACCAATGACTCTCAGAACGCTGCGATAGGTTATCGAATTATTACATCCATTAATACGCGCGCGAAAGAAACGATATTTTCGATGGCGTTAAAACGATTACGAGACAATTTTGAAAACGTCGATTAAAAAAGAAAAAAAAAAGAATTTTTTTCCCCGACCCGTCAATGGATTAAAACGGTGTGTATGGAATTTTTTTTTCTCGTGTAAAATAAACGTGCGATTCGCAATAAAACCTTCGTATTAATCCAGTGTTTTTCGTTAATCCCGAGGCCTCTGGTATGATACGCGCCTGATTTTCTCCATTCTGCGTATTACGCCTCGGTGTGTCGACGATAATTTTACCGGGAACGTGTTTTGCGTTCGAAGTTTTAGCGGAAAAAAAGAATAAAAATTTACGTTAAACTCGATAATGTTGCGTTGGGTAAACAAACGGAACATAGTGACGACAATAACGAATTTTAAATATACGAAAAGGAATTTCCGGAGAACAAATGGAAAATAATAATAATTATATAGCGGGCGCGGAATTGGAATTCGGAGCCGATTGAAAAGAGCTAACAGGAGAAAAGATGGAGATAAGATATTTTTTGGCGGATAATAAAGGCGATCGCAGAGCACGTGAGTCGCACGAAGCACACCTTCTTCCGTGAGGAGTTTATAAAAAAAAAATAATAATAATAATAATAACAAAAATAAATAAGACGAACCGTTAAGATTTCCAGTATTTTTTTTTTAAACGCGAGAAGATGATTCGAATCGTATCCCTATGGAATTGTACGATGGGAGTTCCTGATGGGTTAAAGACTAGACGCTACACGAGCGACGGTCTGTACTTTATGTACATCGAATTTTCACACACGAAATATGAACTACAATAAAGGAAATGGTTTTTTTCTTTTTACCGAACATTTCAGATCCCTACGAAATTACGCGATTAAAAAAAAATAAATAAATAAATAGATTGTATTCGATCAAACGTGACTGTTATTGACTGGTACTTCTTTGACCAGTCGTCGGGACGACGCGGTTGCCTTAAGCGAACCGTTTTAGCCTATAATATGACACGGGATAGAATTTCATTCCCTCCTCTGCGTTCGTCACGTACGACTGGAAGTTGTTAATTTTTTTTTTTAATTTTAAAATTGAACATTTTGAAATTAAAAAAAAAAAAAAAAAAAAAATCTACGTAAATTAAAAAATAATAATAACAACACTATAGCGCGAGACGATAAGTTCGCGGGACCCGCGCCGGTTGGGAACCACTGGTTTAAAGTGTAATAATAATAATAATAATATAGCCTTAAGAGTTGTTCGCCTCCATATTTATTAAGGCCTCTTTAGGCTAAGTTTTTCGAACCGAATTTTTAATATTCGAATAGGAATAGACAAAAAAAAAAAAAAAAAAAATGATTATTCGCGAGCGTGTGATGGTGGTGGTGGTGGTACGTGTCCCACGCGCGCGAAACGTTCGACGGCCGCCGCCGAATCGAATAGCGTATTATTATTATTATTATAACGGCGCGTGATGTGCGCCTACCAGCGCGCGCCGCAGTGTGTTTATAAAACGCGTGATTTTTTTTTTTTCTTATATTTTCCTTTCATCTATCCCCCCCGTGTATTGACAACGCGTAATATTTTTTGTGTTCGATATTAAAAAAAAAAAAAACGGGGCCCCGAGGCCCGAAATGTAATTATTCGTCCGTCGCGTACCTTATACACACACACACATATATTTTTTTTTAATGTGGCGACAATAAACAAAAAAAAATTTTTTGTGCGTGTGCGTCGTGTCTCCCCCTTCTCTCACTCGATCGCTCACTTGTACGATACTCGCCGAAACAATGAAAAGACCATATGAAAAGACACCGGGGAGTTATGTAGAGCGACGGCTCTACTCCCTCGTACGCGCGCGGCCGGGCCGTTCGTATTATTATTATTATAATAAATCTCCCGTCGCGGTTTCTTTTTTTGTAAACGGCGGCGGCTGCCGGTCTCCACGCGACGAGGAATATTATTATTTTTTATTTTCGGTTCTTCTGAGTTTCTCTCTCTGTCTTTTTCTCGGAGAACCGCAACGTACGCGCGCGTGTGTGGTATGCTAGTGTGTGTGTGTGTGTGTGTGCACTGTGCAAAGCGAGCTCACTTGTATTTATCAGTCATTGACACCTAGCACGGGCCGCGTATACCGTCGTTTTATAATATACGCGCGCATACACTACGAGTGAATCGATTACATTCGCATCCGTATATATATATACTCACGACTTTTTTTTTCTTTTTTATTTTTATTATTATAATTATCCGATAGTCGTATAGCGCACGAATGCTAAAGTCAAATAAATAAACAAATAGAATATAAAAAAAAATCCGTTCGTTATTTACGTAGGTACCCACGGTGTACCGCGTAGAACGAAGTGAATAATAATAATAATAATAGAAAACAATTTTCCCAAGTCCCCGTAATCGTGTGTGATGCGTTGTCCGGATAACGCGCAGCAAAGACATTGTGTGTTTATATATATATATATCCTCCTGGAAAAGATAATAAAGGGTCAATGGACTCGCGCGTCCTTGCTGGAAAATCGGAATACCGCAAGATAGATTTCCGGATGGCGGGTGAACGAAAAAATATTCACCCAAAATTTTTTTCTTCTTTTTTTTCCACCACGTCCTCGGTGTGTAAAAACTGAATAATTATAAATCGTCCGTCGAAATTAATAACGCGATATAATCATATAATATATATATATAAACTGTATCGTTTGTTATTTATAACGATATGGAGTGTTAGAAAAAAAAAAAAATATCGAAACTCAAGACATTATAATGTCTGTGCGCGGAAATCGTTTCGTCCGAGACGCCGCGGCGTCGGCATGATTATAGAGGATATTGAATGCACACGGAGGGGCTCCATAATATCCTCGAATCCAAAATGTTTAAAAACAATAATAATTAATAATCAGTCGCGTGTTATGTAGACGATTTGCGATGATAAATTAAAAAAAAAACAGAAATGATATCATCACGCCGACGCATTATCGGACAGTGTTTCCCGGAGAATCCGAGAAGTATACGACCCCGCCTGCACGCCAATCGTCATCGTTACCAGTTAATGACGCGAATGAGGTTTCATTTTTTTTTTTTTGCCCCCCCCCCCCCGGGAAACCGTGTTCACAGGAGTCCGGGAGACGTAGAGAGAAAAATCGATCGGTATTAATTTTTGTGTTCGTATTTTTTTTTTTTTTTTGTCGTGCGCGTTTATTTTAAACAACGGGGCGACGCTAAACGACGATTACAAGTTAAAACAAAAAAAAAAAAACCGATCGGAAGAGTCGGGAATAACGAGGCGCGTGATTGTTATAATTCACGTCTCTTAATATTTCGACTCCTGACGCGTCTATTATTATTATTATTATTATCAACGGATTGTTGACGTGTACAGTGTTTTACGAATTCATTGTGTTCTTTTTCTATACACGTGTTTTTGTCGACATCGGATACATCTCGATCGCCCCGAGTACATACGTTAAAACACCATACGTTTCTGACGGATAGAAAACGATGGGACTTACGTCAAAAGTCAGGGTCGCCGACTGCTGCGTGTTTTTTGAAGAAACCTAATTTTTCTCTCTCTTTGTAACACGGTAATCAGCATTTTTTTTTTTTTTTTTTCGTTTTGGACCTACTTTTGAAATTCTCACGAATATTAACGTATTATACATATATCTTTTAAGTGTATGAAATTGTACTTAGTGAATATTTAGAAACAGTGTAGTACAGCAGGGGGATTGGTTTAGGAGGCACAACGTACCACAAAAGAAGTAATGCGTCCTTCGTGTGTGATTTCGCCTTAAACTATTCGCCCTTTGTGTAAATTATGAAAAAAGTCGGTGAAATATTAAAAAAAAAAAAAAAAAATCATTCGAACGATATTTTTCTAATTCCCTCTCTGTACCACTCATTGATGAGCGATAAAATCCATTCGTTTATATAACGATTTAATATTTATTAACGTGATAATATTATCGAAACCAAATAATAAATTTTCTGATAAAAAAATAATACTAAAATGACACGTAAGCCGTTTTTTCCCCCCTTTTTCGTTTTGTAAAAATCATCGATTAAAACAGTGTATTATTTTTTCGGATAAAAACTATTTTTCTACGGCACGACGAGAATGTTGTAGCGATCATTTGGACGTCGTGCGTCATTCGTTGGCGCGCACGCACAACGAATAAATGTCGCGTGTAACAAGAAAATCGAATGGATTTTGTCTATAACTACAACAGCGTTATAGACTTACATTAAATTTAATTGACGTTATACTTGCTGTTGTGCTCTTTATTCGAGTGAACGGCCGCTATAGGACCGCATAAAACACTTGCAAACGTCTGTGTCGAATGCCCGTTGTTTCCATTCCTAACCTCCGTCTCCAAGCAGCCACCCAATACATTCTTTAATACAGATTGCTATAATTTTTTTTTGTTTTCAAAAAGGCGCGTCTAGAAACGTTGTCCGGAGAAGACTGTACGCCGACGATCATTTTATATACCGGCAGCAGTAAATAACAACACGGGTATCGTTTGACTTCACTGGGTAGACGGATTGCTGCAGAAATAAAAGTTTTACGACGACAATAAATCGCATAGAGTATAAAAACGTAAAATAATATAAAATGTCGCGCGGTGACGATCATTACTCGTACGAGTTTATTGAATGACGGTGTATTAATTTACGATCGTGTGTATCCCCGCCAAGGTTGGGCGTTAACTAGTTGAGCGTTAAACAATCGAGTAGAAAAGTCAAGTTAATTTTGATTAAGTCAATTGACGCGTTATTATTATTTTTTTTTCCAAATTAAATTCTACCTCGACAAGTTACTTTTTTAAAAAAAAACTCGAATTTGTGTTAATTTTTTACGGAAGTATCCGAGTTCAGTTAAATTCTATCGGAAAAACGGTGTAAATTTTCGAATGGTTTTGAATATTATATCAATTGTTTTTTTTTTTTTTTTTTTATGTCAGGATAATCATGACAGTTAATTCTTAAACGATTAAACCGACGAAAAAATAAAATTTCGTCAACTCGTTACTCAATTGAAACCTGATTATTTAGAATTAACTTGACTCGATGAGTTGAAAACAAAAAAAAACCCCCGCCGCCGATTTTGCTCATTTTCGGTATCAGCGACGTGCGTTTGTGTTTGCCGGCAAAACACGTCCGCGCCAGTCGAATCGATTGCGTGCGCCGTCCCGCGGAAAGCGCGTGCTCGGGAAAAAGACAAATAGACTAGTAAATAATATAAGAAATAAACTGAAAACATTATCGGGATGGGATCGGTAGTGAGGCAAGGAAATGCGCGCGCGCTCTGGAATATATTATTATAATAATAATAAACCACGGGGCCGATATGATGGATTACGGGTTGATGTTCGCGTGGCTTATTTGTTAATTTGGAATCGGGTTAATAGCCCGAAAATATCGTTACACAACATCTGGTCCTCGGTGACCTTGCAACGCACTCATTTCCCATGGTAATCGTGTAAAATAAAATATTATAATATATTATACGCACGCTGCTCATCATAATATATAATATGTGCTCATATACATGAATGGTTACTCGCCACCGTTCGAGTGCACACCCGGTCTCAGACTGCTCGCGCCCGCGGCGGTGTGTTTATAATGTTTTTTTTTCTATTCTACGGGGAGAAAAGAAAACCAGACGCAGACGTGTATTAAATACGTTATTTTCGGTGTCGAGAAGAAATAAGTGCACGCTGGCCGATGACGAACCGTCGTCGTGTACTGTATTTAACGATATTATAATATCGGTGTGGTCTACGTACATTACGTATTATATGTATTTATTGCAGTAAGGAGAAAAATGTTTAGGACACATTATGGAAACGTTCGGTCCGTAAATAATAGCGAAAAGAAAATATTAAAAGCCTTTGAGAAGACACGATGCGGACGAGGAACGGATCGTTAAAGAGGAAAGCTTTGTATTTTTTTTTTTTAACCTCCGGCGGCCATCCGCGTGTTCCGGAGATCGAACGAGTTTAAATCTCGAATTTCGTGAAAAACGTTCTAAAATAATAAAATTGTGGAAATTCCGCGAGAATCGTTCGTGCGAATTAATATTAGAGAGCCTTTTTGTTTTTTGAACGGTTAATAAGATAGAAAAAAAATATTATAAAACGAACGGATTGTAAAGCGAATCGCGGCGGTATCGTGTAAATCACAAAACACGAACACGCTATTTTCGAAATTATTTCCAGCGATTGTTGTGGAACGTGCGATGTTTTTTTTTTTTTTTTTTGTTTAATTCAAAAGTGTAACTACTACTGTTTTAATGCGTATAAAATATTCGGGGACGATTGCACACATTTGCCGATACGAGTGTATATTAACGATTTATGCGTGCGCGTATCGTTTAAAAAGTGATGGAGGAGACTCGGGAAATCGAACGTAATTATATATATATATATAAAGAATATTTTATCGCCGCCAATCAATATTGACTGCGCGAGATGTACGTATGTGTGGGCATGTGAAATTAAATATTATTATAACAATCAAATTCGCTGTACGCGTTTGGTTTATACGACGTTAGTCTTTAAAAAAAATATCGCTCTGGGCGTCGTAAAAGAACAAAAAAAAATAAAAAAAGTAAACATCTATTTCAACAACGTTTTCTCCTAAAGGTTTTCTCAACAAAAATCCATTTCACGCGCAACGTTCCTCCGGTAATACGAGTCATCCGATCGCGAGAAAACCGGCGGTAGGTACTACGTTTTTCGAATACGATATTAATGTTATATATTATATATATATATAAAAAAAAAAAAAAATTTCGCCGCATAACTTCGTATCGTCGCACGAACCGTCGTAATACGATACGTACGAGCAAAAGTTTTTGTGGAAGAAAACAAATGAATTATTCATGCGCTCGGGGAGGATTTATCATTTATATCTACGTACGCATATAACTTTTATTTCTGTGATTTATCGAATCTCCACGAAAAACACGCGATATCATTAAAAAGAATTGAAAACAAACGCGAGTGGACGAGAGACGTTTTGTTGTCGTTCAACACGACCGGGCCGTATAACGTGTATATTATGTGGATTAATGTTTCTCGATATAGTGTAGTATTAAAGAAATTAACTGGATGTCTTACGCGCGCGTATTATTATATTCGTAAAATATGTAAATTTCTCGGGCGTAGATTGGAATGCGCGCGGCGTGTAATATTATGTCGTATCAGATATTACCTCGCGGTTATATTGGCCGCGAATGAAAGTCGTTTTGTATTTCCGTGAATAATATTTGTTTTTTTTTTTCTTTTGCCTCTTCCCCGTATTATTAACTCCTTTTTCCTTTCTCTCTCTCTCTCTCTTCACCCCTTCCCATAGGGTCACCAAACTCTTTTAGAATTTCAAAAAAACTGGACACGACGTAAATGATCTCTTTTTTTTTTTTTTAATCTTAATTTGTCCTTTAAGCGAGCAATCAAACGCAATCGACGACCGAATCGTCGTTGGACCGAATCATTTTTTAATAATTTCATTTAAACTAAAAATATACAATACAGTAACAATAAATAAAAACTATATTTCGAAAAAATTCATGAAAGAATCGTTATTTAAACCCGTTTTTCACTCGCTCTCTCTTTCGTTTTTTTCTTTTTTTTTTTGTAGCTTTTACGAATCCTTGTTGCTCTTCTGTTATCACACACACACACATACACACAAAAGTCACAAATATTTCTTAGCACGTCGAGTTACAATTAAAATTCGTCATAACGATTCTGATTTACGGAATCCTACGTATACGACTGTTGTACGTATTTAATACGCGTTGTTGCGCTCGCGGCTTTTGCGTGAACACACAAACCGCCGAGTGACTTGGGAGAAACTCGCGCGAGTCATATAAAACCTCCAGGCGTCCAGTCGAAATGTATAAACATACACTGGACAGGCACCAGTGAAGCTGGACTGTCCAGACGGATCTCGGACGGTCGGCAATCTTTCCATTTCTCCCCGTTCAATTTCAAAAAATATTACACCGAGTAATCGCGACGATTTTTCATTATATCTGAGCAATTAACAATCGTATTTCACACTGCTCTGCCTTGAATTCTTTGACGGAGGATTGAATTCGTGGCAGCAGCGCTGCTTGTTTTGCTCCGTCTTCGAAAATCGCTGTGTTCTCGCGAAGATCGTTTGAAAAGTGTCCAGGCGAAATACGCGCCGGCTGGCGGTGGTGAATCGACGAGAGAATCGATTTCGAGTTATAAACATATCGTCGGCGTCGATAATATGACGTGTTATCGAAACACATTGTATCACGCATTGTCCCGTTGAAATATTGCGAAGAAAAGCGGTTTTTTTTTCTCCCCGATTTGACGTCCCGAATATTCTTTAAATAGCGTGAAAAGGTATATTTTGAAAATTTACCCATTCAGATTGTACGCGATAATAAATCTATTAGGTTTTTATTTCCTTTTTTTTAAAAAGGAATCGTTTCATCGCCTATATTCCATCAATATTTCTTGAACGCAAACTGAACATTATCCAATAGTATCACGACCAGACATTTCCACCGTGGTTCGAATTTTGGAAGGCAACGTGGTCGTGGTCGTCGGCGTATTTTTATCTCCATCGTCGCCGCGGCCGTCGTCGTTTCGCGACCGCGTGTACGTTAACTGCGGGGCGCGATCGCTGTGTTTGCGGCGGCCCCGGCCGTGCGGTGCGATATTCTCTCGAAGACGTCGATATAATTTATAACCCACTCAACGATAAAGGGGTGAAGGGGAAAAAACTGTAACAAATATATTATTACCGATAGGACGAAATGGAAAATAACGAGTGAAAAGAAAAAAAATTGTCTACCGCAGACAATGGGGGAACATACGGCGCGGCGTACGTGCGTACGCACATTTCTGGCACATAAATAATTCATTTAAATAACGATAATCGCCGTATTATAATATATTATTATATTACCACACTCGCAGCAACAATGCCGCGTGCACGCGCTTTCTCTCCGCTATATTATTATTATTATTATTATTATCATTATTATTATTATTATTATTATTATTATTATTATTATTATTATTATTATTATTATTATTATTATTATTATTATTATTATTATTATTATTATTATTATTATTATTACGATAATATGCACGTCGTCGTCGTAGGTGTGTGTGTGGCAGTCGGTCGCACGCGCCTCGACCGTATTATTGTGTTACAAAAGTCCCTTCGCCCCTTCCCCCGAACGGCCTTGACACTCTATTATCACTCACTGTACACTCTCGACTTCACGGGGACCGTCTCCGCAACGTAAAGCACCACCTCGCATCGTCGCTTCATCCACGTCTGTCCACTGCGCGGTCCTTTCGTCTGCAGTTTCGTTGCACAGCCTCCGTCCGACCAACCTCTGACACTCCGTCTACGTTAATAGCGTTCTCGTCGTGCGGCTGCTGCGGCAGTCCCGTTTCCCACGTCCCCCGCACCGTGTGCCGTACGACTGCCCCGAATAATCCCGACCCCGGTACACATACGGATCTCTGTGGCGTACAATAAGCGTTTTAATTTTTACACGGGCACCGCTGTAGTGTGCAGGTCTCTGTGCGCCTCTCGCGTCACCGCAACAATCACCCGATCGGAAGTCGTTTAAAAAGGAAAAACGTGTCGCTCCATACTCGAATTTCGATTAAAATAAAATTGTATCAAATGTATTCCCATATACACGTGCGCGCGTGCGATGATACACAGAGAAGTGGCGTATGCGCGTATTGAAGTCACTCGGAGGATGGAAATAGAAAAAAAAAAAATGATACGAGGCGAAGTACGAGGTGAACGACGACGACGACAACCGGTCGGACGGATCCTCTACGCGTACACATCTTACGCGTGTGTACCGCGGGATAAACGTATGTCGTCGTCTCCGTACGCCGCCCGCTGTTAATTTGTATTAATTAGACGGGCACAGGACGTCGCGATTGCGTGTGTGTGTAGTAATAATAATAATAATAATAATAATAATTGTTGTCGTACTGTAAAGTATATAGCAATTATAATTATTTATTTATGCGTTACGCGGTATTCTCGTAGCGAGTTCAACGTTGAACATTTTGTATAGCGACTCGCGTCGTGTTCCACGTGTGTAACGATCGAGTCCCGCGGCGTCGATTACCGCCGGGGGAGAAGCATTTTTTTTATTATTATTAATATTATGGCTTCGGTTTTGGCACCGTTTATTAAAAAAAAAAAAAAAACAAACCCTGCTCCGAGATTCTGAGCGGAGCGAGATGAACGTATCGGTTTTACAACGACGGAGGGTTTTTTTCTTTGTTCTGTATCTGTACACGAAAATTGTGCACGAAAGTAAGTGATCTCTGTAGTCGTACCGCGTCTTGTCGCGCGTCTGATCGGTACACTTTGCCGGGGACGTTTTTCGATTTATTCCCTTTTCGAGCGTCAGAAAAAAAAACCACCGTAAAAACGCGCGATTTCGTCGAAAATTTGAATTTCATCGTGACCATTTGATGAAACTAATTGTGATCATATAGAAATTTGAAACAACAAATGCGTAACACTTTCTATCACACAACGGAGAGTGAGAGGGGGGGAAATATTTCCTAAAAAAAATTACTTTCAATTTCGACAACTATTTAGAGCGATTTTAATTCGTAAATGAGGTATAGGTATCATTTTCGGTTTTAACGTTTAAAAAGTTTTTAAATATACAACTGCGTCAGACGTAGTACACGCGCGTTACTTCAATTATATTACTAAAAAAAAAAAAAAAAATTCTTAAAAAGACGGCCTTGTCGTTTATTATTTTATTACGATTTATTCCGTGTGAAAATTTGATGTCTAAATTATGAATTCACCGTGCTCTCTAGTTTGCGCGCTATTACTTCGATGAAAATCACATAATATAGAAGCGTGTGTTAACCGTTTGTTGTACACGGCTGACTTCAGCCCGCGCACAGCTGCGGCCGCTGTTGCTCGTACACATATATTTGCATATTTATTACGACATACGGATTTATTTATAATGTTTTGGAAATTAAGACGAGGTTTATTATTATTATTATTTTCCTTTTACGCTTTCGTCTCGAACAAATTGTGTTTGTTTAAGCACGCACGAATCGCCGCTTAAAACGATACGAATCGAATGCACTGCGGCGTTGTTTTGTGTATAATACGTATACTATATATATTGTAATATCTCGTGTCTGCGATCGATACGAGAATAATAATTTTATTACAATACACACGGAATATATTATAATATTACGTCGTGGTGGTTATCGTTTTGGAAATTGAGAAAAATGTTTTTTTCTTCTCTTTCTTTTCTATTTAACGCTCTCGTCTCGAACGAATTGCGTATACGTTTGAATAATATTACGCCTCTTTTTTTTTCTTTTTTTTTTTTTGAACAACCGATACGGTTGTTATACGTATTACGTATCAATAATATCTCGTGCGTGTGATTCAATATGAATATATGCGATATTGTGTAGTGATGGCCAGGGCCCGGATCCTAAAAAACCCCATAAAAATGCTTTAAAAAATGCTGATATTAAAAAAAAAGCACAAAAAATGCCGTGAAAACTTACAAAAACGTCCTTTAGCCGTTAAACGTATTTAATAATTTTTTTACGGTTATTATTTTAAAAATTACAATTAATATACACGCGTGTTATGATTTTTTTTCTTTAGGTATATTTATTATATTTATACGACGCATTTTTATATATTTTTTTTCTCAACATCTTAGGGTAAAATTAATATTTATGTACAAATTTTAAATGAAAAGCGAAAAAAAAGTTACGTGAAATAATAAAAATAATACATAGTAAACTCGTGATATTTTTGTCGACTATTGCAAAATACTTAAAAAACGATTTGAAATGTCAAAAAAATGCCCTAAAAAATAAAAGCCAAATAATGCCAAAAAAAAAAAAAACAAAAATTAGTTTTATGGATTCCTAATGTGTTAATGAAACAGATTTTTATCCAGGAAAGCACTACCTAAAGACGTACTCTAAACAAAAAAAATACAAAAGTAGTCATCGACATCCTAGTGATGGCTTTATAATCGAATTATTATTTTATTTTTCTTCCGTAATTATTGCGTTTGTTAAAAGTTTTCAAAAAAAATGTCAGAAATTCACAACGTTTGTACAATGTTTTATTTTCTCAATAAAACGTCCCCCGTTTATATTCAATGAACAGTATTAAATTATCGAAATATTAAATATTTTAATACGCTCTGTATATTATGCGTACGCGCGATATTTATATGATAAAATCACGTCGAAAACGTAATTATTACAAGTTGTGTCCATTTATTATTATACTTTCTTCGTCGGTCGATACATCGGATTTTTTTTTTAATTTCCACGGAGCTGAAACAATAATAACTAGGACACCGTCTATTAACTGTTTTCATTGTCTAGGATTCTAACGACCGAAAGATTCATTTATAATATCGCATCGTACATGGTCCATACAAATATATATATTTTTTTTTAGACTCGGAATTTAAACCAATCATTACGTATATTCTGTCGACCATAAATTTGCGGAATTATTAATTGTCATCGACCATAATTTAACAGATGACATTACTCCTCGTAATCTCTCTTTATAATTTTCTAAACCTAAATCTCGTTGGCTCAAAAAAATGTTTTATTGCTAATAACGCGTATTGAGTTTTTATTATTTCGTTACGTTGGCGTTTTACTAACATTTAGTTTTAATAAAACCGAACGTAGACGTTGATATTTGACATGACGAGCAACGAACATTACTAATATATTTAATATTTCATTCGTAAAATTTCGTATTCTTATTTCGCGTCGTTGTTACTCGCATTGTATTATTATTATTACTTACGCGATGTTTACACGAATTCCAGTGAAATCGACGCTATTTTCGTATAATAACGTCTAGTGAAACAGAAACACGCGCGTTATGGTTTGAAAACATAGTCCGTGCCAATTCTTCGTTGTTTTTTGTTTTACATGTAAAATCGTTTCTATCGATTTCTGCGAACATACGCGTATATCGGAGAGAATAACGCATTTTCAAAACGACAATAATAATACGAACATCAAAACCTAAAGATGCAAACAATGAACCACTCCACCAATTTTAATTTTATAACGACGGTTTTTCTTCTCGTACACAATTTTTCTTTTTTTAAGTAGAAACGGTGTTCCAATTTTTACGAGTACACCCATTTTTTGACACAGAAAATGTTCCACAGATATTACTACTTCGAGGGGGAGACCAAAAACACAATTTTGTCAGAACTTCACGTAAAAAATAGTAAATTCGTATCATCAAGTTTCAGTATCCTACCCAACTAAAATCTAGAAGCAACTTTTTTTTTTTAAAACATGGTTAGCTATACGTCACCGAATGAAATCCGAGCGGCAGTTATAGTAAAACAAGTCATATAACCGTAAAGATACAGTGGCGTAATATCGGGCTAGAAGGATTAACATTTTCTCATAAGAACAAATATACATATATATATATATATAAAAAAAAATTTTTTTCCTAGTAAATACGCGTTTATTTAAATAACGGACAATCAATAGATACAGAAAAATAAAAAGATATAATTCGTCTGTTAGATTTATTATTATTATGTTTGGCTTTTTATTATAATAGATTATTTATAGTAATTAACGTAACGTTTAGTCAGTGGCTTGTGCAAAAATTTCGTATGGAGGGGGGATGTCATAAACCTGCAGAACAACGCAAACGTACTGTATTTTCATCATTATAATAATAATAATAATAATAATAATAATAATAATAACAATAATAAAATAAATTATCTCGTACTGAATTTCGCAATATATTATAAGTGTATATTTTATTACTTTTTGCCATTTAAACCGATGATAATTTAACGAAATTATTAAATATTTGTATTTAAAAAAAAATAAATATGTATATGAAACGTGGAGCCTCTATATATTACGTTTAGCCGTAATGCGAATAATAATAATAATTTGTTACCTCGACTCATTATTTAAAACATTAAGTTAAATTTTATTAATTAAACACTGAATTATAATTAAACGTTAAATCGAACGATTTAATCAGAAATTTGATAATTATCGATAACATAATCGTTTATTGTTGCGACGACGAGAGGGGAAAATGAATAAAATTATACTACGTCGATTTTCTGATTGAACCGGTAACAACCACGCGGTTAGGGTGTATTCGTGCGGGTTATAATATCTCTTTTTCGTGTCGCGTATCTCAGTTTATCATCACATTTACACAACTATAAACGCTTCGGTTGTTAATTACAATAAGAGGCACCAAAAGCCGTTCTACGGTTCTCGCGGTAATACCGGTGTGTATTTTGCCCGCCGCCGCAGGTCCTTCACAATATATTGCAAACGTCATTCCCGCCGTCGTTTTTCATACGAACTCTTAACCGGCTGATGTGATTACACAATCACCGCGCGCGTTTGTAAAATTTTGTTTTTTTTTTTGTTTTACAAAAAACACGCGTATTTCGTTAGAAAATTCCATCCAAGACAATATTTTTTTGTCCGTTGGCCCGCCGGTACGCGACGATCCGGTCGTCCAGACGTTTCCCCGCGGTACGTTTCCACAGTCTGATAAACGACCGACCGGGCCAGTTCCAGTTCATTAAACCGTCGCCGTCGCTGTAACTGGACGATGCAGTAGTAGGCGCCGCATTGTTGTCCGTTTTATATAAAAAAAAATTTATTTTTTCTTCCGCGTTTTTCTCGATTTTCCTCTCGACGACGAGACGCCGAGTCGCTGCACGTCACACGCGCACAGGTGTCGTCCGAGTGTACACAACATACGAATACGAAAACGCGTTTTCTTTTAATATTTCAATACGAATTAATTATCAAAATAATTAATCCAAAAAAAAAAAAATAAAATAATTTTGAATACAAATAAAATATATATTTAATAAATAAATAAATTAAATAAAAAATATATTTCCACGGGGTTTTTTTTTTTCAAACGACTTTTATAGAGCATAAACCACCCTGTATAAGCGCGTAGAACTGTCATAATTATAACCGCCGGAATTAAATAGTTGGCGAAATAACGGGACAAGAGTATTATTATTACTGAGATGGAAAAGCGTTCGGCGCTGCACGAAGACATATAATGTATTCTCATAAAGGACGATCAGCGAATACTATTCGATTCGGTCATATCGCTGTCGTTTAGCATTTGCATTCAATAATGCCTAAGGCCAAACGCTTTTATATCGCAGACACTTGCGTCGACGGATTATTTCGAGAAATTATTTATTTATTTTTTTAAACTGAAAACCGCCTTCCCTTCTCTTAAACAATATTAAAAACGAATCGATTTTCCAACGGTTTTGACGCCATCGTATAAGTAATTATATAAATAATTACATCGAAAATATCGGAAATTTCTCCTCTTAAAAAAAAAAAAAAAAAAAAATGTTTTTCCTAATAAACGGCAAAATGTATATAGTGTAAGCGTTTTACAACAATCGCCAAAAACGATTTTTAGCGGTAAATCGTACGTGCATCTGAAGAATATCTCAATATATGAAAAGAAAAAAAAAATCGTACGTAGAAAGGAGTATCTCAATCGTATATGATAAATCGAAGTCGAGTTATCATCTCCCGTCTGCACTGCATCCAGGACCGTATTTTTGAAAAGTTAGCCCCCCTTCCCTCATTCCACAACAATTATCCGTGTTATTCCGGTCCATGACTAATGTTTTCTACGCGTTTGAACGTTCGTATATTTTTATACAATAATAAAATCTAAAAATATTTATGAATAAAAATGAAAACGATCGAATGTTTTTCACAACGACGCCTATAACAAATCGACGTGATAAAACTACGATATTGAATAAAATAAAACGTTTTTCGTTCCTTTTTTTTTTTTTTTTTTAATGCGGGGTGATTTTTCTTGTCCGATGAATTTTTTTCGAATCGTTCGCGCTTATAAAACCCTTCAATTATTAACACCGCTCGTATACAATTACATTTTAATTCGAAGAGTCGTGTTTCGACGTTTTTTTTTTTTTAGAATATTATTGCCCGTGCACCACAAGTGTCAGTCCATTACAGAGGAAATACTCGAATTAATTTCGTTTGAATATTTTCCCGTCGCCTCGCCGCTGCCCCTCTGTAAATACGTTCCTGACCACTATGTATACGAGTACACAATTTGGCGAGCATTTCGTACGGCGAAAATATTGGGGAAAATAGAAAAAAAAAAAAAAAACGTTTTTTTTTTTTCTTTCACTTTTCCGTGTCTGACGGTATACACCTTATATTATACAATCGACTCCACGCTGTTATCTACTGTTCACCGGGGGTGGAAGGAGAAAGAATAATAAAATAACGCATAAAATATTCTATTCGCCGAAGGATGATTTTTAAAACTCTTCTCACACACACACAATAATATGTACGACGACGACGTCCTCGTCGGCCGAGCCGCCACAACGACGACGACAACAATATATACGTGACTTCTCCATATCGTTTTACATATTCGCCGCTGTATAAATAAAAATACGTTGACCTTTGCGTTGTGCGCTCGTTTATTTATTTACTTGTCTTTGTTCGGGTCTCGCGCATTTTACTGCGCGCGCGTACACAGCCCCGACCTCCTCACACGACAAATCGCACGAAATAACGTTGCGACCGCGTGCCCGTAGAACACATTGTTGCGGAAACCTGATTTTCTTCAAACCCCGTCGTCCACCCTTATCGTCACGGCACGAGCATTTTTTTCTTTCTTTTTTTTTTATTGTATTATTATTATTATTATACGGACCAAGAGCGTCTTACTGCGTGATTAGCCCTTTTGAATACATTTACTCGGACGTCGTTGCAGTAGAACACGAAAACGGAAATCAATTCCGATAGGCGATTTCGTGAACTTGTGGGGGTGAGGGATCTCTCCTGTTCATCAACAGGACATGCGACAATGTATCACGCGGGACGTGTAAAAAAAAAAAAAAAAAAAAGCTGCTCACACTTCCACTATCTCCATCCGTCGTGGCTCGTCGAAGTCAGAGATCCTCTGCGAGTATCGATATACTAATTCATGCAGTTCGCGGATCATGAAATACGCGGGAGCGTCGCTCCGGGCCGAAAATTTCGACGCCAGCTCCAATTAAATAAACGAGACGTACGTGCATTTTTTTTTCTTCACTCGACATTTATTCGTACTCGCGTTATTAGTTGCGCAATCGAATTAGTAAATTTATACGACGAAGCTCTCGATAATATATATATATATATGAAGAAAAAACGAAAACGACGAGTATGGGAATTTTCGTTCGAGAATCATCGAAATCATTTTCGAAAACGTTCTCCGAATATTTCCGTGATTTTTTTTTTTATCCGCGTGTCGTCGTCACTCGACAAATATTGACCGTGTTGCTTCAAACTGTGCAGCCGGCTCGCGGTGTGTGTCCGTCTATGCTTTTTTCGCGCGCGCGTTCTCATCGTTCTCTCAGACCTTCTGGTCTCTCTTGTGCCCGCGGTCGCGTATGCGTGCACGTGTGCTCTGCGCTCCGTACACGATGATTTTATTGAGAGGAGTCCGATATATTATAATACGAATACATTCCGTCGCCGCACAGCGGGCGCGCTTATAAATAAATAAATAAAAAAAAAAATTACACACGAATCGTTAGACGCGTATTTATTTTTTTTTTAAAAAAAAAAAGAACATTTTCCCTCCGTTCGATCCCGGACACAGACTCGCTGAGGACATTATACCGTCGCGGACGAGACGTTCTATTATGTGGACGATACGCAACAGGTCGTCGACACGATGACGTGCCGCCCGTAGTCACTGGGGAGACTTGTCGTATAATAAATACGTTCGACGGCCAATATACGGACAATCGGTCGGTAGCCTCGCGTCGAAACACAATCGGTCTCCGGAATACGAAACGCCGCACACCTGTACTCACGTAGCAGGCCCGGCGCACAGGAAAATTTCGCGTCGGGTTTTTCGCAGCAGCGTCCTTGTAGGGACGGCCATCGCCCTCTCCGTCTCCCACATGAGCTAACTGATCACAAAAATAAAACAAAAACCAATACCGTTAAAACGTATTAGTGTATTACCCGTGTATGATATTAAAATTGACTTGTTACGGTCCACGATTCTGACGCGATAAACTTCACGTCATAAACGTTTTATCCGGAATTCAACATTGAACCATTTTTGAAAACACTCATCCTCTCTTTTCACATTTTTTGTTTTTCAAACAGCGGACACTTTTTTTCTCTTCTCGTTTCGTTACGCCCAAATGAAAATCATTTTGTACTGTCCCGTATCCAATACGCGTATTTTGGTCGGCTGATTTCTCGTTGAAGACTAGCGGCTTTAACGCTCTCTACTATTTGTCTCCCGCTGCCGCAAATCCCCTAACTACAAGCGGTCGTTCGAAGCGCGTTAGAATCCAAGTGTTTACCGTTCGAATGAATCGCAAGAACGTCTTGTTTGATTGACGCGATACCGATAACTGTAGAAGGCTCCGCGTGTATTCCGTGTATCCAAAAAAAAAAAAAAAAAAAAAAAAATGAAATGAAACGCCTAACAGAAATAGGACAATTATTATTATTATTTTTTATCTAATATTTAATTTCAGAATTATTTTCAGTGAAAAGAAAACAGAAATTTACTAATTTTATTATCGATAAACGATTTAGAAATGAGACGTTTTCGTTTTCTGAAACGACGAGGAGCGCGTGTCTCCGAAGGTCAAGGAAGACCGGGCCCGGCGTGTACTACGTATGCCGGATCGCGTCCGAGATCGCCGCTCAGCGTTGTTACGCTGCGAGACAACGGCCGAGGGGACAGGGGGAGAAATTAATCTCGCACAAGCACGAACGAGGTATTACACGATCGCGGGATAAATTGTTTTCGGATTACCGTTGGAAACGGCTATGTCGAGTCGTCCAGATGTTTTGCAACACTTCGGTCCAGCCCGATCGATTCAAAACATTCGATCGTCTGTAAACACAAAAATCCGATAGGGAAGGGGTTGGCCAGGTCGGTTAGGTCCCTCGGTAAAGAGCAAAGACAAAAAAAAAAAAAAATGCGTTTCTCTACCACGGGTACGCGAGAAGATGCGAGGTGGTGGGAAAGGGGGGTTTTTTTTTTACGTCGAATCCGCAGCAGATCCGAACAGTCCGAGAAAAAGAATCAACCGATTGAACGAAGGGATCGCCGCCATTCGGTTAGCAGAAACCCAACGCTCTGCAGTTTTCTCGTCGCCACGAACAATCCTCTCCGTACGGAATAAACTACGGTTTTCAGTACATATATATATATATATGTGTATAACTATTTACGTTTCGCGTAGAAAAACGAGTAAGTAAGCGCGATTTTCCGCCGTACACGATCAGGATAATATTATGTGTTTTGTGCGACGTCGTTCGTCGTGCGTCGTCACGTCGGCGGCCGTCGTCCGCGACGATTGTGTGTCCCGCAAACATTCGGCGTATAAATTAAAATCGAACTCGCTCCCGTCGGAATTCCGAGTCGTGTGGCGGACTACGGAGTGCACGCGCAGTTTGTCGCGTGTAGAAAAAATAGATAAAAATACGTAAAAAAAAAAAAAAAAAAAAAAAGCGTACGGCGGGAAGGCTGGTAAAGATCGTGTTCCTCGCCGCTCGACTCTCTCGTTCGAATCGTGTACAGATCCTTATCGAGACGAAACTGCTGTTGACGGAATGGACCGAAAAGAAAAAAACCGCTCGTTTACACGATAACGAGTTGCGCGCGACACGCGTAAGTACATACACACCGCACGCGCGTATCATTAGAATATTATTTATTATAGATCCGTAGGAAAGGGAGGGAGACCTGTAGTTCTATCTGGTCATCGTTTCATCCCTTAACCCCCCCACCCCTCTCTATCTTTGGAATTTATTTTCTTTTGCCATATTAACGAATTTCCCGCACGTGCGCAAGAGCGTTTTGTGATTTTTTTTTTCTTTTGATATTCTGAGCGGAACGAGAAACGTTTCGGTTTTACAATTAACGTGGTTTTTTTTCCTTTTCATCTGTATCGAAAAATCCTACCAGAAGGAGTTTTAACGTGCGGTAACGCTGCTGTTTCCGGCAGCGAATCCCGCAAATTCAGTCGGTAATCTTCAGAGAAGTCATTTTTCGATTTTTCTCAAAAAGGCCTAAAGAAAAAATACTGTTTTCGAAAGTGCAAGCGGTTGTAGAACACTCGAAATGTTCCACACTAAATATGTGCGACTTTATAGTAAAAATAGTTTTAGAGTTTTAATAGCTTTATAGTGGAACTGACTCGGGTTCATAAGAAATTCGGCACCAACAGGCGAACGATTTCCTCCGGTACCGCGAAAATACGGAAAACGTTTGAATACGTTTAAAAACCGATTGCGCGTAGGAAAGAAACTGAAAGCCACAGTCGTCACTTATAAGACGCGAAATTATCAAACACAAAACAAATTTCAATGGTTTATCTATACAATATAACGCGGAGTTGTTCTATTAAAAACATCTTTAATTCATAAAAAGTTACTAGATTTTAGAGAGAAAAAAAGCAGCTACGTTATTATACGTAAATCTAATATCGTGATTTATTTTTTTTTAATGTAAAAATATGGTATCTCTAAAGTATGATTGTGTAGCCTTCGAAGTTTTTACAGCTGCGCGAAGCGATTATTATTATTATTATTATTATATACAGTACACGGGCCACCACTATAAACGTAAATCCAGCCCTGACCGTACGATTTATCGTAACGCGCGGCTAATAATAATAATAATAATAACAGTCTGATTTATTATTATTATTTGTCCGATTATGGATTAGAGTGGACAAATTGTCCGTGGAACCGTTAACGACGGATCCCGGTGGAACGACGATGATTTATTATTTAGATCCACGTGAATCGATGATCTGGGTTTATATGATGATAATCCATTACCCGTTACACCGCGATACCTACTCGCGGACGATAAACATTTATTCCTATAACTGTTTTAAATATTATTATTCCGACGTGAGAGAAACAATCTTCTCGGTTTTCGTTCACTATAACGTCTCGTACATTAGACGTGCGGTCGTCGTATTATACAAAAACGTTAAATTATAATAACTGAAAACAAAATCCTTCTATGTAACGAAATATCCTTAAATAAATTAATTTTCTTAATGATACGAAATTATTTTTTCATTTAAGTAAAGTCGAAAAATAAAAAAACGTTCCGATTCGACCGTAATATCTGCTATTTATTTGTATAAAATAAAAATACAGTACAAGAAAAACATCAATGAATAGCGACGAATGCCACAGTTCCAGTTATCCTCCGTTTGTAGTCCACGCGAACTTCACATTTCGTTTTTGGATTTTTCAATTTTATTCACAATCCACAAACGATGAAGAACATATATTGTAAATTAAATGAAAAAAAAAATTACTTTGATAGAAATAAACGAATAAAAAATCCAAATATTCCGTTGAAAATTTTAAAATGGCAAAATAAATTTACAAGTTTTATTGGATTGCGTGCTGTACAGACCAGGTGTCGTTTAAGATTTTCTTTTATTCTCGAAAAATAACTTTTTACAAAAGCCCGATTTTTCAACGATGTCCTGTGTCAGCCTCGAAATACAGTTTTTGTCTTGTCGCCCGAAAATCATTACGATAATCGCGTACCCGATTTGGACATAAAAAACCGTACTATGAAAAAAAAAAAATTCAATATCCAGTTTTCAGTCGAAGTGATTTTAAAGTCCGATTTTGGTCACAAACGAGTTGAAGTTGGTTTTATTAACGTATATTAATGTATATAATAACGAACATTTATCAGTACCGCCTGCTTAATCGTCCTATATATCCTTGAAAACATCAATAGAAAATTATATCGGTGCTCTTTACGTATGTAGACAATTTGTTTTTTTTTCCGAGGTGATTTATCAAAATCTGTTTTTGTATGTGTGCGTGTGTTTATCTCTACCGCTACTGCTATAGTACTTGAACAGTTTTCGTTGAAAATGAATTTTTCGCAAAAATATGCGCACGTCATTATTATTATTATTATAATTTCGTTTTTCCCTCCGTTTCGTTTTTTTTTTTTTTTTACATACCGTCTTTGAACTTTTTACCTACACATTAATATTGGTAATGTAGTACAGGAAAAAAAAATAAAATCTAGTTCAATACGTTCCGTCCGATTGTTAACGGATTTTCTTCGGTAGTTATTACAATCCTAATCAATTACTTTTCCGTCGTTTTTTTGTTTCTTAAATTATTTCTGTCGTCTACTCACGAAACTGGTTCATCGGTGGCGAGTCTTCGAGTAATAATATTAATCGCGGCCAAAAGAGAGAGAGAGAGAAAATAAATAAATAAATAAATAATAATAATAATACAACTGGCTCATCGCTCTGTACGGAGTTTTAAAATTCGTTTAACCGCTCGGGCGTACACCGGTTTTATATCGCTTCTGCAGTACGACTACACTTTTTTTTTCGTTTCACGGTCGAATCGAATTAAATTCACTTTTTACATTACTATCCGTGTCCGATTAGAATAATCGTTATTCGCATTAAGAGTTCGTTTTTTTCTCTCACCACCTCTCGACCGCTTTATGAGTTATATTTCTGTTTTCGTGTTTTTTCTTTGATACGATAATATTGTCATAACGGGTCCTCGTAGTGTTCTATTCTATACCGCGATAGACACTGTAGGGGAGACGCGCTTATTTTCAATAATAACATACACGTGTGAATTATAAAAATGGAATAAAATCAAAATCCTATTTTTAATTTTTATTTTCGATTTCATTTTTCAATACGAATTTAATAACACACACACACACACAACCGTCGTTGTACAATGCACGTAAGACGAATTCGTTTATAAACGGTTGTGTGAAACTTCTTTGGACTGTTGTCTAGTGACGGCCGGTTCGTTCGTAATAATATTTTACAATAACGTATTTACAACAACACTGGACGTGCTCTCTTCTTTTAATCTCCCCATACGATTGTACGCCGTCACAAAGTTTCACTATTGTGCCGAGCGATAATAACGCGATATTTCCCTCCTCCCGTTCGGTTGTATTCTCATAAAGAATAAACTATACACATGTATTTCTCGTCCAATAATATTATTGTTCCCGTGGGTTTCTAGTGTTGACAGTAGTACATTTGGCGCATTGTACGCTCATCTGAAAATCGTTTCAGTGGTGCCGAAACGTCGTCCCGAAACGGTCGGATATCCGAAAAAAGTCCACGAACATTCGTGACTACGGCCATAACCGATTAGACGGTTTACGAATTGCGTTCGTGGCGTTGCTCGATAGATATAAATGTGTGTAAAAGAAAACGCGACGCTTGCGAAATGAGTAAAAATACAGATAATTTCAAAAACCGTTGGAGCATTCGGGTTTTAGTTTTAGTTTTTCACTACGAGCACTCTTCCTCGAGTACACGCACGCACGCGCTGGTATTAAGATCACTTGTATTCGCGTGTACGTCTACGCCATTAAACGGGTTAAAACGAGAAGGAGAAAAAAAAAAGAATTCGTAATAAAACGTTCAAAGAACTCGTGTGTGTGTGCGGTGAAACGAATACGCAAATGGTATTAAAATATAAAAAATACGGTCACCGTGTCCGCGAAGCGAATCTGTCTCGCGAAGGTGCGGTTTCAACACGCGGGTCAAACGATGTGACCGCCGGGGCAGGATTGTTCGTCGTCGTTCTATTCCGACTAGAAACACTATTGAAAACCCGTGGGATTTTATTATTGTTTTTTTCCTTATAAATTCATATTTTCCCTCTCGTTCGAGCGCGAACGGTGGTCATTTTCTCATACCGAAATAACAAAACGCTATTCGCCCATCCCCCTTGCCGTTTTCTCCGTGGCGGTGTTTTATTATCGTATTAAGTTTTCGTCCGTGCCTAACGCATTAGCAGTGCGCGAGACGACGTTAATATCGATTAATTTTTTCGCTCGCGCGTCCGTGAGAATAACAAAAAAAAAAAAAAAAAAAAAATTGTTATTTTTTTTCTGTACACGATGTAAAGGCGCGAAGGAAATTTTTCGCATTTAGAGCATTAAAAACAAAAAATGATAATAACAACGATAATCCGTCAAACGAGCGGACTTGTGTGTGTAATTACCGTCCGCGCATTAAAATAATAATAATCGCGCGCGCGGCGGTTATAAATGTATATGAAAAAAGAACATTTTGTTTTTTAACGCAATCGTTCTTTTCGCGCGTACAACGTCTCGTCGCGCCGGTCATTAGACCGTTGTAGTTGACGGCAATTGCTCTATGTGTACGTGTACACGCGTTTAAGCGTCGATTGCAGTGCCTAAAACGCGTTTATTAATAATTTCGGACTCCGTGTAATGACGGCGAAGTGAAGTCCTTCTTTGGGCCTATACTCTGCGCCGGAATCGCCGGACTCCGCCGAGCATATATATTGCGTGCACGTGACTTTTAGTTATTTTCAACACGCGAAACACACGATGCAATCAGATTTTTACCCAGTAAAATATATTCTCACGCAAGTACGATCTCTTAATAACAATAATAATAACAATAATAATCTGTAGTACAAAAATTCAAGTTTACTCGATTCCCTTTTTTGCTCAATCCTTTAATTTCGTAAATAATCAATCGTATTCAATCGGTCGCGTATGATGCAGTGTGTTGAATTTTTTTCACCCGTATGAAGCCACCGAGTATATGAAATGTGAAAAAAACACCGCCGATCGTAATATTATTTTTCCTGATGTACGGTAACTGGGGAGAGGGGGAAATTTTTAATATACAACGCGATATTTATACACGTCTTCTTCGGTTTCGGAAGAATCGAACGTGAAAAAATATTATAAAAAAAATGTACAAAAAAATAAAAAAAATATATATATTTTGTATTGATAAAACGCGGTATAATTCGTTTTTTTTTTTATATATATATAAACAATTTAATTTATATCATTACGATTTCCTCGCCGGTTTTTTTTCCTCCTACTTCTATCGCAACGTTCATAGTTCTCTCACCGGGCAATTACATTTTTATTTTTCATTCCGTCGTCGCGCGTTTTTCTCGTTCGCTTAACATCCGCAATTCGCCGTCGGGATAGAGTTTAATGCGCAGTAAAGAAAAACGCATTTAACCGTTTCCCTTTAATATTTCGCAATACTTTTCGGTTTGATTTTCTTCTTTATATAATATACGAATTCATCCGCGGGTATGACGAACGCGGCGCGATACGGAGAACAAATATAAACGCGTACGGTTTTTATTATTATTATTATTATTATTATTATTTTCCGTGCAGAATAGTTTTTACTATTTATTCCTAAAATTGCGCGCGCGTAAAAAAAAATAATAATAACCATTCGTCGCTGTACGTTGAAATTTTATTACGTACACTATTACAACGCGTCCGATGTTCGTATTACGAACGTAACACACACACGTCGGCGGTAATGAATTCTGTTTTTTTTTTCACATCGCCGTCTTTGCCAGTGTAGTCTGACGGCCGCGAACGATCGTTTACGACCGTCAGAGATTAAAGACTCAGCCGCGAGAGACGTTGCCCTCGTTATTTTCTTATTTATTTTTTTTTCACATTATGTAAAATAACGCCTGTCCAGTGTGTACACACACACACGTAATATAATACGGTTTTGTTTTTCGTGTTTTGCAGAGTGTGTGGGGCTGTATCGCGTGGCGAAGATTTTTTTTCTTTTAAAAAATCGATCACAATCCGGGTCGTATCGTGTACACACACTGTGACCGCCGCCGACACATCGGCGTGAAGGAGGAAAACGCTCTGCCCGGCCCGTTTCAACGAGTGAGTACGATTTGTTTTCTTTCTGGTTTGCTTTTTTTTTTTTTTGTTTTGTTGCTCCTCGAAAAAAAAATCGTTTAAAAACGTTTGAATGCCGTAATGATTGATGACGGATGTGAAGACGGACTCGGGCTCGGAGTCTCGTCGTTTCTTATACGTTTTAACACGAATAAAAAAAAAAAAAATTATTATTATTATTATTCTATCAAACGTAATATTAATTCGATTCAAATATTTAATATCGAATTTATTGATTATTATGAATAACGTGTATTAAGCCTTATTCTTATCTCATATAAGAAATTATTTGAATAATAGATACCAAAACTGAATAATTGAAATTCGGAGTTCAAATAATTACATTGTATGATATAACGCGCGATGTCGGTAAATGTTTTTAATTCGCGGCGAAATCTAAGATTTTTTTTTTCCATATTTTATTGTATAATGCATTTATGTACGCGGGAGTATTCGATCGGTTTGATAAAAAAAAAAAGAACCTTAAAACAATAGACGTAAAAGCATTCGACGTACAGCTTACACATAAATTATAATGTTAATAATTTGTATTTTTTTAAATTTTTTATTTGCACATGCGTCGTTTTAAAAACATCGCTCGTAATGTACAGAAGAAACGTAGTGATCAAAATGAACGATCACGAGAGACTCATTGACGGTTTCGCACCGTCCCGAGCCGAGCACGACGCGTTTAAAATACATTTTCTTCGTCTGCTATTCACGAACACGATTGAAAATGTTGTTTTTCTCGCACTTTACGAATAAAACGTATAGTAGAAATGTCCCCCCGCCGGTCGCAGTTGTGCAGTAACTACGAACAGCGCGACAAGCGCGTATGGCCCTCGGTGCAATATAATATTCGTTTTAATTTTTGGCCATATTTCCAAATGTTAACGAGACGCGAGTGTGTTATTTTATTATTATTATTATTATTATTGTTTTTTTTTTTTTTTTTTTTGAAATTTCTAACGTTTTCCGTGACAAAACTCTGCTTTCGCGCGAACGGTCTTTTCCGTTGTAAAATAAAATCTTAAGGACTCGACGGCGAGAGATTCCGATCGTTTTCGTCGAATTCACGTCGTGTCGATAACGATGCGATTCGAATTTCATTCCGTCATTACAAATACGTGTTTAAATCTAATAAAATTAAAATAAGAAATTGTTTCGCTTAACGAGCAAAACGATTTCCCCATAGGAAAAAAAATTATACGAAAACACGAGGATTCCCGTGTACTCTGCAGTAGTACGCCAAAGGTGAGTATGCGTTTAACGGCCTGAACGTCAATCGCGTTTAATGTGCCTGCAAATCGCGTACACAAGATTTTTTCGCTCCGAAATACACGCGCAATTTTTCCTCTCCGAATTTATTAATCGCATCTCATTTACACGAATTCAATTCACTCGATTCAGTTCCCAGTTCACGAATACGTTTCCAATTAATACGTCAAATCACACTGCTGAATCCAAATCGTGAATCGTTATTGTAAACGATTCATTTGATAAGACGTGTTTGTGCTGTTCAGTCGAATCATTCAAATTCAATTCGTTCAATTCGCACAGCAGCAAGTCGACTCACTCACTCCGAACACGAATATTCCAAATACAATTATCGTAATTGTATTGGTAGTACGACAACAATAAAGCAGCTACTACTGCTCGACAGTTGCATTGAATCGACGAGTCCGCTGATTTGTGACGCGCTGATTCAGTTCGTTCGATTCGATAAAAACGTTCGACTCATTCACTTAACTACTCATCTCCTATAGTGTACAAGCGTAATGACGTTCCCTAGTATAATAATAAAATCGAAACTCGAGCGTCGTGCGTTTCGATTATTTTCATAGTGTATTGTAATGTTATTTATTGTTATATCTCGTTACGACGAAATACACGCATGTCTGTATCAAACGTGAAAAATAACGTACGACATTTTTTTGTCTCTCTTTAAGAAAAAAAAAAAAAACAAACACAATATTCGATATTCATATCGTTTTCATTCAACCGTCTGTGCTAACGTTTTATATCCACAGAGGTATCCACTCTCGGTCGTTTTTTTTTATCAGTCATCGTGAATTCGTGACTGGTGTGTACATTAAACAACGTACACGCGCGTACGACTGTATAATTTGAAACGTAATTATACGAAATATAGTTATACGGAGTCCGGGACCGGGGTAATTTGGATTATTATAATATGTGTTTTATTCGGTGCTACGGCTACCGCGTTCACGACCACGCGCCGATTAGACGACGACGGGTGTCTAGATAAAACGATTTAGCTCGTGTCAGCTGCAACAGAGACGACGATAAACCGCGCGTTTTTCCGAATACCGACAACAAATCACTCACTATAGTGGTTATCTGATTAGACAGTCGACGTTATGATCGTTATATACGTTTATGGTTTGTACATTGTCAGTCTTTGAAATCTTCCGATCATCGGTGTGCCTTGAAATACGCCGATAGTGATTTAAACGACGCGGTCGATTGTAAAACAGAAATCGATCGATAAATTTGTTTAAAAAAAAAAAAAAAAATGTCCCCTCTATTTTCCCGAGTTCGTACGAACACTGGCCGACATTCTCTTGACCGATCGCGTGCGGACGTCTAAAATGACATTGAAATGATGTTTCGTGTATGAATAATACTCAAATAATAATAATAATAATAATTAGCTGCACGTAAAACAAAACACGAAGAGAATATATGAGAAATAGAATTAAGAACATAAAGTTAATATTCGTTGAAACAGACGGTAGGGTACTCGTTATATCGAAATTAACCGTTAGCCTGACCTAATAGTAAGGTTAACAACGTAAAAACGATTAGTATATCGATATGGTGGAACACGCTATGAAAAACTTTACCGACAAGTAAAGAAAGAAGAATCGATGTTATCATATCGATTGAATTCATTAGAAAACGCGTACGTCGACTTGCGATCAGACCGCACGAAGAGCTCAGACGCCCGAGAACTACTAGAGACGGGTGTCGCGATCGGAAGAGTCGATTCTAAGTGTAAATTTAGTTTAATCTGGAGAATTTACGTCGTACTCTTTCCATTCGACCAGTATAATCAGCAGCGCGTGAGGGATTCACAATATTGAGCCGTAGTCCAAAACAGAGCGAACCAGTGAACCGTAAAAGAGCTTTGACGCAATAGGAAAAACGGAATTCATCGGCGGATTCTTCCGATAAAACGCGACACATTCGTAAAGTTTTATTACGAATTGAACGTACGTGTAATTTAGGACATATTATATAACTTACACCGATTCAGTAACGCTCGCTCTCGGGATCTTCTGACGGGATGGAAACTTATACGCTGACTATCTATTATTAAAAAATAAACCATCCAAATATAACTGCTATTCGAGATTTTGGCTAATTTCTAGCGTTTATATTTTTTAAACGATGTTTCGCCATCGGTTCGAAATCATAATCCGGAGAGTTTCGAACGCGATAGTGACGTATTTTTTTTTTTTTTTATTCTTTTTCCAACTCAATATTTACAATACAGGTAACAATGTGTTTTATCGCACCGGTAAAGAACGTTTTCAATGATTATTCAGTGATTTGCGATTATCGCTGTACCGGATAACGAAACGATGTATACGCGTACGAGTTACGCAATTTTCAGTGCAACTGTACGACGGAGACCGTGTACTTTTTACACGTTTACGATAGACGGTGATAATAAACGCGAATTTTACTCTCGTACTCGACCGATTTCAAACCACGCCGTAAACTATTAAAAAAAAAAATAATAATAAAATCGAAAACGAAATAAAAATCGATGATAATCGCACTGTTTCGTTACACTATCAAATGTGTGTGTGTGTGTGTGTACAAAGTGCAAGTATATCACGAAAGAGACGTGACGAATACGCGCCTCCTTAAAAATCGAGTGTGTTATAACGAGCGAGATTTTCGATTTTACATATCAAAAAAAAAAAAAAGAAAGAAAAATGAATAATAAGAAAGAAAATAATACAAAAGGGAAAAAAAATTGAACGAAACGTAGCTGTATATATATATATGTATTATAATGAAACCATTTCTATAATATACTACGTTATGTTACGATATATTGTGCGCGTTCCGTGTACATGCAGTGCGGGTATACGGAGTGGTCGAGGAAATATAATCAGATCTTGAAAGTCTTGAAACAAATCGATAACGAGCTGTAACACGCATGTAACCAATAGCGCGACTAATTGAGTTGCTTGTGTTGTCGTTATTATTATTATTATTATTCTGTTAGAGCTGTTGTATGTGTAATGTGTATAACGTGGAAAATGTAACGTAAATACGCGTGCGTTTTATTTTTTTATAATATATATTTATTTTTTTTTTTTACTTTGCAACAGGCGATTGATTATTATGAAAAAAAATGTATGCATGTAAGAAATTATAAAACGTCGGATAATAACATAAATAACATAAATTGTGTCCGGTCTTAGAGACGGTACACGCGATCGATTCATCAACCGGACGATTCATTTTGACAAAACACGTTAATAGTGTTTTTAATCTCATTCAATGAAACTTTCTACGTGTAATGTAAGGATTGAGGTACGCACTTCATATGACGTATAGTGCTGTACACTATGAATGATCAGCCGTTCCGAACGACGTTCGTCGGGGGAAGGAGGACGGGGTCGTTGCAATCGAACCAATAAGACATAATATTAGGCTCTCGAAATTTTTAAAACAGTTAGATTTTTTTTTTTTTTGAATATAAATTCAATTTAATTCCCGGTGTCGCGCGAGACTCTTATTCCAAGACGGTAGTGAAGCATTTTTAGCGGCCGTCTGGGCTTTTGGAATCGGTTCACAATCACGATCTACGACGCACGCCACAACGATACGTATAAAACAATATTTATTTCATCTGCTGTACACAATACCGTACGGTTTTTATTATTATAATTTTTTTTTTTTTAATCATCCGCCATAACGATTTCCGTCTGTGTGCGTTTACGTATACATAATACGACATGTACGAAACAACAGGAAACGAAAACGTTAACGTTTTCCTATATAATTGGTGTCGAATACGACGAGGTCGTCGTCATAACACATACACAACAGAGTTTTCCAGATCGAATGCGCGATAGTCGTGTGTTGTACGCGTGCGCGCAATGCGTCGTAGTATATCGTTTATAAAAAAAAAAATCCCCCGTAGAAATAATATCATTCGGAATGTGTTTGGAAGTTTTTTTTCCTCCTCTCCCCCTTTCCCCCCGGTATTTTCTACCCAACAATACTAATTATAATACGATATCTCCGCGTACACGCGTTCTGCAAGCGCTCGAAGCTTATAAATATTTGAATTTTTTTTTTTTTCTGATACATTACTTCGTGAAAAGAAACATTTTTACAGTGTTTTTATACGATATTGGAGAGAGAGAGAAAAATAAAATAATCCTCTATCGAAAAAATTCGCATTCGGATTTCAAATATTGTCGATAAACCGGCAGCGGCGAATGTCCAAAAAAAAAAAAACCGGTGCCTGTTTAGAAAATGGCTTTACCGCGTTACGATGACTTACCGAAATACGTTTGCACGCGTTCGGGGACGGCGTGACGTTGATTTCTACCGGGTTGAAAAACAATTTGTTTTTGAAAATTAAAAAAACCGTAAGATTACGACGAAAGAGCATCGATGAAAACGACGCACTTTGAACGTTGTTTATAAAACGGAAGGAAATCCGTCTTTCTTATTTTTTTGCACGTTGTTACGTTCGCATTCAAAAAAAAAAAAAAAAAAAAACAATCGTGTTTTATTATTCTTACATCATTTACGAAAATATTTCACCGAGTCGTTTTCCTTTCCTTTTTTTTTTTTTTCACATTTCAAAATGTATTTTCGAACAGCGCGTTTTATCAAATAATTTAGCGGCGGTTGTTCATCGGCCTCGTTCGCTCAGAACAATATTATTATATCCGAATAATCAACAATCATCGTCCGTCTTACACGGTGTCATGGTGGCACGATGCTCGTGAAACAATGAACGCCATTTCGAATCGATCTTATCCGCCGCCGGTGCGTTCATTGTTTATTCAATTATTATTTATTAATAACGACAATTTAAAAAAGAAAAAAAAACGAAAACGAAAACGATTTCCATCTGTAGAAGTCGCGGGAAAAACGATATTTGCGCGCGCGCGCGAAGCGCAGTTAGGTGTACGTACGTAATGGAATAATAATTGGGATTAGCTGTGAAAGTCGTACGCCGGCTCGGGGATAACACAAGAGCGCGTAATATATTTTAATACTCGGTAAAAATATCGTATAATAATCGCGTGTGTTTAATTTGTGTAAATAATTAATGTCGTCTAATTGGAGTTCGCAGACACCGGGCGAGTGAGAGTGAGACTATACCGCGTGTGTGTGTGTGAAAAAGAGCGTTGGCAACTAATTTTCGAAATTTATACGCAACAAAAAAAAAAAAAAAAAACGTTTTCTTTTTCACTTTTTCTTCTTCTTCTATTCCAATTCTCACGCGTGTACCTCACTCGCTCGCTGGTACTTGCGTAATCGACGTTTTGAAAGGAAAACGGTTCTCACATCCCGGTGAGATAATAATACGTACTCGTGTGTATTTGAACAAGAACGAGACGATTCATATATATATATATATATTTATATAATATATGTATTGTTTGAAGGGAAATAATAGAAAAATATGTGTAGACGGGCGCGCGCGTGTGTAATAAAATACGTTTCGATTTGAAATTCCGACCGACGACGTGTAATGAATTTTTTTTTATATATAGTAAAAAAACCAGCCAGCGTTTTTTTGGAATATCGTACGAATCGCAGAATGAAAAATTATTAATCGCACAGTCGACGCGGTAATTTGTTCATTTCCTACCTCCCCGATCGGGATACGTTTATTTAGGCCAAATATTACGCATGCGAAACCGTCTTCCGTGAGAGAAACAAAAAATAAAATCCGCTCGCTGTACGATTTTCAATCGTAACGCATAGTGTCACACACATATTGAAATAACTCGACATTAAAAAAGATTTATGTATAACACTCATGTACAATATATATATATATATATGATTTCTCATTGTTTTCGAATAAATCGTAATACGCTCATCTCAACTATATATGTATATATATATATATTTTTTTTTTTTTACCTAAAAATTTTTATTTCTCGAATAGGCGGTTTTTCGCACTCGGGAACGCTTACGTTCAAGCTCGACACTCGGTTCATAATGTAGGATGAATGCGCCAAGAAAATGCGTTCCGTCAGAGTATCAAAGCCAAAACTCACGCAATATTTTATAATTCAATAATTCTCGCGTTTATAATAGGTACTTGCCGTATTTGCCGTACATTTGTTTATTCATTTCCGTTTCCATACGAAATCTTCGTACGTACCCGTCTTCGGTTTCCGGACAATACGAATTATGGGAAATCTCGTCCATAGAAAGACCGCGGTTTTTTCTTTTCAAAACCGTCGCTCGTCCGATTTAGAATTTTTCGAGTCAAGACGCGTGCAAAATTCGCACACGATTTCGTTTTCCCGATGTCGAACTCTAAATAATTGTGTCAGTGATACGGTGGATCTCATACGGACTCTATCGACGTTTAGTATATCACCCGACTAAAAGCTAAAAGCTTCCCCAAATGTAAAAATACAATCATGTGTGACCTGCAGGAGAGTCTGATTAACGTATATAGACCAAACATTTGGTTTTTTTCAACCTCCTCGACATTTTTTAGTCGATTTACCGTACGAACACAAACACCAACAGACTTAAACGCGTAACAGAAAGTCCGACGTTGACATTGAATGAGCTTTAAAATCCGTTTGTCTTTAACGTTTACAAACCGGAGTTTGGGTTTAGGTTAGGTGTAAACTCGAAAAAATATAAACGAATAACCTAACCTCCGATCACGACACATTTTATACGTTTAAATCGACACTACGCGCGTCATTTCCGCGTGTTCTCGGACGGTTCGTTTGAATCGTTCGCACACATTTTTACGCGCATTACAAGCGCGATTTAACTATTGACTACAAAAAAAGTATATATGCGCGTGTGAGTAAAAAACGTTATTTTTTTTTTTATATTTGTGGAACAGTGTCTCGGGACAGTGAACAGTTTATGCGCCGCCACCGATTTGTCACGGATGTGATTTTGCAGGATGTGTGTTGTCACCTAGATAGATGGGCTGACGGATCTTTCGATATTTTTGAAGTTTACAAAAAAAACAAAAACCTACTTAAATAATGAGTTAATTTTTTTTTTAAACGGCGGTATTGTCGACGAGTGCGTCAAAAAAAAAAAAGAATAAAAGAAAAAAAATTTAAATCGCGTTTTTCCTACAATAACAGGTGTCCCCCTAATAATTGTGAAAATATCGGAAGTAAAGTGGAAGTGTTACGCGATGACGGAATCAATAATAATAAATTCGCAAAAGTGGCCTCGTACAGTTAAAAAGTAAAAAAAAAAAAATAACCATGTCTAGAATTTTCATCTGGATAAGTTCATTAACTCGACCGGTTTAAATTGTCGTCGCACGCTCATCCGAGAGCTTTTGATCGTTGATTTTCAATATCTCATTCCGTTAACACGTAGTCGACAAATATCAGGGGATTCGTTTTCGCTGTTCATAATTTTGGTCCGGCAATTAGTGGTGGCGATTGTTTTAATTTTCACTGTTAGAGCGTTTCGTATCGGTTATTAAACTGCAATACGTTTGGTTTCGATCGTTATCGCCCGAGTTGAATAGTTCTCGTTTTCCTCGAAAACACCGACCGCGTTAATAATTCACGTTAACAGTACGCGATATAGTGGAATAAGTGTATTGGTCCAATGATTTTCCTGAGATTTGTGTCCTAAGAATGAAAAAATAAAAACACAATTTTTTCTTTCTTTTTATAACCGAGTTGAAAACGTTTTTTTTTTTTCCAATGTCAACGTTAGACTTTTTAACTGAAGGAATTCAGGGGCACGCTATAATAACTAAAGGACTCTAAATTAATTTAATCATTTGGTCCACCTCCGCGCGGGATTCTCTTCGTTTTGAATCACGTCGGTTGTTTTTTTTTATATACACATACAAATTCGTCGTCGTAGTCTAAGCACACACTATTCGACGCGTATTTTCTTGAGCGTATTACACGTTGTCCGCTTTACGAATCGGTCGAACGGTTACAGAGAACGCGTTCAGTCTGTACTATACTTAAGGCTATCCGTTGACCGCCGATCGCGTGTCGATCCTCCGTGTACATCGGACACGCGTGTATCCTGCTAGACAATTATTCGTGTTCATATAACGTTATATATTTTCTATGGGAAATTTCTCTCTAACGCTCTCGTGTTTGTACGCATGTAATAATAATAATAATAATAATAATAATACGTAACGCGCAATGCGGTTGCCGTCGGAGAACATGTCCATTTGTCACGGATCATTTTGCAGGACGCGCGCGGCGTCGTTGTAGTCGGTTCGTCGATTACGACGCGTTGTTAATTCCGTTTTATAACAGCGAAACGTCGTCGTCTTTCGCGTAATTCGTGTGTAAATCATGGAGCGGATTTTAAACGAGTACGCGATTATTTTCGTTTTTTTTTTTTTTTTACGTTTATTTCGCCAGCCGGATTTATTTATTTTCACACCACGAACATCAGTCGTCGTACGATGTTACAACGACGACGAAACGGTTGAACGGGGTCACTACCACCACACGCAGAGTGTATCGTCGGCATTTTACGAGTACCGCGATCCGTACGGAATTCGGTATCACACGGGGCAGGGCCCCCGTCCATGAAAATAATCATAAAAAAAAACCTTCTTCTTTTCGTATTCAATCCTCAGATCGGTTTGTAGCGATTCGCCACTCTTCCCTGTGACTTGCATCCCTCTTTGTCTCTCCGTAAGGATTACACCCTTGGTCCTTTATTATCTGCTGCGTATACTCCATTCGCGGTCCTCCCCCGGCGTTTTTACCTTCTACGCAGCCTCCTATAATTAATCCCAGAAACCCCCCACATACATATGTCTTCAAAAGATTTATCCTGGTGCGTATGCCATGATATTTCTTGAAGTAAAGAGTCTCCTCTTTCTCTGTCAAATGCTATCTTAGCTTGGCATATTCTCTTTATTATTTCTCTTTTACCTCTGCCGTCTTCACTTATGATACTTCCCGAATATGTGAACTCTTCTACTTGCTCTATAGCTTGATTATTTTGAACACTTATTACTAGCGATATTGCGCCAAGTCAAAAACAAGTATCGTTTCTCGTACGATGTGTTTGGTACGAAACGTACAGGGTGACGTTCTACGCTGTGTTATAATAATAAAGTCTTACGTATCGATTTATTTGTAAAAAAAAAAAAAGGTTATTTTTTTTTAGAGGAAAACGATTGGATTTCGATTTGTTAATTCCGCCGCGTATCCCTTATTTGGATCGGTTTGAAAATACGCAAAGTGCGCATTATTAAAACATAGACGTTTTGATAGCGAATTTTTTTTATATATATATAAAATGTCTTTTTATCCGTCATATTTGTTGATTTATGTACGGTTTTACGAGTGCGAATAACGATAATATTTAACGATCGCCAGGATTATACTATTAATCCGTTGGAACGTTGTAAATTACTCGTTTTAACGTGTAAACGACAAAAAAATATTATTCGAACATCACGGTCGAGTTTTTATGTTTTTTTTTTTTTTTATAGTACTATTACGCGGCGTGCAAATGTGCAGATTTACAGGCCATTTTATATGACACGACGTTCGCTTTTTTTTCTTTTCATATTTATCGTATTGAAAACGATTCGAAAATTTTCCGTGAAATTATAGCGTTTACCGCAGAGCAATTTATCGTTTTTTTTTTTTGCTCTTCTCGTTCACCACTATAATATATTTCACTTCGGACGAAACTACTAGTGTGACAATTCGAAATGTAATTTAACGTGCTCGCGAGACACAATTTATTCGGCGGCGCAATTTAATTTAATTTTTTTTTTTTTTTTTTACGACGGCCTATTATTTTCAACAACGACGTCGATTCGCAGCAGACGAAACAACAACGCGTTTATTATTTAGTTATATTATGTGTTTTGTGTGTGTGTGTGTGTGACGAAATCGTTTTCGTCAAACGTGCGTATTGCACAAACGATTGCGGCAAATCGATTTTTGCGCGTTTTTGGCGGCCGCGTTGACACGTCGGAGAAAAAAAAAACGTCTTAAAAATATATAATCGTAATTTTACGAGAGTTTTTTTTTTTTTTTACAAGTAATTTTAAATTACTGTGTTGCGAGAAAACGAAAAAAAAAATACGCTCCACTCCGATAACGAAACACTTGCGAGGAAAATATAACGAAAATAATAATAAAATATGTTTAACCGGTGGAGAAAATAATAACGAATTTTCAGTAATACGAGCGCATTAATATTGATATATTCGGTACATTCGTTGTCTCACTGTAGTCGACGAACTCGCGTAGTACGCGCGATTCAATACAGACGTTGAATACAATTTATAAAGCGTCTAACACAAAAAAAAAATATATATACTATAAAAAAAAAATATTTTTTTTTCTTCTACAAATCGTTTTCTCGTAACGAAACAGCAATCCTCCGTTTTCTTCTGACGTTTTCTTAACGGTTTCAGTGGGCCAAAAATGGAAGTGTGTGTGCGTATTTTTTTTTTTTAATTTTCGCGATTTTCTTCGCGCGTGTAGACTGGACGCGTGCAGTGTACTCCGCGGAGACGGTAAATAAATATATACGAGCAGTCACGTGGATTCTATTGAAAACCGACGACGGCTTTGATTACGGCGGACAAAATTCTATTTTTTTTGTTTTTTTATATCGTTAATTGAAAACGATTGAGTTTCAATCGAGTTAAGAGTCGACAAATTAACCTACTTCCTTTTTTTTTCATTTCTATAAATTGCGCGGAGTGCGTACTCGTATCACAAAAACCGCGGACGGCGTTACCGAATTACGGCGGTCCCCGAGCAAATTCGTTTTTCTCGGCGGTCCTAAGAAAAAATTGTTTTCATTAGTCGAAGTACATTTAAAAATACGGTTTAGATACGCGTATAGATAAACGCATTTTCTCTCGTTGTTCGCTCGCCGTATAAAACAGTCGTTTTATCCGTTATACATACATTGGATTTCGATAGTGTACAGTTGTAGACCGTCCAAACGTTCATGATTTTCAAATTACAAATTACAACACACACACATTTATTGAGTCGACAGAATGATTTCTCTAAAGGCCGTTTTCGCCGGGCGCTTGTTTCGGTCGCGTTGTCCTTCCGCCGCGCCGGCCGTGTACAAAATGTGTAAGTATACCGTATTAGTATACATTATTATTATTATTATTATTATTATTATTATTATTATTATTATTATTATTATTATTATTATTATTATTATTATTATTATTATTATTATTATTATCATTATTATTATAACGCGTGTACACACTGTGCTGCAACGGTTTCCGACAAAAAATATAATATTATCAACTCGATTTTATATAGTTTTCTTTTATATAATACTACGTACACAAAACACACATACACACACACTGTAAATTATTTATTCATTGACGTGTGGCTGTAGTAAATGTAAATGAACGCCGCAACGTTCAACGTATCTATACAATATTATATTTGCCGGTTTTTTTTTTTTTTTAAATAATAATAAATGTCGAAACGGATAATTTCCGACCGATATTAATACAATCGGCTATTATGTTTCACGTAAAACCGACGAAATTTATAGTAACAACTGTGAACATAATTTCTTTATATAATTATATATTGGTATATAATATGAAATGCGTGCCAAATATTTTGTAACGCTTTTAATTTTTTTTTTTTTTCATTAAACGCGCCTAGGAGCTGCGATGTCAATCATACTGTTTTAATTCGTTGGCGAAAAAAAAATTCTTTTCAATGTAATAATTTATAAAAAATACCCGTGTTATATATATATAAAACGATATAATATGAAATCGAAAACCAAAATTAAATATCGATTGTATTATCGTTTTGAGTAGTTAGAAAAATTTTCGAAAACGTCTTCTATATAATTTCCATATTATAGCGATCATCGATTTGTCGTTACTATTAACAAAAACACACACACACACACAAAAAACTGTCCGATATGGTCTTTCCTTCTTTCGATCCGCGTTTCTCTTTCACTTCTTGTCGCGTTCATCTAATAATAATCGGTTTTTTTAAAAAGGAAATTAAAACCACCTATCGCAACAATATCATCTATTTGTTACTTGAAAAATATTTGTTGTTTTCAGTTCCGATTCGAATCGTCGGATTCGTTTTAAAAATTTCTATACATTTTTTATCGATTTTAATCCGATAACGCGTCGCAAATAGTATCGATACCCATTACAAACGTTCACCACAATCGGGGTGTCTTAAAAAATATATAAATTTTTTTTTTCGTTTAATATTTCACTTATTGCGATAGAAGAAGTGATTTTCTAGGAGTTTTTTTTTTGATTTTTTTTACTCTCTATTGAAAAAATCTCACTGTTGTGCTACTGTATATGATTTGAATCGAGACAAAGTCGCAGTAAAATAATAATAATAATAATAAAAAATCGAGCGATTCTCTCTTTTGATTATGACTACCGGTCTACTCGGACACACTACCTATACGTCGCTGACAGCTGTCCGCGAACGCAATGACACGCGTTTGTTAGTACAGCTGAGATAATAACAATACTCGCGTGTGATCCGGTACATCGTATCATATACAGCATCCGTCGAAGGCAATCTCGCGCACCAAGGGTATACACAGTTTATTATATAAATAACGTATTATTATTTTTTTATTAGTTTTCCCCTGAGTATTATTATTATTATTACAACGAGCGCGTGCGACCGTCCAGTCTTGGCGCACAGTGTGTGGTTTGTGCATTGAAATACGTCGTTTTCCGTCTTGTCTTCCGCGTGTGGAGCTCTCACGTCAAGGACTTCCTCGTGCGTAATATAGAGGACTCCGAGAAGTATACAATAGCACACGTCTTGCCGAATTACCCGGTGTTTTTCAAATGTTATCTGAATAGATTGCCATTTATTGCATTACGTACCGAATTGTGTACATTATTTGTTTATAATAATCGCGCCACGAAATAATTACAAATAATCTTTTTTGGCGCGACTGTGAAAGTCGTACTATGAAAAAAGGAAATCCTACGACAATTCGCTACAGCCGAGATTGGTAACCGGGGTTGTAACCCCGTAGTGGTGGTAGAATTTTAAAAGTCATATAGATTTGTGGTCGCGGATTCGTGTCTTTCGGAAAATCGTTGTAAACCTAGAAATTCACCGAACGACAGAGATTTTCCGCTCGTGTCCGCCCACACTATTGATTGTCTCGTGATACGTTTCTTACACACGTGAAAATCGTTAACTGTTTAAAAACAGTCGTTAACACTTTTGCTGCTCTCGCTGTTGTAACCATTACGATGATCGGAGAAAATCATTATTTTCTCCGCTGCAGTACGAAATATTTCCAAAAGCTTTTAAAGTAAAGTCCCCCCTCATGTTGGTCCGCTTTGATAATGGTACTTGACGTTGAAGTCTTTCAAAAAGAATATTTTTTGTAAAGTATTTTCAGAATACTTGGGGAATTTTCTTATTCGTTTTAGAGTATTCGGAAATATGTTTAGAAAAGTATTCGACCCAAGTCTGCGCGTGCGAAACAATGCGCGGTAATAGAAAAACTCGTGAAAGTGAAAATAAAACTGATATTTGTCGACGGCGGCACCACACAGCACGAAATAATAATAATAATGGAAAAATAAAGAACGTTTTTTTAAAAAACGCTTTGTGCGTATTTTTTAACCGCGTACACGTACGCGTATAACATAATATTCTATTATTATTTTTATTATTATTATTACATTACGTCCGTTAACCGAGAGAGAAAATTAGACGTGTCGCGTGTACACGAGGGATTCGCGGATTCCCACATAGCCCGTGCGATCGTGTTTTTTTCACATGTTTTTTTTTTTTTTTTTACGATACTTTTCTCCGACTCGTATTATATTATTACTATTATTCGTTGTTGTTGTCTGAACCGGCTGAAAGTTAGTTATTATTTTTTTTTTTTTTTTTTTGAATTTTCTACGTCGAACACGGCGATTTTCCGTTCCGTACGCGACTTTCACCGGGTTTTGTATATTTTTTTTCCACCGTCTTTTTCGAGAAGAATACACCGCGGCTATTACGGAATAATTACGTTTTTTTTCTTACGCGTATCGTTCTTATTTTATATAACACACTGGTTGAGAATTATCCGGCGTTTCGAACGGAATTTCACACAAACGGGTACGCGTGTCTGTGGAGTTGGTTGTGTAAAAAATTTGCGCAACGTTATTCACGTGCGGGGTGTTGTACTCGACGAGAGTCAACGTCAATTCGAAAACGGAAAATTAATTGATTAAAAACAAAAAAAGAAGTGTGGAATTTCGTTATTACTGTGTAAATTTAAACGATAAAAAAAAAATTTGTCACTCAGTCGAAGTATCGCGTAGGGCCTGCATAAAACGTATACAATTTACACCGTTTAAAATCAAAAATTACATCTTTTACGACTTACAACGAGGCCGTTTTTCGATCTTTCTCAACACTTTTTTTGAAACGTGGTATCGAAAACTCCAAAAAAAAAAAAAAAAAATTGGTTATTAAAAAAGAGTTTTGTCGAATTGTCCGGTATTTCGAAAATCCCTAAAGCCTTTGATATTCACACCGAAATCGTAAAAAATACGTCAAAAAACGTCGGTCTTCCGATTTTTATCAATTTCTATGGATATCCAACTGTTTGAGTCATAAAACGAGTAATTTGTGGTTTTAAACTTTAACAGCATCAAAAAGTAAAATTCTTAGTGACGATTTATCATTGTTACCGTTCAAAGTGCTTGGACAAAGTGTTAAATATTTTTATCGGGAAATGAACGGAATCAAATGGACGAATGGAATCGGTTTAGATCATTATTCAACATCTGCGTACGATTTTTTGACCAGCGAAAATGCTCCGATCATTACACGCGTATTTTTTTCGTTTTTCCTCCTCCCTCCACCTCCCCCTAATATAATCTTTGATTAGACAACACACGAAAATTTAATCGTAAATTATTGTACACGCTCGCGCACGCGTATTATTATTATTATTATTATTATTATTATTATTATTATTATTATTATTATTATTATTATTATTATTATAATAATAATATTCCACCCGAAGCTCCGCTCGGAATCCCGTTTTATTGAATACAAATGATTTACGATCGCTTTCGAATTTACATAGTAATAACAAAATGTAAAAAAGAAAAACTCCCCATTTATCCGAGTAATTCACTTAAACCGACACGTACATAACACCCGCGGCTCGCTACTCCATCGTAAAGTCGTCGCAATGATTGTTTTCGACGTAGTGAGAAGTAATTACAGCCGCGATATATTCGATCGTATTATTTATGCGCCGGTGTATACGATTAAATTCCCTCGCCTCATCTGACGGACGTCGTTCCGACTCTTAAAAATATTTAATTGTCGAGTTTGATTTGTGGTTTTGGCGTTTATATTTCATTGTTGTTTATTGTTATTATTATTATTTTTTTTTCACTTTATTAACACTCGGCACGTAACAGTTACCGCCTTCTATACACTATATAAGTATATACGAATAATATTATAAATATCGTTTTCTACATTCGTCGGCGGGCTCTATATATATTTATATATACATAGTAATAATGTACCGTAAAATGAATTTCCGTTTTAATCGTGAGAAGAAACGCGCGTTATTATTTTATTTACTTACTTACATACTTATTATTATTATTATTGTATATGGTTCCTACCGGTTTTTTGTTTTGTCGTGTACAACAGCTGATAACTGTAATTACAGTACATAAATTATTTTACGGAATAAAAATACACGCGCGCGCGCACACACATCCAGCGGAGGCTTAGAAAATACTTGAGAATTTCGCCGTTCAATTGTTTCGGAAAATGCAAAAATTGTGAATAAATAAGACGGTGAAAAGAACAATATTATTATATTTTTGTTGTATTCGCGGATTACGTGTCTTATAACTTAAAGAATTCAAGAGTGCGAAACAAAAAAAAAAAAAATCATTTCAAGCGAAAAACTTGTAAGAAAAAAAAAGTTAACGCGTCCGTACATATATATTTTTTTTAATCGCGGTAATTTAAATTGATGTAAAATGTATTTTATTTGTTTTTTACAGATTAGACGATAATTTCACTATAATAAACCGCGATAATTTCTATTGTAATAAAATGTGATGATGTGTGGTCCTTTGGCAACACTAATTCCTGGCCACGACACAGACATCTATCTTATAATGTATTTTATGAGCACGTGGTCATACACGACGATTATTGAAATCTGTACTCGATAATATCGCCTAAACGCGTTAGAAAAATTCAACAAACGTCGTGGTCACCCGGATTACACGAATTACTATTATTAATACCACTAATAACTATAAGGTGTCTGCCAGTTATTTTCAATTATAAATTGATTTAATACGTTTTTTTTTTTGCTTCGAATTCTTAAATATCTCGCGTAAAATAATCGAATGTAATATTTATCTTATAACACGATTCTATGGGTAAGTTGTTGGTCCGATTCAAAGCCAAGTCCGTGTTTTTTGCACGTTTCTATGTTTTTTTTTTTTAAATCGTGTTAAAATATATACGATTAAATTTATACGATAATATTTACTTCCACGCGGCGTATAAGATCCCGAGTAATTATCGCTGTCATTTTTTTCATATTTCGAATTCTTTTCGTTATTGCAGTTATTTATTTTACGCGGCGTGTCAGACGTTTATATTCTTTTAAATATCGGTTTCGTGCCGCATTTAAACGCGCGTCATTTACTTTACTTTCTAAATACATTATAAATCGTTTTATAAAAATATGTCGATTAAAACATAATTATTCGTCGAATTCCTTGCGCGCACTTCCAAGTGTATTTCAACCGCTTATTGATTATACGTTATTTTCCTCAATGTCACAATAACGACCGTTGACACATTTTGTCATTTGCAGTATGGTTGAGTTAACCGATTTCTACGTAAATCGAACAAATATTATTAAAGACGTTCAACTAAAAACAGTTACTCTCGTATTTATTTATTTTCGTTAAGAGTCTTCTTTAAAAAAAAAAAAAAAAAATCCACTCGGTTATTAGTTAAAAAACGGAATGCGATTTGAAATTAATTTGGATTTTTTTTTCACTTTTAACTCGCGTCGACGACCGTGAATCCGTACGAACAATCTCTCCCAAATAATCCGGCGAGACGTGAAACAGTCGTTCTAAAAATCGAATAACGTATAAACGCGCAATATTCGCTCGAAATGACGAAATTTATTGGAAATCAACCGGCGTTTCTCGGGACCCGTTCTTCTTAAATATATATATATATATATATATATTTATTCGTTTTCGTGTTTACTTAAGGCAAAATATCGCGTATATTTATAATAATGACGAATAAAAAATACGTATATTATCACACGGCCGGCGTGTTGCGTACGGTAATGAGCGCGCATTTTGTTTTTCCTCGACCATCGCGTTGACTCACGTAAGACGAATTCCGAGGTAATGACGCGCGTATTGTGCTTTTGCATTCCGTATAGTATTTATTGATTTCGCAATACATTAACGTGGCGAGTTTATTTGAAAACACATAAAATAAAAATCCACTGCCCGTACGCTGTAGAGGTGGCGAGCTTTTTTTTCTTCTGGATCGATATATTACCGCGATCGAGATTTTTAAAATTTTTGTTCGCGTGAAAGAAAAAAAAAGTATTAAATTCCTACGGGAATTTCATTATTATTATTAAGAACGTACACGATCGTTCGTTGGACCGTTTTCTCGTAGAAAAACGTTTAGATTCTGAGAGCGGAGCGATTAGTTTTTGCGATGACGTTTATTTAAAATATTTTTTTTTTCTTTTTAAACATTTTCTTCGACTAGAAATTGTCTCGTCATACTCGCGTTTTGATCGTAAATCGCGTTTTTAAGAGTGTCACTATATTCTAATTATTGACGCGTTTTGTTTTTTCAGTAGTCTCCTTAATGCGCTCCGGACAAAGTGTACTTACACCGAAACTTCGTTCACAATTCGCCGCGTTAAATTTAAAATTCACATTGTAATATAAGAAAACTCTAAAATATTTATCCAAACGATTCATTGAAGAGACACCTGCGGCTCAATATCCCCGTTTTATTGGAGGATATTTTATTTTATAAAATTTATTGATAAATTCGATTTTTCCCCGTGCCGTTGAAATTATTTTAACGCGTCATCTCCATCACGCGTGCCATAGTTTCGTCTGACCTATATTGGTACACCGCACACGTAGAACTTCTTCTACGGTTATATTCGTTTTAATGTTATATATATAAAAAGAAAACCTCTCGTGTATATGTACGGAAAAAATAAAAACAAATCGGTTACAGTTTTCGCCGTAGTCATCGTTGCAGCAGTGCGTCGAACAAATCGGTTATAGTACGAATATTACGGATTTTCACATGTTTCTTTTTTTTTTTTTTTAATAATTACTGTTAGTGTGTAGTCGGATACGGTTGTGATTAAAAAATATATATATACTGTCATCGCACAAGTACGTATTATATAATAATAATAATAATAATAAATTATTACCCCGGCGGAAAACAATCAATTCGCTCGATTGATACGCATCGACGACGGTTTGTATATTTTTAATAGGTTTTTTAACAGAATTTCGCACACGCGATGCCGTGTATTATCCGTGTAGTCCGGGAGATCGCTCTAGTTAAGCGTCCCGACGAAACGTGAAACGTCCGGGATTTCAGATTTTGAATGGTAAAAAAAAAAAGAAAGAAAATCGACAACGTCTAATAAAATGTTTTTTTTTTTATTGTCGAGCGATAAAAGGCGTAAGCGGTTATTTATTATTCACAAAACGTTCTCGGACGACAGTATTCGCATTTAGTTTTGTTTTGTATCGATTCAAATGCGTATTCTGTGGGTTTTCTCTATAACCGGACCACAGTCAACGTATCGACGAATTCCATAAATACAAATTCGATTTCAAAACGAGTTTTAATCTCGCGAAAAATTCTACGAGTAAAAAAAAATACACGCGATTGAGCGAAAAAGTCGGTGAAAAAATGTTCACGGATCGCTCTTTCCCTGTGAATATTTCACGAAATCCCATAAAAACCGCAGCAAAAAAAAAAAAAACGTTCGTTCATACACGATTTATATATAAACTCCCCCTCCTTTTACGATTATAAATTAAGTAATTATTGTTTTTTAATAGTTTCAGAAAAAGAGAGGTGGTGGGCTATTCTAACTAAAAACAAAAAAAAAAATGTTTCGAATTTCGATGAATTCAATGTGATTCAACCCGATAATATTTACGAATACTTTTCACAATGTACAAACAACGAATTACAGTTTTCCGTATATTATTTGTGAAATAAGCGGCCGTTTTATTTTTGAAATTTTCACGCTGTCTTGGTGCTCTAAAATCTCGTTTAGAATGATTAAAAAAAAAAATGTTTTTTTTCTCCTAAATCGATCCGAAATTTAAGCGTGATAAAATATTCTTTTGAATCGCGTTGTACGCAGTAACACAATGGTTGGCGAGATCGTTTCCTACTGCTTGTCGGACACGAAAATTAAAAACATAAAAACGATTTCCCGTCGGATCCTACGTCCAGCAACAGGCGCGTACGTTATTATTATTATTATTATTATTATTATTATTATTATTATTATTATTATTATTTTTGTTATTTATATTCTCCGATTATGTATTATTGACGACTCTGCGAATGGAAATAAATTAACAACCAAAATATAAGACGTACGTATATATTAATCGGTAATAATAGTAATACACTACTACAACGAGTAGTGGTGTACAGTGCCTATAAAATAATGGGCGCGTGTTCGTTTAAAAAAAAAAAAGAATAATAATAATAATAACGGGTAGGCGTCGACCGCCGCGCCGCAATCGTAAATTTTCAAACGAACACGCGCTGTTTATCGCGTTATTATTAGGTCGAGTGTTCAGAGAATAATAATAATAATAATAATAATAATAATAATAATAATAATAATTTTAACGCGGTGTTATAACAATATAACGTGCCGTACCGTGTTCTCCGATTGCTAAATCGTCGTTTAAACCATTCCGCATTAAATTTATTACCATCGGCTGTTTATTGCGCGGAGATCGAGCGAAACAAATGGATTCGAATAATATTATCGTCCAGTGTAGCTCGTTTTTACCAGTGTATTCGCTATAGAAAAGCATTGGGGAAAAAAAATATCGATTGCCCGCCGTTGGACGGACGACGATTCGGATTCTTTTTTTTCCCATTTTCTTTCGTGACACTTCGCAACGGTCTCGTCGTATACACTTCGATGGCAATGAGCAAATATCGCAATCGTTTACACTGCGTCGCGACGTTAAAAAAATGACATTTATTTGGTCGACGTAAAACAATACAAAACATTCGGTTATATGCGTACACCGAATTTAACGAATTACAACGGATAAAGTTTTAGAGTTTTTTTTTATTAATGACCGGATTTTCAATGTTTTTTTTTTTTTGCGTGTTTTTACTGAATGTACGCAATAGCTCCGATCGCATGCGTTTTCCATACAATTCGTTTTCTTATATATGAACTGATATTCAAACATTTTTTTTTAACGCATTACTAAAAAAAATAATAATATATTTCAAGAGAGAATATTTTACACGCAAAACCATATACGTTTTATGAATATAGATACAGTATTCGAACGTTTCACGGCGGAATTTATGAAAGAAAAACAAATGCATCGAGAATTTTGTGATCTCCGTCAGTTTCTACTCCTCGTCGTTTCGCGGGTGAACGCCATACATATCAATAATTATTTACTAAATTAATATATATATATTTTTTTTTTTAGGAACATGTTTACAGCTTATTATACTGAATATTATTTTTTTTTTGTTTAATATGTTCTGAACACGTTTTTGTCAAACATCATATATTTCCGTAAAAACAATATTTATAAAAGATTATTTCGATGAATTTATAGAGCATAAAAACATCTTGTTTTAAACATAATATCTCCGGTCTCCAGTTATTACTATGTGAATTTAAAAGCAACTATAAAATCCACATTGCGTTCGATAAGAAACAAAAAAAAACTACAACTAAGAATTGTCGAAATTTTTCGAATACAGTGGAAGAAATACGCGTTGTATATATTTTTCAGCTCTTATAACCGAAATTCGCTCCGTTTACGACTTAAACAATAATTGATATATAAATAACCGAAAATTTCTAAGAAATTTATTTTTTAGAAAACGTTTTTTTTTTTTTTTACGTTAGAGTGCTAAGTTACATGTTCGGTGTGAATTTCAAGAAACATTATTTTGGTAGTCGTTTCATGTGACGCGTTTAAAAACTATTGAGCAAATAGTTTTTCTTTCGGTTTTCGGATCGTTTTGAATATTACACGTATTATAAGTCGCGAAACCGCCGAGAAAATCGAAAAACGTTTCGATAATAAAATCTACGGACTAGACACGATTTACTACGCGATTTGTTTCTATTTGAAAATTCGTACACAGAAGGAAAATAAATTAAACAGTATCTTTACGGTCCTTGGTGCTGAGCTTTCTAATAAACACAGTTGTCTAAAATACGATTAACGTTTGGAAATTGCGAGCTGCAAATCGCGTAATAAGTAATTAACGTATTTTTCCCCGTTGTTATATAACGCGTAAATACCATTTGAGTAAAAAAACAAAAAGTTTAATTGGATATGACGAAACGATTTCTCGGGATATCTACCGAAGACACCTATATTCGCTATTTCGCGCCGCTGCGGTGTGCTGTAAAGGGAAAAAAACCTGCGCGCGTTTTTTTCGATTCGGGGGAGACCGTAAATTCTTTCATTTTTTTTGTTTTTTTGTTTTTTAATATTTAAACGGTACGCCGGCCATAAACTCGTTTTCACACTCGCGCGCGTTTACAGTTTTATCGCGCAAACGAAATCGGTCGTTTTTCTAAACAAGTCACTCGATTATTACACGATACACTCGAACGGATATGGATGAAGCGCTTCGACAATAATTCTTGTGGTGTTCAAAACTTCTTGTGTTTTGCAGTCGCTCACACCCGGGGGTCGTGTTTAGAGAGAAAGAGCCGAATACGCGCGCGAACGAAGACCCGTGTGAAACGAAATCGTAACGCGACTGGATGATAATCGTTTACGGACACTGGACAGATTATTTATATTATGCGATCACATGAAACGGGACAAAACGACGAATTGCCATTAACGTTATGCTGGATACGAGGTCCTGATCCCGAAGACTCTAACCGCGGTTGCCGACAGCAACATACGTCGTCAATGAAACACAAATTTCATAATTATCACAGCGTTGAATAATCTGTATAATGCGGTACCGTATGCGGTGCACGCTTGTGAAACCGACACAGCCAATGGTCTGGACGCCGCGGTGTAAAAAAATTAAAAGAATATTTTAAAATAAAACAACAGAACTATTTTCGGTTGTGTTATAAAAACAGGTATGGATGGAGGAACAGAAACATTCCGCGAGCTTTGCGAGACGTTTCAGTGTATTTGGAACGCGAATTTTTTCTTCTATCACGTCACACACGTCCGTCTACTGATCCCCTCGTCGCCCGATTCAAGCGTTGAATTTTTTTTTTTTAAAAAAAGTGATATTTAAGAGTATATAAAATAGCACGGATTTTCGAATAACTGCGACCGAAAAATAGCGATTTCGTCGACTCCGGGTCGGACGTCTGCCGCCGATGTTGCTGAACCGTGTTGACCGGCGCGTAATTATTTTTCGTCTATTCTCGCACCGGTCCGGTGCACACTTTAAACAAAACAAAAAAAAAAAAACGAGTGTATAAATCTCACATGTGTACGACGTAACTTCGTTACAACTGTTCGAAATCTGAACTGACGATTGACCTCTTCGGCCCGACGACGGGACATTATATGTCTCGTGTACACCGCGCGTGTACATAATAATAAAAAAAATCGCTCTTGTTACACGTTATCTCGTGCGGACTTTCACCTATTTTTTTTAATTTTTTTTTTTTTACACGTGGCGAATAATAATAATAATAATGATAAAAAAAATTACAAAACAAATACGCCGCGCTGCGTATCGCTCGTGTGCGCTAACCACGTTTGTTTTAATTTTACACGTTACACATAGCGACGAAGTTTACGCAAATATTTCACGCTGTTCACACCGCTCGGACAACAGCAAACCGCGTACACGAGCGCGGCCATAACATTTTATGTACTTTCGTTTTTTTTATTCATTCTCTCGCCTCTTTCCCCTTTGTGCGCCGCGTTTCATAAAACCCCACTACGAGCGCGTAATTCATTAAGATAAACACGAGTTGTCCCGCGGAATACAAATAGAGTTATAAATCCGTATTTATAATACGCGTTACGCGCGAGACAGGCGCTACTATAGCGTGTAACGCGTATACGGTACACGGTAATCGATCGAACGGTAAAAAACGGATCGAACACGGACGCGCCGCGCACAAACTGCGAAAACTGAGTCACAAACTGGGTGAAAAAAAAGAGAGGCGTTCGCGTGCTCAGACGTACGTCTGCACGGGCGCTCAACAACGATTCTTCTGTTGCGCAGATGTGAGACGAGCAAAACAAAAAACAAAAAAAATCGAGATTTATTGAAATAAAACGAAAGAGACGGTGGAAACCGACGTGCAAAGGATACGAAAGACGCGTAACGGTGGTGGTCCGTATCCAAAAACAACGTTTTTTTTTTTCTTTCAAAATTTTCACACCGCACGGTGGTGGTGTCAAATTATCGTTTTTTTTTTTTTTTTTCCGGAACACTCGTTTCGATAACGAGAATTGTCCGGAATATTTCTTTTTTCGTTTTATTGCAAATCACTCATAGACGTGCAATTTTTTTATTTGTTTTTTACCCATATCCTGCGAACGAAAAATTTGTAAAAATAATAATTCACTGCGGAAATCGTCTCGCTCGCTCGGAGAAAAGGGTTTTTTTTTTTTTTAATATCCTACGCGCGTATCTCCGTCACTCGCGTTAAATTGCGCTGTTGCAACGGTCCATATGCCGAGCGAGTCGGCGGCGCGCGTACGGAACGCTTTTCCGATTGGTATTCGAAATACGTTTCGCATTTTTTTTTTTTGTTTTTTGTTCAAATTAATTGTTTTCCGCTTCGAAACGAGGTAAAAGTTTCCCTATGAGTACTCACTCGCTGTAAAACGGTCGACGAACCCGTTGGCGGACTGGACGCGACTGTAAAACACGTTGAAATATTCGAAAAAATTTACGACCAAATTGGCGGGCACTGTGTACTCCGTATTAAAAACGGATTTAATTTGTAAAACGATTTCGCGTTAAAACCCTTAGAATATTTTCGCAATAAACACACTCTTCCTTTTGTGCCAATGTTGTTTTCATCCGTTTCGACGTTAAACATTCTAGTCGAAAATAACGGATTTTTCTCTCTTCTTTTTCCCAATCGTTGACGTTTCAATCCGTATCGTCGTCAATTTCACTACTCGATTAGTTTTCCCTTTTCGTCAATTAAACGCATTTTCGAACGACACGCGTTTCGGGTCGGACAACTGAAATTTTGTTGTCAAATGATTAACAACAGTCGACAAGTCGTTTTTTTTCTTCTTTCGTCATTCTTAAATACACTCCGCGTTCGCGCCGTGCGTTTGCACAAAAAAAAAAAAAAACGCTTTTCGACGGAGAAATATTTCAAATAAAATCGAGCGACGAGACGACAACTTTTGTCGTCGTCATCGCGCGTTCGTTATTACTGCGATGACGGTGCCGGTGTGTCCGATACGAATTCTCGGAATAGCGCGCGCGGAACCGGCTCATAAAAAAAAAATTTACCGAGCGGTTTTTTTTTTTTTTTTTTGTTCTTCTTCTCATTTTACGATCCGACGCACACGTGCGCCGCTTTTTTTTTTTCGTATATTATAAATCACGACGCGGATATTTATTTTATTTTCTGTTTCGTATTTCTCCGTCCACACACCCCATCGCCGTGACACACACACGCACGCAATACGAGTTGCCTTCGACGACACCGTTTCGCGTCGTACGCCACCGCGTCCTCCTGGCGTACGACGCGTAAAAATTATTGGCGAGCGGTACGATTTGGGCGAATACTGACAGATAATTACAATAAAACAATGTCTAAAACGCGGCGGACGACATCGGAATCGAAGCACGGCGCGATTGTTTCCACTATGCGCATCCGTGTGTCTGACGAGTGACAACTCGGATTTCGCCACGCCGCGTATTTTCAATAAAATCACTCCGTTATAATATTGTATGCGTTTTAAGAGTTCTGTACCCGATAAAACCTCGGGCTGTTCGCTTACGAACGTTAAACAATTTCTTTAACTCTTCTCCCGGTTAGGTTTTCGTCCTCCCCGTGCGTCCCCGCATTCGTTTCGTCATTCCGTCTGCCGCCGATTCGAACGTCTCGATTCCGAGATTCTCGGTACGCTGTGAGACTCACTTTCAATCTTCTGCAGTCGGCGACGGATTTCGTGGAGGCGCTCGGGAGCAGCTGAAACAATGCACCATCGTATCACAATACCGTCATCGTCAGTTCGGCACATTAAACAAATTTTTTTTTACTAATAATATAAATCATTCGGAATATGAGTTATCCGATTAGTTAGATTATATTAGTTAACCGTTCTACCGCCGTCACAGATATCGTGCTATCTGCGTTTAGGTAATTATGTATAATTCTGCCGCGGTATTCAAACCCTTTGATTCCGCGGCTCCTGTGTGTCTTCAGGACGTTTCGAAGCTCTTGTCTTTCTGGATATAGTGTTCAAAGTACACGCGCGACTGATTTTCCTGACCGTTTGTACTACGGATTATTGATTTGGCTTTTTTTTCTCTCTCTCTCTCTGAAATCGTATTCATTTAGTATTTGACGAGCGTTGTTTGTTAGTGGAATAGCACCCGCCATAGAAAAAAATTGTCTACGGTATTTATTAAAGATCCGCCATCGCGTGTCTACGGATTTCGGAGGTGCGGAGAGCTGTTTATCGGAAAGAACTGATTGCCACTGTCGACGACTCGACAACGTCATTTCCATCGTTCACTCGGGTAATTATCTAGTTTTTTTTTTTTTTAAATTACACGCGTTTCTTTTCCAAAATTTTGGGGTGAGACAGGGGCGGCCAAACGCTGTAAACCGAAGCCGAGAACACAGAAAAATCGATGATTATTGTATTTTAATATATTTTATAATTTGTATTAAAACAAAATTACGTTGCAACTACAAGGACGCGGTGTAGCGTTTTGTCACACACACACACACACACACGAGCTGGTGCTCGTTATCGAACGTTTTGTCATTAGAAATCTCACCGTGAAAATTAAACGGAGATGGGATGGGGTAGGGGGGAACTCGAGAAAAAACAAATCTATTTCGAAAACGTTGTAATGACATTCTATTATCGTGTACGCGTAAAAAAACCATTTTTTTTTTTTGCTTTTATACGCGCGCGTAAAATAAATTGTCGGTATTTATGTGTCCGCCCCGTTTTATGCGTATTCTTATTACACACTGCGCCGTCGTATAATAATAATAATAATAATAATAATAATAATTCTTACACGTTAGAAAATATCGATTATACGTGCGTTTCGCGCGAGAAAATCATTATTATTATTATTTTTTTTTTTTTATTACAAGTGCGGGTGTTGGTTTGTGAAGTTTTTCTCTCCGCACGGTACACCCGTGAGATTCGAAACTATACGGTAAACGTCGTCTTTAGCACAGCGCAGTGTCTTCCGTTGGTTCCCAAACGGTTTCAGACGAAAACGAAAACGCCAGCGATTAGACACTTACGTTATACACGCGCCGACTCGTAACGCGACGAAATGATTTTTTTCTTTTATTCGGCCGCGAAACTTCCATTACGTCTTGTCTCCCGTTTAACGACGACCCGCGCCAGTTGTTGTTATTTTACGTCTCGGTCGTATTTACCAATAGTCGAAAAATTATTTATTACACTAAATCATTCGACATTGACCGATTAAAAACAAAAATAATAATAATAATCGTCGATTCGATAAATAAATAATTTACGCGCTGCGGTAGGACGTGTACGCCACCCACACGCCAATGGTAAAACACCTGTTGTTCGCCGCGGATCCACAGTGCACTGTGTTCACTGACTTATTATACGCGTTTGAAATCCTAAAAATAACGCTTGTATTTTACGCTCTATAATTTCATCGATAATACAATTAATATAAATAATTATCTTATAATGCCATATCCTTTTTCTCGGGAAATGTACGACGTCGTAATACGTAAAAACGTATTCGAATATACCGAAAAAACAAAAGCCAAATTAAAAAGTAACGGTATTTATAAAATAATTGAATTAATCGTAATTTTAAGAAGAAAAAAAAACGAAAATCATACCTAAACAGCCGACATATACTCCGTATTGTTTATGCACACTCCATCGAGCGTACTAGGAAAAAAATAAATACTAAACGATAAAAAAAAAAGTAATATTCAGTATCGTGCGAGCCGAAAAACAACAATAATAAAATGTTCGTAAACAAAAAAAAAAAAATTCATTTATCATTTAATAGCGTTATTAAAATTCGAATCAAACGGCATGCACTTCATCCACGATCCAAACGTTGCTTCTATTTGCGGGGAGTAGAAAATGATGACGGGGGTCACACAATTCTTTTGCATATATATATAATTTTTTTTTTTGCGCGTGAAACGTTTGAATTGAAATAGTGAAACTCCTAAATGATTTTCCGCGAAATATTCTGCCCGACCTCGCGCTAAAAAAAAAAAAAAAACCAAAATGTATTTTTGTTTTTTATACCTCTGATGGTGTATAAGAAAACGAATCGTCCGGCAAGCTCATTCGATTGGAGCCTCTGAGTAAAGAAGAAAAAAGAATATAAGTAATAATAACTTTTGAAAACCCGGCGTTTCTTCTACACTGTTATTACGCGCGGCGGTTTTTCTTCGATTACTACTCGCATAAAAGTCGTTTCCCACTCTTTCGCTATTTCTTTTCTTTTTTGCATTTTGATTCACGCACGCTCGTCTAACGATTAATACAGACGTTAGCCGAGCGAGAACAAAACGCGCGCGCCATCGACGACACCGGTGATGATTAACGCGTTCCGTTACGCGCGTATATAATCCGTTTCGTTTTTCTTCTTCTTCTTCTTCTTTCCGTCGCGAAAATCGCACGTCGTTATGTTATAGTCGCTTACACGACGACCGCGGTGTATTGGGTTCTTACGCGCCTGAATGCATCGATCGGGAAGCGCCCAAAAACTATACTCGAAACGTAACAGTTGTTACACATTATTTGTACGGCGGTTGTGTGGACAATATTGACGGTTAAACTGTTGTCGCAGTCGAATAACGGAACGATAGATTATTATGAAAATCTCGAGTTTTACTTAATTACACCATAGCAATTGGTGTTTATTGAAAATTCTTTGTGGTGGCTGGATAGTTTTGAATTCCAATCTCTGCCACGTCACAAATATCGTAAGAAAAAAAAAATGCGTAATTCGTCGACGTCCTGTCTCCAATTGTACCGGTATAATAATAATAATAAAAAACCAGAAATTACCTATAAATGAAATAGCGATATTTATTAAACGCGCAGGCGTCATCGTAGGACGTGTTGATAACGAACAGACGCCTATTTCTCGTACGGAAAAAAAAAAACTAAAACAATTTTAATTGTTTAAAAATTAAACGCGAATAGAATACGAGTTGCCGCCGACGTAAGAGTGTTGGAAAAGTTAAAAATTCTTTTTCGTCCGTATTGATTAATTTCTTCTTTTTTTTTTTTTTTGAATTTAAAATTGTTTTTTTTTTTTTAGTGAACAATAACACCGTTTTGTTATAGGTCATGTGAATTATTTACAAACACGCCACGCATTCGTGACGCGTTACCCCGTACTTGTAGGCTACGTTAAATTACACATTACGTTAATAGTTTGAAATATTTTTAAATATTATATTTTAGGGCACCGTGTAATAGCGTTGTCGTTCGCACGCATACGTATATATATATATATATATATATAAATCTACAGCGATTATTATTATTATTATTATTACGGCCGATTATTGCGTTAATTTATTGGAAAAATGTATTTTATTCGTAATCCAAACGGGAATAACGCGGACGGGGACGCCGTTAAACGCGGCTGCGACGAACGAGGCGCATTCCGTTTTACCGTTATACACACTCACGCGCGTAAACTTATATAACGCCGTCGTTTACCGGTTGCACGCTCCGGTACCACCGGGTCGTTTTATTATATAATTTCGGTCCGGATAATATTCCTCCACCGTGTAAATCCGTATAATTAATCAAAAAAAAAAAAAAAATTCGTCGCGTTTATAGTTGAAATTTTTTTTTAAAACGTCCCTGTAGCCGAATCGTCGGTGTGGGGTAGAAAAATGATATCATAAATTTTGTTCCTCCGGGTCCAATCGTTACAACGGGACGTCTCGCAGTCCAGTACACTAGCCTGCCTATACGCACTAGACTTTGTAGCGCGATTTAAAGAAGACGTTTAGAGTAGATTTTATTTTGTTTTTCAATATTGTAGAGAAAAAGAAAATAAAACCGAATCACAGCTTGTTCAATTCCAGTCGAAAGTACTGTCAATAACTGATTTGATTTTTTTTTCTTTTCTACACTCTTTCAAACCGTGTTTCCCGCGGAGGAGGGAAGAATAACGCGCCACTACTGTGAAATCAGTCGGATTCCTCGAGTCAATCGACGAGGCGGTGACGATTTATCGAGTCGGTTCCTCTTGAGAGACCTCTCTTGGAACGACTACCAAAAGGTTTGTCGAACGACAGTCTTGCAATAAATGGTTTTCGAAATTTTTTACAATACACAAATGAGTTTTATCTACGTTTTCGCGTTTTCGAACACGAACACAATTCAAGTTATTCATCTGTAATTCGTCGATAATTTATCTTAAAATTTCGTAAACATCACCCGTCCCGAACTATTTAAAAAGCACTGGCGCACGTACCAGTTAATATAGAATAGGCCCATTTTATTAGTCCCGTCCTGAATAAACGGTTTGATTTGATTACGAAGCTGATGTATTTGACGCACGTTTTTTTTACTCCTTTTCTCAATAGTATTCGTAAAAAAAAAAAAATAGAGCAAAAAATCGACAACAAAATAAATACCTGTAAAATTATTACCGGCACGTACACAATAATTTGAAAAATTAATTACGCGAAACGTTCGAACTATTTTACACCAGTTATTTTCGTTTCAGAATTTTACACGCGTTGTTGTAATAACTCCGTGAGTTATCGATTAAAACAAGTATTTCGAAAATTCCAATGACTTCCTCTTTTCTATGTTTGAAAATCGACGAATTATAAACTAAAAACAGCAACGTACAAAAAAGCCAGAAATACTAAGCCGTAATTTTTATTTGATTTTTATCTTTTTTAAGCGTTTAAAATTCAAAATTTGTAGACAGTTTTTTTTTATAATTCGAAGCTCGAACAATTTCAACATTTCAAAGCCAGAAAGAAATATATATATATAAAAAACAAAGCTTTTCTATACATTCCGAAATGTGTTAAAATTGACTGGGACAAATACTGACTATTTCTCGACGTTTCACGAATACCACATGAGTATTTAATTACAAGTATTTAATATTAACTAAAACGCAAATTCGCAATAATAATATGTAAAACAATGAAAGAATTCTTCGATACACACTCGTGGTAAAGATTTTATATCGCTTTTGGCCGATTGTGCGATGCAATGAGTCAAGGCTTTTAATCAAATCCGTTATATTTTATAGATTGTACAGCTTCCCAACCGTCGATAATGTTTCGTGTACTTAAAAAAAAAGATCCTACGATATAATCTCATCGTTAAAACGTTTAAACGGATAAATTTCGTTTTTGTTCTTGAAATACGCCGCATTTTTTTAATAACACATATTTATTTTATATATTAAAAAAAAAAAAAAGACAATTTTCAATTACTCGTATCCAATACTGCGAATTAGCAATTGTTTTTTTTTTCAGAATCGCGTGTCCAAAAATAATAATATAATAAAATGCGCGAATCGCCTGAGTTAATTACGAAGAAAAAAGAACGACTCCCGTCCGGCGGCGGATTCTCGGCGCGGGAGATGACCCGCGGCGCCGGCCTGTGCCAGTGGTCCACGCGGTTCTCACACGTCGACCGCGCATTGTCAAATGCTTCGGCGAGTCGTATACGCGATGAGTAGGAGGGATGCTGTAGGCGCCTGCGGGTTATCTTGCGTAATAATTAATAATTACGGACGTGTGTGTGTATCCGAATAATAAACGAAACGCGTCGACGACGACGACGACGAGGGGAGGAAAGACAAAAAAGCCGACGGGACACAATGTGCCTCGGTTCGTTAACCGCTGGTCTAACGGTCATTTCATCTGATTCTTATTCTTATTCTAACCGTAGCGGTTTTCTCCTGGAGCCGCCGCCGTCACCAGCTCCGTTCTCCGCCGTCCGGTTAATTACGAAACGTGAGACACGCGGGACCGCGTTATAGAATTTATCGTCAATAACATTTACTATAACAATCCTTCCCGACAATAATAATAATAATAATAATAATAATGATAATCAAAGCGATCGCATCACCCGTATTTATTAAAAGAGATTTCTATAATTTCGGTTTTTGTCTGCCAGTCTACTATATTTTGCTACCACCGAGTGTTGTGTGTAGTCTCATTTTGTTTTTACTCGAACGCGCGTCTGTTCAGTAATATCTGTCAAAACGGATTGTTTCTTCTCCCGGAGTCCCTTGGACAGTGTCAACAATTAGGTTCTGCTTCGGAATACAAATTTTACTCGGACATAATTATGGCGAGACAATTTCGTTATCGATTTTTCACCGGACTCTGTGGACGAAATCACATTTCGCGATGTAATAAATCATGTTTCATCGCGTGCCCGTCGGCGACATCCAGTTCGCGAAATATAAAAAAAAAACCGTTACGCCCTGTTTTTGTCTTACAAATTTTCAACTCTAAAATCAAATACTCGTGTACCGATTTATTTGTCTACACTGCGGGCTCCCTTCGAGTCATCGTGTTGCATTACGTTTACTATTCTAGAATTATTTGTAACACTACCGATTACAATACAAGGCCGAATAATAATAAAATATGATCGTTACGCGAATGTGTAATATTAAATTCCAATAGTTATCAAAGACCATAATTCATAATATAAATAAGTAATACATTTTATTATTGTAAAAGATTTATATGGCTATTGTAAGATTTACAATATACGTGTCGATGAATTATGGCGACCACTGTTGCATTTTATTTATTTATATATTTTTTTGAATAAGCTTTTATTTTTTTATGACACTTATAGTTTTACAAACGCGACTACTCGTCGTAAATCCTTGACCACCCGACCGACGATACAGCGCACTGGTAATTTCACAAACACTGAACTCGACAGTTTTTTTTTATTTTTTTTCATCAGCTTATTCGATAGAAATAAAATGTCGCCTACTGTAAATTGCCAACATCCTTTTAATAAACCTGTGTCGAACGTTTCATTTATTTATTTTCAACGTTAATAATTTCGAAAATAACGTATAAGAAATCACTCGCCGTATTGGAATTCGATTGAATTCCTCGGATAGGAAAACCGCGAGAGACGAAGCATTTGTTTGAAACTCGTTTATATTAATTCATAAACATCATCACTTTCTCGCCTCTGTACGCTGAACGATAGTTTCCCCGTTTAAATTATTGAATTTTTATACGCATACGCGAAAAGTGCTGTCCACTCGTTAATTTCGGCTTGACATAAAATAAGAAGTACTCACTTTTAATACGGTAAAAATAATTTAATACTTTTAACACTATAAGTGTTTTGCGCGTTATTTTTTCTTTTCTTTTTACGACAAATTCTATTTGCGATTCGCGCGAATGAAAAAGAAAACGAAAAAAATGATGGAATCGTCGTCGACTTCGTCGATTAGGTCGTTTGAAAATCTCTTGCGTTGTTGTCATTGCTGTCTCTAATGGATATTATTTATTTATTTATCGGAACGAGTTTCGGGAAATCAAATCCAAAGCGGGCTTTTAAAAGAAAATACGATCAATAATTTCGATCAACAAATCTTATATCATTATTGAATCTTTTGAAATACCATTGCAGTGGGATTTAATTAAACCTAAATTTCAACAAGATTTAATGATTTCGATAAAGAAATAAAATTATTTCAGAATCCTTTTCAAGTGGACATAAATAATGTCAAGAATAATTTACAAATGGAAGTCATTGAACTTCAAAATAACGAGGTTCTAAAAAATTCTTTTAGGGAAGTAACTAGTTTGCCTCAATTTTATAGTTGTCTTCCAATATCTACATTCCCTGGAATCAGACAATTCGCACAAAAACTTATAGCGACGTTTGCAAGTACATATATATGTGAACAGACATTTTCTATTGTAAAGTACAGAAAAAATAAGCACCTCCACTCCTTAGTGATGAACATTTACGCGCTGTATTACGAATCTCAACAACAAGTTTGTAAGCTGATATTGAACAATTAACTAATAAATTGCAGGCACAAAAATCGCATTAATTTACAAATATACAATTCTTTATTCAATTAAATTTTTTTCAGTAAAATTAGTATTTTTTTATACTCATATTTCCATGTAAAATTATCAAATATAATAGAAATACAATTATTAGTATTATATCATACGTAAATTTTTTTTTTTATTAATGTGGCCCTTGATGAACAATTGAAAAAAAAAATGGCCCGCATGGTTAGAAAGGTTGCCGACCCCTGCCCTAAAGGAACGGGTCAAGGATTGGTTACAGGACATTTTGTTTTCTTTCTTTTTTTTTGTTTGTCTTTTTTAGGAGAGTCGACCTTCGCGATAGTCGTAATTCTACGCTACATGTACAAAAGAGCGAAAGACAAAAATCGATTTTACTTATTGTCTTAAGCCGACTAACGCAGTTTCGCTATGAAAATAGAACGTAAGAAATCGTATTTATTTTTTATTTTTTTTCGAAGATCGTACAACAGAGAAAAGACGAAAACGATGGAATTAAAACGAATACGACTATAATAACGTAAAAGGTGGAAAAAGGCGTTTTTTTTTTAAAGAATCTCTCGCATCGTGATCCGGGGGTGGGGGGAGGAGTCTCTCGAAACGCGCAGAATCGCACGGATGTTTGCAAAATCGAGACCGGCCAAAATCGTGGTTAAGATACGTGGACGAGAATTCGGACAACGGATTTATGAGAAAAAGAAGACAAAACTGCGGAGAAGAGAAAAACTGCGGAGTCCAGTGGAATCGCTATTGTGGACGAGCTGCGGGACGACTCGCCGGCGTAACCGTTCCGAAGATCAGAAACATGAGCGCGGGAAAGGCGCGGAGCAGAAAACGAACGACGGATACAGAAAAAAAAAAAAAGTGATTTGGAAAACAGAATCCCCGGGACCGAAATGACGAACATCGGTTGAATACGATCTGTCGCGGGACGTTATAATGCCAATACAATAACGGGTCGCGAGGACTGCGCGTTGCAGCATCTCCGGTGATCGCATACGACGTTTGTGATTTGTATTCGTCTGCAGGCTCGCGAGCCCGATGCGAAATCGATCATTTTTTTTTTTTAGTGGAAACGAAAGAAAGAAAAAATAAGAAATCTTAAATTTCATTAAACGCCGCGGTGTTGTTGTATAAATAGCCGTGTGATAAACGCGCGTGTTTTTTTTTCTTCACGCGGCAATGGCGCAACCAACAGCTTCTGTATATTGCGTTACATAATAGGCAGGTACACACGTCCTGCTGTTACGACGGGCGTACTACTGTAGCGGGCAGAAGAAGAAGAAGAAAGACGGACGGAACAGCAGATTTAACCCGTGTGACTTATTAATTTACGTTCTAGATAATTTTTAACCACACGTATATAATATTATGTTTTCTTCTGCACGGCGACTCTCGTATTAATTATAAATTATGGACGTATTACGTATTATAACGGCGTGTTATACGTGTTAAGTTCGGAAAAAAATAAAAAAAAAAAGTAGCCATTAATCTCGCGGAACGATATTATTTACGAGCGTGATATCGTACATATATATATATAAATGAGATGAAGAAAAAAGAAAAGAAGAAATAATAATAATATCCGAGACGATTTCGATTTATATACACATATGTATATACGCGGAACGGGCCGCCGAGAGTTTCGACGCGCCTACTACTCGTATTATTATTATTATTGTTATTATTATTGTTATTATTATTATTATTATTATTATTATTATTATTATTATTATTATTATTGTTATTATTGTTATTATATGCAGTGATTCGTGGGCTGTTAACCAGGATTTATTTCTCCTCCGTGTGTCTTGTAACGAAACGAAAAGTATTATATTGCCCGCGATTTTTTTTTAATAATACTAATGATCCGTCAAAACGATTTGGATTATACGTCGTAAGGGACGACGACCGGGAATTTTAACAACGAAATTTTGAAAAAAGTCTCGGGATCGGGAGCCGCGTGACGTGATCGCACCCGACCGACATTGTATTTTAAATTTTCGACGCTTTAAAATCGACGAAAATTAACAATTTTATAATTACCTTAAAATCTGTGTGAACAGCCCGAAATTAAAAAAAAAAAAAAAAAGAGACTTTATAAAACGTTTTTTTTTCGGTTTACTTTCACACGTGTTCGTTGAAAAATTCGAAATTAACGAGATTTTTATTCGAAAATAAACCGGAGAAAAAAAAAACAAGATTTCGACGAAATACCCATATTGTGTAAAAAATTTAAAACGAACGAGAACGAAAAAAAAACGATTGTTATTAACGATTTTCGACATTTAAACAAACGTATACCGACCGCGAAATATTTGAAATTTTCTACGTCAAAAACTGAAAATACTTTTTGAAAATTCTTCCGTTGTAGTACAAACGCAATTTTTTACCGTTTTTCTACTCAAAATACTATTTCGATAGTTTTTTTTTTTAGACGGAAAAAAAATCGAAAAAACTCTCACGTCTCTCGGTATAAAAAAATACCGGCGCCGAGTAGATCGAGTTTAGGCTCGGTAAAACGATAAATCCCGGTTGGACTGTGTGGTAATATTAAAAATCTAACCGCACGCGTGTCATTGTAAAAAAAAACATTGTCTACAATTATTATTATTATTGTTATTATTATTATTGTTATTATTATTATTATTATTATTATTATTATTATTATTACTATTACTATTATTATTATTGTTATTATTATAATTATTATTATTATAATTATTATTATTATCATCATTATTATTATTATTATTATTATCATCATTATTATTATTATTATTATTATTATTATTATTATTATTATTATTATTATTATTATTATTATTATTATTATAATAAACATCATGACGGAACGGAAAAGACGGAACCGGGCGGTGTTACGTTTCCAGAACTGAAATTTCGTACGAACATATTTTTATATTTTTCCCTACACACACATACACACATACGCGCGCGCGCACAATGTTAATATTTATTTTATTTTTTTTTTTGTGTGAGTCTACCCTATATAGGGTAGTACACCCTAACATTGGCGTACTTTATAAAATACGCGCACTGTCCGTGCACTAGAATCTCCTCGTTATGAAAATCGTCGTCGCCCGAGTAAGTCATACGAGTGGAAATAACGTACGTGCGCCCGTAGGACGGTGCAAGTGCTGCGGTGCGGCACAGTGTGTGTATGTGTGTGTGTGTCGAAGTGTGTTGACCTTCTGCAGAGCGAACGCACTGCACACCACAGACCTATTATGCGCGCACACACCACACGAACGTATACACCGTCGCGGGGCGGTGCGCACGCGCGCGCGCGCGTCTGACTTGAATGCCTAATATAATACAATAAATAATAATAATAATGTACAAAAAAAGAAAAGAGTCACCGAGCGAACGCGCGGGGATTATTTTCTCCCCGGGTACGCCGACAGTCGATATTTTATACTTTTTTTTTTCTTTCTTTCTTTCTTTCTTTCTTTCCTCCGTCCGTTATTTACGTATTCTCCGTCTCTCCGCGCCGCGCGTCAAACGACGGAAGAGAATATCGTTTATGGTAATATACGGTGTTTACAAAAAAAAAAAAAAAAAAAAAAAAAAGAAGCGAATATAAAATGTATAACGAAAAACGTGTACGACTAGAGAAAAAAAGAAGAAAAAAAAATAATTATAGAAAGAAACGACCGCGGTACGGCATCCGGGACGATGACGACTTCAATAAATACAAAAAAAAAAATAATACGTCGCATTGCGCGCGTGTGTGTATACCACCCCGGCGTACATAACAATATCTCGTTCAGCCCCCGTCGTCCCAACGACAACGACATTGGCGGTAACAGGCCCGTATTTATGGGGGGGGTGGGGGTGGGGCTCGGAGGGGCAATTGCCCCTAGCGGCATTATTAGCAAGAGATTTAGGGGCGGCAACATTTTGAAAGGTCATAAAAATGTATATATATATATATATGTTTATATATGGGGGCGGCAAATTTTATGTTGCCCCTGACGGCAATTTTTGTAAATATGGCCCTGGGTGGTAATCTCTTTTTTTTTTAGGGGGGGGGGGTTTACGCGCTGGACACGTGGTTTTACGTCCACTGCGGCTCTCGGCCGCGTCACAACGCGCGCGTTATAGCACCGCAGATATTATTATTATTATTATTATTATTATTATTATTATTATTATTATTATTATTATTATTAATATTATTATTATTAAAATACAATAATTATTGTCTCGTGTATTATAACGATGTGCGCAACGCGTAACGGGGACACGACGATCGTCGTCCGCGTATTGTGGTGTAATACGCGAGTTTTTGTTTTTCTATTATTGTTTCGACATTTCGTATGGACGGTCTAAAAAAACACGATCGGGGCGGTGGTGGGGGGTGGCGCGTTATTGTTTGCGAAAAATCCAAATCCCGCGCCGCGCCGTCCACCGCCTTTCGGACACGACCGGATTTCCGCGGCCGCCTGTTGTTATTAGCGCGCGCTGCCGGACACGACCGGCCGAAACGATAAAAACGAATTCGGTTTTTAGGTTTTTTTTTTTTGTTTCTCACAACACTGTTTCTCTCACACGCGGCGTTTTTATCCGAAGAGTTCGAGAGAGAAGAGAAAAACGCGTTCGTAATACACTTTACTCAGTAACACCGTGGAAATCGTTTTACCGGAGGAGAAATTTCGAATCCGCGAACGCAAAATACCCGTTATGGATTTGTTTTTTTTTTTTTTATTCCGAATGTTTGTAAAGGCGGTTCCAACTCGTCAAGCGTTCTTCCTCGGCACGTCGTACAAACATTTCTTTGGCTCAACGGTATTTTAATATAAAGTATTCGATTACCGTACAAAAAAAAAAAAAAATATTAATAATATTATAAATTATTCGAAATCCGAACTACGATAATCCAGTACGTAATACGCTTTTGGAGATTACTTTTGTACCGTAGTACAAGCTACGTAATCCGGACAACGTCCGGCAACGGGCACGTACCGCCACAACGGCGACTGTATTAATACGAATACGAATTATGACGGGGGTAAACAGTTCGATTGCAGTGTAACGTAATAAAATCGTTTATATAAATTATCGTATAACTCGGTGCGCGTATTTGTAAAACCGTCGATGTTATTTTAAAAGACGCGTCGTGACGGGACACACCGCGCAGATGCGGTGGCGAGAGCGAACGAGAAGAGACGAAAAATTCGAATAATTCATTAAAAGACTCCTCCGTTCGACGAGAACAATACGGGGGAAAAAAAATCGTATACGGCCGCTAATGGAAAACGGCGTTGTGCATTTCGAAAAATCGTACGCCAATACGATTCGTTTTGTGTATTAAAATTAAAAGTTCGGCGGGATCGAAATATGAATTTATTAATTTCAGAGCGTCCCTTTATACATTGTACAGACGTATTTCATTGACGATAATAATAACAATATTTTCGGTATCCAAAACCGAGTGTTATTTATCGAAATCGCGCGGTTTTCTTTCGATTTTTTTTTCTCCTTTTTCTGAATAATTATTTATAATAATAATAGTAATAATAATAAAAATAATATTAATAATAATAATAATAACAACGTGCGATCCGAAAGCAGCGTTTTCGTCCGTAAGAGTTTGTGTAAAATATTATACGAAGACGTTTAAAACGTTTTTTTCTCTCTCTCTCTCGTTAAAACGACGTAAAAACGTCCGTTTTGAAAAAAAATTATTTTTATACCCGCGCGATGTTATATTTGATGAAATTATTTATCATCGCCGAATAACACCGACGAACGAGCTCGTTGGACACTTAAAAAGGAGAGAACGATCGTTTTAAAAACGATTTTTATTCGTCCAAAGGCATTTTAAAAGGATTGTTACGAATGTATATATGCATATATTGTTTATATGCGGATTTTTCTTTTTAAGATTTTTCAAAAATGACTTTCAAACGGTTTCGAGGAACACTTTAAAACGCAAACCGCAATCGGTTTTTCTTAATTGTCTGGTGTGAGAATTCGCGCGGCGTGCGAAGAACAAATGCTATTTCGTTGTTGAAAATAGCACGTTGCGGGTGTGGTTTTTTTTTTTTTAAATTATTTTTCAACGTTATTATACATATATATATATATGTTCTTTGAAACGAATGTAAATTGTGTGCAGAACATAATAATATAACGTTAATCGTCGGCCGCACTCGAGCGAAATCTCTGCGCGCCGCGACTACAGTACAGTATAAATATATGGTAATAACGGAATTTGTTGATGATATACAAGAGACCGTTTGTAAAAAAAAAAACAAATCAATTAATCGATTAAAAGAAGAAGAAAAAACGTTTTTTTTTTCTTCCTACTGTATAATTATTGCGCACGGCACACACGGTGGAAAACGGGAAAACGAGTAAAATTCGAATCGCGAGAATACGATTTGTTTCGCGACCTGTAATACATACTGCGTAACAATATTTTATAATCGGTCATATTATGAATCACATAACGAATTAAAAGACTGCAACGCGCGGATAGAAAGAATAAATACGAAACGAAACGCCCGTTGGGAATTCTCGTCGCTCTGTGTACTTCAACAATATACGTACAACTGATTTCGTTGCGTAGTATGAAACGCGCGGGCCATTCGATATTGTTTCCGGCGATTTCACGCCGCGAGAACGGTAATCATTTTCCTCGGATTATTTTATCCAGAAATCAAATTTTAAAAAAACCGGGCGAATATCTATATTGCCGCGTTATATTATATTATGTATCATAACAATTACTGCTGGTTTTGCTGCAGTAGGTATGCGATACGCTCTCCGCTCTTCAACCGCTCCGTAATTCGGTGTAGCTTGATGATAGACCGGCGGCGCTGTACACAAACGATGCTCTTGGTCGTCCTCCGTCCCTCTTTCATTCAATTTTCCCTTCTATTCATTCCGGAAATTAATCCATTTTCGTGCCTCGATACGTGTCCCAATCGTCTCGCTTCGACGGTTTCAAGTATCGCTCTACGCTCGTTTGTTTCATAATGCTTTCGTTGGCACGGCGTTCTGTTCGATTCACTCGCACCATCCTTCGGCCAAAACCACAATTTCAAAGCCTTCGAGAATCATTCGCCCCGTCTTGTTTATTATAAAAGTTTCGCAACCGCTCCGTGCACATTTCATTTTACGAAACGTTCCATCGCGCGCCAATACTCGTGTTATCGGAGCACAGCAATTTCTTCTTGTTCACAAACGCTGACTGTGGCACAGTGATTTCCACGACGCGTTTTACGTCTTGGTCGATTTATTATACCACGTTTAAGTTTCCCACTCGGTCCAGCAAGCGATTCGGCCCTACTTTAAAACGTCAATACAGCGGATTCCCATAACCGACTCGCACCGATTTATGAAACCGGAATCCGTCGCTTTTTCCTATGCCGGCCATCCGTGATAAATCAATACGTAAGTTATAAAAGTCAAAATCTTCCACAATTAGGCAGTGGTATAAAAATACCATTTGAATTCGTATAGAATTTTTATTTTTATTTCGAACTCGTATTTCGATCGTTGTACGCTTTTACCTTGTAATTTGTGAACTCACGAACTACTCCGTCTTTTTTTAAACATATTAAGTTACACCGCATTTGTAACCCGACTAAAACGCGCAAATATTCGAGTACGTCGACAAACGTTGAAAATATTTTACGCGCATTATTCAAATAAACGGGATAATATAACATTTAATATACACCCATTCGTTTAAGGAAAACGAATTTGTTTGAGGTATTACTTCACACACACACGCGAGAAATGAACGTTTATTACGATTTATTTTCTCCGTCGTACACGAACGTGGCGTGCCGAACGAAACGATATTTATTATCTCGCACGCGGTCTGTACAGGCCGTGTAGTAATTATTATGGGAAATAAGAAATTTCACAGGTGCCCGTCATCGGGTAAAATTAATTGAAAGTCGTCGTGGCGTTACCGAGTTTAACACTTTTCCATTATACATTTTTTTCTTCTCAGTAATCTACAATACTTACACGTCATTATATCCACGAAAACTCGAATAAATATAACATATATATTTCGTAATACTTCTATTAATAACAGCTCTACGTGTAAATCGTAGAAAATATGATAGTACGCGTAGTTATTACTTAATGCCACGGTTATATATATATATAATATTTTAATTTATGAATATATATGTACTTTATTTCTGTTTCATAAAAGATTTACCGCGTGCGAATAAACGTGAACTTTGAAAAAAAAATATATATACGTTTTTTATCATATTATCGACGTGTCGGTTATAAAAAAAAAGATTGTATTCTTAAATTGTTTAGATTATAAAAACTTTAATACATACGGACTGTACGCTTTGAACAATTACAATATACTGAGTCGAGCCGGTGTCGGAGAGTGCTGAAGGTCAGGAAGTCTCGAAATGTTGCTCTTGTCAGCGATTTTCTTTATTATTATTATTATTATTTACAATATTCGGAGCGTATATATTTGTTTTCGCGTTTAATTTAAAATTCGGAATATTACGATATATATTATAACAAACAGTAATTTGATCGGTCTATTGTATAATATCTACTTCGATTACGCAGCTTTCGAGTACAAATATCGGTAATTCGTTTGAACGATAACACCCGTTATTTATTATTTTAAGCAGAGAATGCAATTCGTTAGAATCCGACTGAAAAAAAAAAAATTAGAGAAATACCGAAAGCGTAGAGAAAAAAAAATGTTTTATAATCTCGTGATTATTATTATTGACAATTCGATGTGAGTGTGTAAATACACGGGAAAAAAATATAATCGCGCGTTTTCTTTTTCGAAAAAATATTCGATGTTTTTACACACACACACACTGCAGAGTCCGCCGGCGATCGCTACAATTTTTTCTAACTACGACATTGGTAACAACGCTTTTTTCACTCTCTCTCTCTCTCTCTCTCGTCGCCCGGCTTCGTAGGTAATATTAATAATATATTATAATGGAAGGTTTTAGATTGGATTTCGTGATGCAGTACGCGCGCATATATCTGCGCAACAGCAACAATATATATATATAATATATTATAATATGTAAATTATACGAATTTCGTTTTCGTCCGAACCGATAAATCATTCCCCCGAAAGGAAAAGGAAGGAAGGAAAAAAACACGTAGGCATATTATATTCGTTATATTTTCGGGGAAAAAAAATATTATTTTTTTTTTTTTTAAGTAAAAGGAAAAAAAAAATAAATATAATATACGTATAATAATTATAATATATGCGTGTGTATATATTTATACACGAGTATGTGTAGCGACTACTATTACTAATATAATGTTTCCCGGCGGCCTTGGATTCGTCCGAAAAGTGAAAAGGAATGGAGAAAGAAAGAAGAAAGAGAGAAAGAAAGAGATGCGACCGCAGGTTTTGAAGGGCGAGTGCGGTACAACACATGCGACGACGTCGTTGCAGACCGGCTGCGGTGATCGCACGCGCCGCGCGACTCCCACGCCGCAGTTCGCGTGCACGCGTTGTTTCTTTTGTGAAAACGCGGTTAGCTCTGTTACTACAGAGCGGTTTCTACTCTCTCTCTCTCTCTTCTCGTTTCGAATTCGATGATTTTTTTTTTTTGTTTTCTGTGAATCTTATTCGATTCTGAGCGTTTTTTTTTTTTTTTTACAATACCGACGTTCGTTTCGTTTGTATTTCTAACTTAATAACGTAATAAAATAGTGAATTTTTTTTTCCCCGCCGATCTGTTCGGATGAGTTTTTATAAAACCGCCATTTCTGTCGTGCGGTCGACACGCGTTTTCGTCGTAATTCCATCGACCGCAAATGCGAATTGCCGGTGTTAAACGCAAAAAATGCAAAAAGTAAATCGTGTCGATCCAATCGATTCGGCCGAAAACCAAATAAACGATAATGAAATACCATTTTTCTACCGGATTTCCGGCGTTTGTTATGTTTGACAAATTGTGTTCGACACGATTAGCGTTTACCTGCACGCCCTGCACGTGATAATAAAATAAAAATTGTTACTTAGGATTTCATGACAACAGGGAAGTGATGTAATACGTTTTATATCGAAGAATTTAGAGTAAACGGTTATAAAATTCTCAAAAAAAAACATTTTATTACGTGACACGTAGAAAAAAAAAAATAGGGCACACGTCGTCTTTATCGCTGAATATACTCATATTTGTTTATCGCCTCTAAACCTGTTCGGCTCTTGGTATTCGACGTGATGAGATAGAAAAAATAAATCGTTTCAAAAAAACAACACGGTTCGTGGGAAAGAGTCTATGGGACTACGTCGTTCACCGGATAAACGGATCGATAGAAAGTTCAACACTCGGCTATCGGCGGCACATGATGTGTGTCACGGTTTGTTCAAAAGCGTGTAAAGACCGCGTGACGAATTCTCAATCGCATACGGTTTCTCGTTCAATATACGATTATTATTATATACGTATAATATTTTTATTCAATCCGATCACGTCGTCTTCGAAAACGATTATTATTATAAGATTAACATATATGCGAATTTACATAATGTGTAACGGGTCGCGTGCCAAGTCGACATACATATATTAAATATATACGTATGATTTCTTCGTATTCGTCGTTATTTTAATCACAGCGCAATAATTTTATAATGTTATAATAATAAAAACAATTAATAATAATAATATAATGGTCCGGGGCGCGGATTTCTTTTTTTTTTTTTTTCGTATACCGTTAAGAAAAAAAGAAATACTAAAATCTTAAAACACGTCCTATAAAAAAAAAAAGAAAAACCGGAGCGGCGAAAAAATACATTTTTGACACTGCATTGCGCGTCGTCCGTATGTCGCGATGTAGTAGTGGACGTAGTGTCGCGCGCGCACAGAAAATAAATATACCGTACGATATGGAATATATTCGTAATATGAAATGGAAACGCAGATATTTTCCTAGCTGTCTCGGCGAAAAGAAATTTAAATTTTAAACGAAAAAGGAAACAGAAATCGCATGGGAACTGAGAAGGATAACGCTAAAAATGTAAAATTTTATACGTGGAATTTTCGACGCACGAAACGAATTTATTTAGATTACTCCGCTATTTTTTTTTCTCTGTAACCTAACACAACGTATTCGTTTTTTTTTTTTCCAAAATTTTGAATCGACGACTGTAGTGGTACCGACCGAAATCGTTTTATCTCCCCCCAGCGCCCAGTAATTTATTTAAACGATACGACAAATGTATCAGTGGCGTAATTGAGTAATTAAGTAATGGGTTAGGAGGAGGATTAATATTTATTTTTATATATATATATATATAAGAACGAATATAAAATAATAATTTTATAATAAAATCGTTTTTGAAGTACATTTGCGTTAATTTAATTGTAATAGATAGGGGAAAAAAATTATAGTTAATATTTCAGATCTATTGTTCTTGGCTTCAGAACCATTTCGTTGAGTTACGTATTGGCGGAACATTTTTTTTTTTTTTTAAAGCATTCCAGCACAGACTCAATAGACGTTTAATAGACGATGGTGCGCGTAACAATTAGTTCATACAAAGGCTCGTCTTCATCTCCAAAACCGTTCCTCGGTCTCGTACTAGCCGTTTATCGACATACACAAACGCCCGTTTTTCACGCGGTCAGTTTTTTAAACGAATTTTGTACACTGTCGATGATATTTTGTTCGTCCGATTTAATCAGAAACACTTACTACGTTTATGCGACGACGTTAGACCGGTTTAAAGCTAAACCGTTTTGAAATTAAAACGCATTCGTGTCATGTAAACACTTTAAAACGATTTGACGTTTTTAAACCGTTTAATAAGTTAAACCACTCGCGCTAGGCAGTTTAAGAATTTATACGTTTATCATATCCATTTTCACGTATATTCTCTTGAACAAACGACTGAGAGTCATGGAATAAAAATATTAATTTCAAAACTGTTTGTGAAATGTTTGCCATAAACCGATTGAATACACGCGCGTATACAAACATCTGAAAACGGTTTAAGCTAAAACGTTTTTAATAATTTCAAAACGATTTTAAATCGTTTTAACGCTATCATATAAACGTAGTGACTTATATTTTGTTTCAAAATCCCATCCCTCGTAATAATAATAAAAAAAAAGGCCAAGGGAGAGAGGGATTCGACACCCATATCCCTTTACCCCTAATTGAAACGCATGGCTTAACAAAGCGTGACGAGAATCGTAAGTATATACGGTAAACTGAGAGCTTCTAACCACCCTGAAATACTTGGCAGACGGTCTGTAACAATAAACGACTTAAATGAGTGTGTAAATGCAGTTCATCGTCTTCTTCCTCTTTCCTCCCCCTCCCATTACATGTGAACAAATCTTCGTAACAGACTCCAGCTTACGCTAAGTCTGACCTAACCCTAAATGCGTAATATAATATTATACGAACACCACGTGCTTCGTATATTATATTTTATAGATTAACAATCACGTCATCGTATTGAAAATCTCCTGTACTTTTATTAGAATAATAATAATAATAATACTATTATTAATAATTATTTATTATATAATGGACACGTGCACGGACACGGATGACAATAAGATTATTACATTTAACGTTCTGTGGTGGTCCGGTTTGCATCGATCATGCGCCTGCTTTGCCTATTCTTTTTTTTTCCCCGCACTGCGCAGGCACCTAATCAAACGCGAATATTATAAATAACGCTGTTTTTTTTTCTTTAATATTTAAATGACGTTTAAAATATTATAATCGTGACACGCGCCGATAAGTTCACTCGATAATATAATTATTCGATGTCTCAGAGGTGATCCGCACGGGTGACGACGTCGTGTAAACGAATTATTTATTATTCGCCGTTTTACATTATATAATACCATCGTGGTATACACGTTACCACGACCAGAACAGGTTAACACAAGTCACGCTCGATCGCCGAAATTATTTATTTCCCGTTTAAATTAATTTGCCAATAGTAATTTCGTATAATAATAAAATATTGTTTTGTAACGCGTCGCTGGAATATTTCATTATTTTTTTTTTACTTTTAGTCGTACGTACGTTAATTTTTTTTTTTTTTTTGAGCTGCAATGCGTGTGAGTGGAATAAGTTAATATCGAGTAATACATCGAACGTAAATAATTTTCGATTGAACCAATCGGTATATAATGGACAGAGGAATTCAATATTCTTTTGTATCTTATTGTCACCAATCTATAATACTAATACGGATATTTTAAAAAAAATTTATTATTTTATACAAACACAAAAACGGAGTTAGAATTTCGACGAAGAAATTCACTGCGGCATTGCAGTAAATAATAATAATAATAATAATAATAATATAGTACTTATAACACCGAATTAATATAACAATACAATAACTCGCTCGTTCGACATCAGCAGTAACGTACCTACATATACCATTATATGACACCTGCTGCATTGTAATACGAGTTCTCTGTTAGACGTGGCCTCAGCACAGCATCAATCGACTGTACCGAAAACAACGCGATATTCGTTTTCAATTATTATTACTCGTATTACACTCGTGTGTTATTATTATTATTATTATTGTTACAAAATCAAAGCGAGCGTTATTATTATTATTACCAGTCCAAACCACTCCGACGCGCCGTTAAACCCTTTAAAAAAAGATGCATTCTCACCATATACGCGCGTATTATAACGTATAATATTATATTATAGTATTGTGTAATATTATATCTACGTGTTTAAAATGGATAAAGAATATGTACTTGTAGTGTATAAAGAACGAGTATTGTCTAAAACAAAAAAAAAAAACAATCATTCAAATATGATCCGTTTACCAATAACAACAATTCGACCAATCCCTCTAAATGATAATAATAATAATAATAATAATAATAATAATAATAATAATAATAATAATAATATCGTGTTACACTTATTGTACGTTAAATAACGATTTTTTTTTCTTTTGTTTCTTACTATCTCACGGTTCACAGGCATTTTTGAATTTCATAAGCATTTTAAAAATATGACAGTTATGTTGTGTGCACGTCATTGAATTGTCTTCTTTTTCTATAAGGAAAAAAAAACCATTTTCTTTTGTCAACAGGTGTGATGAACAGGCAGCGATGACATGGAGGCGGCAGCTAGCGTGGTACAGATGACAGGAGGCGGCGGACGGGTAGGGATGAGCACGGACATGTTCCTGTTGCCGTCCAGCCCATACACGTTACCGCCGGGCGTGATAGTCACCACGGGATCCCCGAGTTCGGGCGTTCACCAGTATGCCGCGGACACGCTAACCGTGTTGCGGCGAGACGCTTGGGTGTTACCGGTGCTGGTACTGTCGGTGCTAACCATGACCCTGATAACGACTTTTGAGGTAACGTATCGTTTGATAATGATCGGCGGTCTTCGCGAATGCTTTTCCTGCTCATTGATCCCATCACGCATTCTGAGTCCCTCGGTGTATCCTTAAATATTCACTAAACGTTATATAATAGTGGCTAGACGACGACGCAACGACTGCGTATTCTTCGAGATCCGTCGCAAGTCTCTCAAACGCCCTAAGATTTATTCGGCTTACCTTTCGGAAAATTTAAATCGATTACTTTTCTCGAGACACAGCTGTGTCCGCCTCATTTTAGAATATTTATATGTACTCTTATGAGATTCGTGTTTACCGCACCTCTACTCGCAGTCAGCTACTACTACTAATCGAACGCGTTCACAGAAAATTTTTAATCGTGTGTAGAGTTTACTGCACGTACGATTTCCTACGCCCCTGCACACGATAATGCCAGCTTATCCTTCCTTTACGATAAAATTGATTATCCTTCTGTTTACCTCTAATGGACTTTCGCGTTCCACTATTCCCTTTTCAATTTCATTATTCGCCTTCCAACGTAACTTTAAGTCCTCTATTCTACAATGAAAACTGGTCTTCTTTTAACAGTAAAAAAAAAAAAAATTGTAACGTAATCGTAAATCGCTTAACTGCAGTGGTTATTTCGAAAAAAAAAGAATGACTTTGGGCCATTAAATATGTAAATAAAAACGTCAAGTGAATAATGTGTATTACGACAAAACAGTTACGTTTTGTCAAGTACCGTCCGCGGATAAACGAATCTAACGCGTAGCTTCTTAACAGATATTCGTGTTGTGTAAAACGAGAAAAACAGAACCCAGCAGGAGACACCTGTTTCTTGGACAGGCACTGCTGGGCGGTCTGTTCATGTGCGCGGCCGTCAGTGGGCTCATGTGTACTCAGCCGACCGTGCTGACGTGCGCCACCGTCAGACTGTGCACCGGACTCGGTTATTCGATGGTGTTCGGCACGTTGCTCGTCAAGTGCGTGTTCCTGATCAGCCTCAACGGTGGCGTGTACTTGCCCGCCCCGTACCAAGCCCTATTGCTATTTTTCACGGTGGCCATACAGCTGGCCATCGGCATCCAGTGGCTCATTTACTCGCCTCCGCAACTGATGTCGTCTCAAGTAAGTCGTAACTTATAAATCTGTAAATTAAAGCCCATCCGCGAACGCTGTTATTCGTGATTGCAATCACGCTATCTATCCTCTCTCATAATCCCGAAACGAGGATAGTTTGCGCGTTATTGTCGCGCTGTGATTATCACGTAGCGTCCGGATTATCGTCAGATCGAAGCTCTCAGACGGGCGATATTTTACGCGGTATTCTTATCCTTGCTCGGAAATCGTTATTTCTGTGTACACATCGATCCGAATTCCCGTTTACTAACACTATACTGTTGACGATCTCGTGAGAACCCCGTGCACGGTCGTTCGACGTAGAAGTACTCACGAAAACGTGTGTGAAAAATTTTCAGTGGACAAACAGCTTGGACAACAGCTGCGACACCAAGTACCAGCACATGTTGGGCTCTCTGGTGTACGCGGCCGGTCTACTGGTGGCCGTCACCGTGTTGGCCATCAAGTCGAGGCACATTCGGGACAATTACCGCGAAGCCATGTACATCGGACTGGCCGTGGGCTGTACGGCGCCCCTGTGCGTGGGATGGGCCGTGGCCGGGCTATGGGCCACGCAACCGGGCGACCAGGACGGGTGCTTGGCGCTGGGCCTGGGCGCCACCGCGGCACTCGTCCTACTCGTCATGTTCATGCCCAAGGGCCGGCAACTGGCCGCCATGGGCCGGGACGGTCTGTACGACGAGGACAAGCTCAGCACGCTAAGCAGACCAGCGTCCCCGTCGTTTTTCCACTTCAAACCGTTCATGACGCCCATGAAGCACACGTCGACGATCAACACGTTCGGAGGTAAGCGGCACACCATACCCATATCACTTACAGTCCATATAGTAGAGATTGGCAAAGGAAAATTGAAATCGAATTTTATAGCGAAGCAATGAGGATTGATAACACAATGAGGTTTTTTCTTTTTGGTCATTTTACGTTCAGGAGGAGTGCCCGAGTGACAAGCGTTACTCGTGTATCTGGTAGTTTTTCGATTTTTTTTTTTTCCAATAATATTCCTTCGGAAAACTACTCGTACACAAAAAAAAAAACCATTACAATTTTCAATTTTATAGATATATAAGTTATTTTAAAACATTTCTATAATATTTAATAGAAAAATTTAATAAAATATTTTTAAAATATTGAGGTTTATTAACTGTTTCGAGGGTTAGGGGAAAAGATGTGCTTCCCCTACAGATCTAATAGAACGTCTCGTTCTACTGCGTACGATTACCAGTAACTGCGATTGTACAGGAAATGATTGACAAGTTAAAGAACTATACTATTGAAAATAGTACGTTCAGATCTATAGTGGCTGTGATTCGTTATCACTGTAAATGTATCGTCGGAAAAAGACGTTATTGAAATCAATACGGTATATATTGATAATTGCGAAACGACGGTGAATTAATTTTTTTTTTTCGTATAGGTTATACGTTTAGTTAGGTTAACTTCTTTAATAATTTTTAGTTTTTTAATATTAATAGAAAATGTTATTTTATTTAAAAAAAAAATTAACTTATTTGTACCGCGGGTATGCGCTCATATTTTGTTATTAAAAATCACTCGACCAAATCTACTTATGTGTACGAGTCAGCCAGGAGAAAAGAAAACGACGACGATCCGCTCTATACGCCCCTGCGGCAGTTAACGGTATCGCTGCAGAACGATGTACATAAGTGTTTCATTCGATGATGACGATTTATATACGTATAGATTTTTTTTATATATAACTTAACAGTTTTATTATTATTATTTCCTTTCTGGCTCCGAGTGTCCTATATATTATTTTTTTTTTCAAATCGATTCGGTCAATCGGTCACAATAACATCACGCGTACTTACATACATATTATATTATACACCTCTAATCATGACGTTTACGACGGGAGTTTGTCTGCTGTAAAATAAACTGCAATCGTATAATATATTACGTAACGTATAGACAACGATCGATGCGCGCGATGGCCGACCGTATCATTTATAATATTTTGTACAAAAAAATCGTCCGTATATTTTTGTACAGTTATTCTCTCTCTCTCTCCGCCGTGTGTCTACTCGTTGAGTCTCCCACCAGGACCGGATGATTTCGACATTTACCGCCGCAGGCTTTCCGCAATATTCCGCACTTCTCCAACACCAATCGTGTTTTATATCTACTGCGACCGTTAATTGATCGGTTAATTACGATTCCCCGCCGCTGTGTCGGTAGTTTTATCGAACGTTATCCGCGGACACGCGCTTTGGAAACGTAAATCGATTTTCGAATTACCAATATATAACGTCACGGCGAAAACGACGTAAAGAAGACGAAAAAAAAAAGTAGTCGGCTAGCCGTGGACGCGTACGGCGGAGTCGGTTCGAGTGCAGAGGACTGTAGGAAGTGTACCGTGCAAAGATGTCTCGGAGACGTAACGGATGTATTATTCGGCGGCATTCTGCAAAAGCAATAAACGATTGCGACGGGAAAAACGATTCGCCGAGAGCATGAGTTTGTAAAACGTTATTAAAATCATTACTGTAAATCCGCGATACGTTTTGAGCTCCGCGGTAACGACAGTTTTACGGTGGGAGCAGGTCTCTCGCGATTCTTCCAATCGCCTTTTTTCTTTTGCTCGCGCGCGCGAAAAAAACTACCGGAGAAAATCGAAAAAAACCGTACAGCAAGTACGCATTCCCGCAGCTTCTAGTGACTTTTGTATAAAGAGACACGTCTGAACGCACTCCAGTTGCGCCTATAAATTGACAATTGATTGACGAAATTAAATGTTTGGACCACTCGCATTTCCGATTCCCATACACACGGGGAGACGATTAAAGTGTTATAAAAGTCGTGTTTTATACACTCTGCTGCAGTCCAGTGGTTTTCAAATTTTTTTCCGTATCCGTGTCAGATGACGTCGACCATTAAAAAGAAAAAGACAAATGAAATAGTTTCATTACGCCATAGCAGTATAATAGTACTGTTGAAATTTATTATTATTATTGTAGATAACGATACAAGGTAATAAAACGTTTATTAAAAAAAATTATATTAAATTGATTTTATTTAGATAAAAAAAAAAAAATAAACGATATTCGGCTTCGGCTGTTTATACACAATAAACTCCCATCGTCTTGGCTCGGATTTTACGCGGTACAATCCGGCTTTTAAGTCTATTTTTTTTTGACGTACACACTGTTACGTTTTGATGCCCATTACACTGCAGTTGGACACGGTGTAATAATATTATGTATATCAGAGGTTCCCAAATTTTTTATAAGTGCGACCGACTTCTGACAATTTTCGAATTCGGATCATCCGCGCCCAAAATAAATTTCTTTCTTTTTTTCCCGTACCAACAACATTAGCTGAATATTAACAATACATTTTTTTAATAAAAAACAATTTATTAATAGTGTAATAACGTTGTATAAACTAAATGAGATTTATTTGATAAAAAAAACAAAAAATGACGGAACAAACCATACGGAAAATTCCATATTAAATAACCGTGCAAAAAAATTACCAAAAATGAGAGACTGGTGTCGGGTATTTTGTATATAATATCGCAGAACTCCGTTAGATATTTATAATGTTGAAACTCCGTTTTTATTGTATTTATTTGTCTTCGAAGTTTAAAATAGATTACCTAATAATAATATCATTTTTCAACTCGTGTTCTTCGCGTGTGAAAATTTAAAATTTTCGTATAATTAAAAAAAATGTTTAAAAATAGGACCGAAATCGGAAATATTTAATAATATTATAGTGAAATAATTATCATTTTTTTTTTTTTTTTGCTAAAAAACCGCGCGCACCGTTATTGCTCGGGAAGAGTTCTCGCGTCGTCGTCGACGATGTTCACTCATCGTATACGCCATCATTTAATATATACCTACGCGTGTACAGAGATGATTGTAACGTAATTTTGATAAACAGCGCCGGGACAATGACGACGACGAGTTATTATTACACGCGTGTGCTTCGTCATTATAATAATAATAATATGTACAGTTACGAATCGAACACCGCCTGTAAAATATCCTATAGGAGGTGTGTAGGCGCATTGCGGAATCCAACTGTTACGGACCGCGACTCTGGGAGCTTCACAAAACACACATTCTCGTATATCCTCGTCAACAATCACAACATTCCCGGGAATAAAGTATTTAATTCGTCAAACACGTTATATATTTATTTTAATAATATTAGGGGGAAGAAGAAAAAAAATTTGTGTTTTTTTTTTTTCTTTTACTTTAATAACACGATACCTATATAAATCAATGCGAAAACGAATATTCATCCGCTATGATAATACGCTCGTGTACGGCTCGGCAATTCAGATATAATATTATTGTTGCTACGATAGACGACTAAAATACAAATCTGATGGAAAATGTTTTCGTTTTGCAGACCGAGTAGCGCTCGTCGCTCCGCCGACTTACGCTCACCATTATTACCCGTACTGTTACTATCCGCATCACGGAGGTGGCCTGATGGCTGGTGGCGGCGGTGGTCACCACGGCGGAGGCGGAGGCGGTGGTCACCAACAGCCGATCTACTCGAGATGTCCACCGGGTAATGATGAAAACGTTTAAGACGATCGGAAACTGTGTACTTCACACCGAGTGTATAGTTAGAACGTTATATTATACACTAAGGAGGACTTAAAGAAGGCTAAAAGTTAAAGGAAAAAAAATCCAACCGTCACTCTGAATCGAATTTAATTTTGACAAAAAGATTTTAATCCTCTTTTCCGGGTTATTGTGGAAATCGATTTTCGATTTTACTATGTTTTTTTTTTTTTTTTTGTTTTTACCGAAATATTCATCGTAGATAATGTTACGTCAAAGGATACGCGGCGCGCGAAGAAATCAATGGATCCCCCGAGTAATTGGGATCGGTAGATCTCAAAAAAAATTGTGGTTCTGAGGAAGACATGAAAAACAGGATAAATAAAGTGTGGACGGGAAAAGCGGAGACGACGGGTGTTTCGTGTGACAAGAGGATGTCGATTGAAATGCAGATTTTTGCAAAACACAGTGATATGTTAAACGGTTCTAATTGTTGGACGGTGGACAAGAAAATCGAATTGCACAGGATGAATTTGAATAGTGTGTATGTGTGCGCTAAGGTGTAGCACGTATTGTGGAGAAAATAAGGAAGAATAGTTCGAGATGACTCCGGAGGCTGTTAGACGGTGAGAGGTGTTATGGAAGTGAATGTAGAGGAATAGTCAAGAAATCGATAATTTTTTTTAATTAGATTTATTTTGATAACCTGCGCACATCACCTATAGGCCGGTACGATGATGTCACTAATTTTTTTTTTTTTTTTTAAATAAAATTACATTTTTTTCGAAACTTTGAAACGCATTAACTACTTTACGATTTTTTTTTTACCCATTACAGTTGTTCGTTAAACTGATTCAGACAACTGAATATGTGCTCAAACCTACCAATAATAATGTTAAATGCAGGATATACCTATCCGGATATCTTTTAAAGAAAATTATTATTATTATTATTATTGTTGTTGTTGGTATTTATAATTCGACTAAATCAGTGTATATGTGAGAGAGAGGCAGTACTCTTGTGTCGAATCAATTTCGATTAGGATTGTTTCTCGTTTTAAGGATATATAATTAATTGAAATCCCTTTTTCGTTTTCAGACATGTGCAATTTCTCGGGAATGGACAACAGCATATACACCACGATGGAACCGACCATGTCCAACAATCCCAACGTGTTTTTCCACCGCACCGGTATCCACCCCGGGATGATGTACTGATTATTATTTAAGACGATATACGAATATTCGATTATTTTTTTTTTTTAAATTTTACTTATTTTTATATATATAAAAAAAAAATATATACGTTTAGGTATATAGTGAGTACAGTCGCGTTGAAACGTGTTGATAGACATATTATACAATAGCGTATACAAAAAACGAAAATTATTTTTTTATATTTTTAAATGTAAATTTACCTACCATATAATATCATAATATATTATTGTTATTACATAATTAATATATACCATATTATATAATATGGGATTCGGACAAGGTCTTAAGGCGTCATGATCCCTTGAAATCTCTCCGCGAACGATGATTATTATGTATCCCCCTAAGCGTTTGAGCTAATAAACACTTAGGTAATATACGATTTTGACGAATTCACACATAAACTTATATCCTATACGAATCTATAAAAAAAAAAAAACACAAGAAACAACAAAAAAATTCCATTTATAGATAACGAAAAACGTTACTTGCCTGTATTATGACGCGGCTAGAGCTTTGTTCTGAGATTTGATGCCATTTTCATTTTTTTTGTTCACGATATATAAGTATTAATATTTATATATATATATATTTTTTTTTTTTGTAATAAATAGTGCGATGATTAACTCGCGTGTATATATTTTAGCAATAATAATGGAATTTGTTACACACACAAGGATAGTACGTAATAATAATAATAATAATAACTATAATCTTGTTGATACACTTGAAAAAGGAAAAAAAGAAATAAGTTTATTTTCATTTTTGTATAAATTTACCTATATCATATAAATATATAAAATATAAATTTGTATACCATCGGTTAGATTACAATTTACGTAGATATATTATAATATAGCATGTTAATATATTTTATACGTTTTCATAAAACCATATTATATAAATCATTTATTATTGTAATTTTAATAAAATATAAAAATTTTTTTTAAGGGGAAACGGCAGCGGGGGGGGGGATGAATTTCAGTGCCAAAAGACGCATCGATATTATAGGACACAACGCGCGCATCCATAAACAACCTTCCGTATAGCTCGAACTACTTATATTTTCGTTGTTTTTTTTTTTTAACAAATATATAAATATATTAAGTGTATCTCTTAGTATAAATATAAAATATTTAATCACGCGTTTACATTTTTCATTTAAGTGTAATTATAATATTATTTTCGTAATCATACATTTACAATCGACAGACGTATATTATATAAATATTTTTTTTTATAAATAATTGAAATATTATGTAGTATTATGTAGCGTTACACTATGTGTCTTATAATAATATACATAATATATATGATTATAATTTTTGCTAACGATTACCATTGAAGATTGTACGTAGAAAATTTAGAATTGCTAAATTGTATAAAATCGCTTCAATACACTTGTTACGATTTAATAATTATAAATTTTACATTTACCTGTACTTTTACAATTTTTTATTATTATTAATAGTTTTATATCGATAAATTATTATTGCTCATTTAAGACATAAGAACATTACGTATTATAATATTATATTAAAATTAATTAATTTTTTTTTTAATGGTAATAACTTAATGCAAAAAATAAACAGTACAATATTTCTAAAGAATAATAATAAGCTGCGACTTCAGGCTATTAGAAGTGTTTAAAAATGTCCTAACCAAAACAACTGTTTTATGTTCAACTTTAACCTTGTTTTATTCAATTATTTTAAAATATATTACAGGCAAACGTCCTATAGCAATTGTGTAATAATGAAAATCAGTTACAAACAGTTGAGAATTTAATGTGACGAGTTATGACATAGCGAAATATATTGTCCAAAGTGATATATTTATTTTTAAACTATTTTAGCCACTGGGAAACGGTTGATAAATATCAAATAAATCTTTATTATTATTATTAATTTAAAAGCAATATCGTGTCTATCTGACCACCAAATATGATGGAAGTAAATATTTTAATTTTTTTTTCTTATCATTCAACAATAATTTTAAAATAAATGCTCTGTAATTTTCAGTACACACATTCAATTAAAAAAGTGAAAAATTTTTTTTCATAAAACACTCAATTCTAAAAACAATTTATAGATATATTGATTATGTATATTCTTTTAAATCATTCACTAAAATGTCTTATTATTTTTACAATATTATATACAATTTTATATGAACATTTTTACTCAAAATATAGGACAAATAAAATAATTACATCGTAATTATCACAAAAATGTATAATGTCAGTTAAAATAAATTGTAATTATAAATCAAAACTACAAATATGGTTATGCACAATGCCATAGCCAGAGGGTGCACGTGCCCCCTCCTCCAGAAATCCTATTTTCTTTAAATTAATTTATCAATAATAACATTACAATATATATCATATGAAAATTAATCGAGGCATACAAACGTGTGCCGTTTTTACATTTCTACAAAGTGTTAAACGCTATAAAGTTGTATATATATATATATATATATATGAATTAATTAATGCCTGCAGACTTTAGCCCCCCTCAAAAAATGTTTATATCATGTATTTTTACATTTTTTTACATCTGACTTTTCTATAAATGTATACCTGTCTATACCTTTAACATTTAATTTTTATGAAAATAGTCATATATGTATTTTTTGTACTCCATTATGTATAGAATAAATTAATATTTGAGTAAATTATTTAATTTATTTATATTTAAATATTAAAATACACATCTACTAGTCAAAAAATATCAGTTCATCAAAATATTTAATTTTCTAAACGCTTATTATACTTATCAAACGAAAAGTATAACATTCTTTTCAATACAAGTAGTAATTTGTACAAGTTGTAGTAATTTTAGCACTTTTGAAAATAAGTGTTACGCCCACCTCAAAAGAAATTTCTGGCTATGGCACGAAAATTTACATTTACAATACATAATTACCGTATTCTTATTATACATTATAAATTATTTTGTTTCTATGATTTGTATTGGTTAGGAAAATTATTTCTGAAGCGTAAACTATAAAAATAAAATCAAATTATTTGTCCATTTGTAATATTTCGTATTAACTTTATCGTACGCACTGTTATAATACACTGCACATACTGAAGGTAAACCGAAGATTTCTTATTATTACAAGTGTATAAGAAATAACCAAAGTATAAGCATCTGAATACAAGTATATATATATTGTCCGATTATGGCCAATCGACCGAGTTCTATCCTGTCAGGGTACTTTGTCTGCAGTTGTGTAACAATGTTTGTTCGGTTTCAAATAAGCATTTTCGTGTTGTATGCTTTGTGAATTTGTTCGACATTTCACTAAACACAGTTCAAAATGATTGTTGACAATTGAAAACAGTACACGAAATGTCTCGGAAGCTTTACCCAACACTGTCTGCAATAGCACTTTCTGTTGAATGAATGAAAAAACAAACACTTTGTATTATTACGTTTATCTACTATCTTACATATTAAATTATTATTATACTAACCTTATTGGGGTCAAGACAACACGATACACAGTGTTCGTATAACACACAACAACCATCTGCATTACACGTATCACATATGTAACGTTTTCCAGTTGTATTACAGCAGTTGTTTGCTAATAAATCACTCCTTTGACAAATATAACCTACAAAAATATTGATAAATCGTTTGTCGTTTACATTAGTATGTTGATTTTTATTTATTTTTAATAGAGTATGCATTTGATAACATATCGAAAGTCTTACGGAACATTCTTAAGATTAGAAATTAAATTTCGATGCTACTTCAAAATTCAAGACTTTTGTTATAATTAAAAATAAAACTTTACAAAACCGGAAATTAAGTTTTACAATTTTTATGAAACAAAAACTGTAAAGAATAATTCAATAGTGTTGATAAATTCAACAGGTGTATCAAGAAGTAATTTACAACAAGAAAAAAAAACTTACAAATATTAAAGTAAGCATGTTATATTTTGTATTTATGAAATTTTAATTTATTTATAGTCACGTTTCCATTAAAATTAATATTGAAACGAAAATTGTACGTAGACGTTCGTTTTTCAATTTTGAAAATATTCTTGAAATTAATTTAAAAATAAATAACTCGAATCGTAACTATTTACAATTTTGATTTTGTATATTCCAATTTTTTACTAATTGAAAATATTGACCTTGACAGACGGTTTTTACTTTAAAGTTTCAACATAATATGTGCTGTGAGCCTACTACGTTTTTATAATATTACCAGACCGTTACTTTTACCTCGTACCATTTACAATATGAATGTAAAACGAAAACGATTAAGAAAATAAATAATAATACTACTACTGTTAGTATCGATTTGGTTTTCTCGGATAATGAATGAGCATTTTTTTAAACAACGTGTTACAATGGCAAGTACACTATGGTGTTTATGTACGAACGGTCGAATCAAACGGTGGCCAATAATCAAATCAAATGCAGAACAGCTGAGTTTTACCATATTATTACATCGTCCGATCGGAAATACCTCTGTCGTCTGCAATGTATTCCTTGCCCTGTACGGTGTTTCGACAGCTCTGAGGCACTGAACTGTTCCAATCGCCGTCGACCGGCGTCCAAACGAAAGAACTGTGGTCCAGTTTTCTGGGAGCGCGCCATGTGTTCGAACGCCTTGGTGGCTAAAACAGTGAAACGGATTCGAATGTCGGATGGTACGGGTGTTGGGAGCGGACAATATCGCACTTACGACCGCCAAGAAGCTGACGATACAATACATTAACGAGCAGCCGAAAATCATGGACAACACGATTTTTCGCCGGAAGAAATTGAGTAAAAAAGTTCTCCACATGACAGGCAATTGGCACCTGGCATTTTCAGCGACCGAAACCGAAGAGGAATAAAACAGAACAAAACGACAAAAACCTGTTTGGAGATCCACGGGCGATCAAAAGGTGATCATCGCTGGCGGGCAAACCGAACGACGCAATAAAACTGATGAGAAAGAACAGAAACCAATCGCGCTTTTATCGCAAAAAAATCGTAACGAATTGACGACGGGGAATTTTAACAGTTTTTGTTCGACTCACCGCGTTTATGCTAACGGATTAGACAAAAAACACCGTCGGATGGAATTCACTTCAAAGCGTATGGCGTGTTATCGACGAGATAACGGCTGCTGCGATGATAAGAAGGATTTAATGATAACGGCCAATGGTTTTAAGAGTCCTCCCGCGTATCGCTGACGACACTCGGGCGGTGTGGTGGGTGCTGTGCGGTTCACAAGGCTTTTATAATAGCGCGCGCGTAATAGTAGTTGGCTCGACATAATGTCCGTATTTATTAGGTACTTCTCGCCCGCTTCGCGATCACGGTATTTCGTCATCACGACCGTTCTTGTAGAACACTTCACAATTCAGAAGCATAATTAATTAATTATTATTGGTACAGCGGTTTTTGTAACGAGGTGTTAATGGTAAAAATATTTTTAAAAGTAAAAATTGATTTTTTTCCGTCCGACCGCCGCCGGAACAACGCGTGTGTGCGTGGTTTTTTTCCCTAACTGGTAAGTCGAATTTCACTCGTTTCACGAGTAATTTTTGACGGTTTTTCTCTTGTTTTCGGGTATAACAAACGTTTTCAGATGAACTTAACGCGTTAAACACACATTTAGAGATCCCTCTGTATTTCGTATTCCATATCGTCCGACGTTCCTAACCGTTGCCCACCGTCGATAACGTTAATCTGTTCAACAACAAAGTTTGGCCTTGTTGTAACGGAGCTCGCACACCAGCTCCGCGTTATGTGTAGTACTTACTCGCGTGTGTTTTTTTTTACCTTGAAAATTTAACCGAACGAAAATTTCCGATATCATTTACAAACACTTCGTGTAGACTTCGTGACTGTGTTTAAAAAAAAAAAAAAAAAATCCGTTTTCAAAACGATCGTTCATTTAAAAGACGATTTTTCAATACAGATTCGTTCGTAGCGGAGAGATATTATTGTACGGCAAGCGCAAGGGAACATTTTCCACTCGAACAACTACCGAGAAAATTAATTTTATTCTTTAACGTAATTGTGAATATCAATAATAATATTATACGAGAAGAATAAATGTGTCCATATAATAATGACAATAATAGTCAACGAAACATCGAGTATTCAGATACTTTCTTCGTTGAAATATTGACGAAATAAAAAAATAATAATAATAATTGGCTTTTAATAATTCTCGCCAATGCACGAATACACGAATCCGACACTCGATTCTACACCGCACGAATTACTATAAAATAATACGCCGTCCTAAATTACACAATCGAACACGACGTACAAAAATCTCGCGACCAATATAACCGAATTCGCTTAACGGGGTAAAATTTTGCGCGTTATTTTAAATAATATTTATATATATATAATATATTGTCACGTCTACGCGCGTAGTCCAGGACCATTTTGATCAAACGAAACAACGGGTCCAACAGATGAGTTAAACAGATTATAAGATGAGTTCAACGAGTCAAACAGACGAGTAGAAATAGTCATTACCATGGAAACTCTGAACGGGAACGACTCGTGCGCGCAGTCAACGATTTTTATTCGATTTTCTCTACTTCAATAAACGTTTTGCACGAGAAACGCGCACGCGTGAAGGAAGAACGCGTTATCAACGTATTGCCTCTAAATATTCCGATCCTCGTGATTTTATCAACATTAACAATAATAATAATAATAGTAATTAAAACAAATACTTAATATCAGAAAGTTAAACGGGTAAAGTGCAACGTTAAAAAATCACGAGTTTCAACAATTTCTAATATAGCGATTAACGATGGGAGTGTGTGTGTGCGATTAGTCGATATAATAACGTTGACTTTCCATTCGTTTGCGACCTACACTTTACAATAATACACCGTATTGTCAATCGTTTCATTCCAATCATTTGACTATTATTATAATAATATGTTAATTACGAAAGTGTGCGCGGGTTAGTGGCACGCTTACTCACCGGTGAGTATTGAATCATCATCATTAGAAGAATGGTATAGTATAATGCCACACATTCTATATTATAATGTTAAGATACGCTCTGAAACACACGTGATTGGACGCGAGTGTTTTTTTTCTTTTTACGAATCGATATGATAAAACTTAAATTGATTTCTACGTAATTTGTCAACGAACATGAATGTACAGTTACAGCAACGACATGATTGTCAATACGCGTATAATTTCTTTAAAAACAATAATAATAATTGTCGAGGTCTAATATTTACAACGAATCTTAATCTCGCTATGACGCTAAACATTTTAACATTATCTTTTATTTATACGTACAAACACGTATATGTGATTTTTTTTCTTTTTTAATATTATAAAAGAATACGTTTAAAAAGAAAAAAATGTATTATTTTCTCGTAATGAATATTTTATATTATAAATAATTCGCGAACTACAAATAATTCGTTTATCGTTTCTCCTATCGTACCAACAAAAACGTTGCTCGTTCAAACAAATGTAATAAAATAGGCCTACTGCTCGTGGCCAGTTGTATTCGTTAGACACGCGCGTCCTTGTAACAGTATAGCGGGATTCAACAGTTATAAAATCGGGAAAACTTACCGGAATTTTTTTGTTTTAATAAAATTAATATGGTACGGTCCTGGCCTATTGAAATTCAAGGAGAACAATACCATTTCGAAAATAATCGCTTTTGAAATTTCCGATTAATCGTTACGGATTCCATTTCGTTTATCATAAACCGAACGAACACGAGAACCGATAGAATATTATACGCAAATTGTTCAACAAATAACGTACAATTAATAATAATAATAATAATAAAAAATAAAGAATTTCCATTTTTTTTTTTTTTTTACTCCTTATTTCTAGTATCGGAGTCATTTACACTTTCAAACGTTTCCTCCCCCCCCCCTTTTACTATACGGTTTTTGGATATTTCGATCGGAACGAACCGTTGTGCCCGCGAGTGTTTTACACCTAGGAACGAAAAGACAAAAAAAAAAACCAAAAATCGCGATATATTTTTCACTTATTTTACGATACTTCGTTTATTGGACAACGCGATTGATTACGTCTAACAACAGTTTTTATTTAGAAAACGAATTTCTAGATGGAAAATAGATGGCATTTATCTCGGAGACGACGAAAAACGTCGCGGTATCCCCGTTAACGCGTGAATTCCGTAACAAAGTCTCAAACGCTCTCTTCCCCCCGCGCGCGCGTTCGGTGAAGTTTATTCTTCGGTTCGCGCGCGCGCGCGCATCGTATACACTGTACTCGGTGTATACACGCGTTGTATAAAAATAATTGAAAAAGTCAAGGACGTTTTATTGCGAAACCAGTCGAATCGCGAAACCAGTCGTGGAACCAGTCCGCCCGGCCCGGGCCTCTCATCGCGCCGCTCTCCAGTGTCGGGTGTGTGTATTCGACGGCAGTCTGACAGTCGGCGCCGCGGCCTAGAACGGAATAGAAAACGGTGCGCGCGGGCACGGTCGGTTCGTCGCGCTCGCGGAAATTTCCAAAAGTCTCTCTCATTCGCGGCCGCGACAGTTGTCCAGTGGTTGTCGTGAGTTGAAAAAAAAAATCATTATTATTATTATTATTATTTCTCGTCGCAAACGCATAAACGAATCCCGATGGGCGAGTAATTCAAATGTATAAAAACACACGTTCGGTTTTTTTTTTTTAAACACTCGAAATAAACTACAGCCCTTTGCGCGTTATACAGAGTTTCTTTTATTCAACGGTGTTCCTTCGCTGCACTCGAAACGTACGTAATACAGATATTATCGTTTTTGTCAAACCCGCGGCGATTCGTATTAACAGCCGTTGTGTTACACTATTGAAAATTGTACGACCGTATATATACACTCCTTTACCATTTTATTATTGGTTTTTTATTTTTGTCTTTACGCGCCTCTTTGAATTAATATACGTATATATATACAAATTATTTTTTAATTTAGTTAGAATCCGAGAAAAAATTACCCGTGTCCACGACCGTAATCGAGTCCGAAATCGCAGGGGGAATTCTGAACAAGAACTGGCGCGTTTTTCGATATTTTTAGCGCACGATCGTATCGATTGTGATCGTAAAAATCGATGTTCAAAACATAAGAAAGAGATTTGAATATCGCGTTGCAACAAAATCAATTTGCCGTTCGAACGGAATTCCACGCGATTTCGACGACTTCGCGTGATGTTCGTAATTTGCGAGGCCATCATCAACGTGTTGATGAATTTTCGACTCCTTAACGATTTTTATCTAATATGACTCGGTAGTTGTTAAACGTTAGCGAGTCGTGTATGAGTATTTCATCGTTTACAACTGGACCCGCAAAACATCCGTATATTATTCCGCGCGCATAATTTCCTAAAACGTTATACGAATCCGTTTTGGAGCGGATTAGTTTCATCGAAATTTCAATTATTATTCCGTTGAATTTAGAATTTCCTCCGAGCCGTGACGACGGCATTACGGATTATGAATGTCGACGGTGAGACGTCGATTCGGCGGACCGTCTTATCCACAAGTGTATCCTTTAACGACGACAAAGACGCGCCGCAGTTATTATGTTTTCATTATTCGTTCGCAATTATTATATGGCAACAAGACAATCGTTCGCGCTTTTTCTTTTACGATGAACACGATTATAACACAGTTTATAATAACACGCAATTCAGCGCGCTGAGTATATACGAAATAGAATTCTTTCCCATAAACATTTTCCATATATCCGTAATCTCTCTAAACAATAATAATAATAATAATAATTTGAGCTTATTACTATAATATTATTGTTACATTTTTTTTTTTTTTAAATTAACTAGTTTTGTCCCCTTATTAGTGACAGTCAAAATGTACAATTGAGTATTTAGAATTCAATCAACTGTTCATTTAAGTCAACAATAATTTAATCGCTCTAAAGCATTACACGTACGATAGCAATGATTAGAGAGCAAGTATTGGACTATGAATTGTGTGACAATATTATACGCACACTCTCGTTTCTTAATAATTACCTGAACGTGTTTTTTGCAAATTTTATTTGAAAATCGATATTTTTATTGATTTATACGATATAAAAATAAAACGTATTTACGTGTACGCTATAGTCTACAGAGAGGTTAAATGATGAAACTTTTGAAGTGATTTTGTCACTCCGATTAGTGTTTTCCTTCTATCTCGTTTATTATCTCTCATTCTTCCGGACAGAAACTAAGTTTTAACTAAAACGTAAGATATATATAAAAAAAAGCGTTTTGCACGCGAAAAGTGTGCAGGAAATTATTTATTCTTATTGCCATAATAACACTACAATATTATTCTATGAATTAATTTTTGTCCACGATTAACGTTGTTTAAAAACCGGCGTTTGTATATTTCGCGCACAAAACTCGTTCCTATTTTATATCGTATAAATAAAATAAACGTTTAAATTGTAATAAAACCGATTTATTTTATAGAATTTTCGTTTGAACCAACCGTGTACACGAATCGGACAGTCTTTCTATTTAACTTCATGTGGACGAATTATTGCAATTTTCGTACTGATACGCGCGACAGAACGCACGAATTATTATAGAATTAATTATTTTAATTTCTTTATATTTGCGTGGTTTTTATTTTACTGTGTATTTTTCTTGCAATTCCTGACATACTTTTATTTGGTTCAATTAAATCCGGTCTTTTAGCCTATTCTATGTTTTACGTAGAATTTTTTCCCTAATTTAAAAAAAAAAATTTAAAAGTTAATTAACGATAGAAATGAATACACACAAAATACATTCGCAAATTCGGCAAAAAAATAAAAAACATAAATTCGATTATTTAAAGAACCCGTCACGAAAAAGTATAACGTAAATATTGATTGAAAAGTGCGTATTATTGTGTTGCATTAGAATTTGCGGTGAAAGAGTCGTACGGGAAATGTGTGTATTTGATGCAAAATATAATTGCGAGTAAAAATATTGCTCGGTGTTAACGAAATTCGGAATTTTCTTTTTTTTATTTATAAATTTAAAATTTAAATATAAAATAGATTTACGAAGTGATAAATCGAACTGACGGCACAGAACACGGCAGGTGAAAAAAAAACGATAAAAGAGTGAAACTCTTACGTAATAACGTTGAAATACATATTATAATAGAGTAAAAAAAAAAAAACCGATTATCACGCGACATTACAAATATATTTATCGTAATTATTACAACGCTATAACAGGTATTATTATAATATGCCTAATGTGTTATACACGTGTATTGTGTTTTAAAAAAAAATCAACGAGACGCCGCGAAACAATGACCGATTGAATAAATTTAATATTCAACGGGCACGGCGGAGGAAAATTTATTTTAATTTTCAGAAAAAAAAAACAAATATTATACAGACGAACCGCGAAAATAAATTTCAAGTGTCAAATTAAAAATTAGACATTTTTCACCAGAACGACACGTAAATTCAAAAATAATCGAGTGGTGGTACGCGCAATATTTATACGTTTTATATGCGTTAATGGAACACGAACTTAAATAAATTTACCGTTAATTATACATAGAATTAATTTTTAAAAAAAAAAAAACAAATTCTTATATATTTAGTATGATTTTTTACGTGAAAAAAATATTTCTCCGCTTCTTTTCACCGCGCTTTGAACTAATATTGTTCTAATAACTATATATTGTTATATACACCGTCTGTATTTAAGTTAAACAACGTACAGAGTAATATTTTTCCCCCGAATAGAAACAGAAAAATATTAAAAGCGAAAAAATGTAATCGATGAAAAATAGATAAAGTCATTACAATCGAAAAAATATATATAAGTCGAGTATATAAACACGTGAAATACAGAAAAAAAAATCAAAATTTTTAAACGAATTAAAAAATTCAAATTATAGAGTCTACTCAAGGACGCGCCGTTTAAGTGTTTAAAATAAGTGTCAATGAAGTGGAGATGTTTGATAATGCCTCGTTGAATCTCTAATTATTCGCATTGTACGAATCGCTGTTTACATTTTAAAATTATTATTATACGCTCAACGAATGTTTCGTTTCGTTTTCTTTTTCTCTGAAGTACTCGTACGAGTTACGCGTATAACACCGACTATAAGCGAGCACAGCTGCATTACACAACAGAAAGTAATATATGACGAACAATTTTTAATTGTTGATTAATTTGACATATATTGTGTAATTTTCGTTACGTGTTGCGCTTCTTTTTTGTTTTATCTCGATCCGTTTTAAGTTCTACGATTTACAAGTGGACTGTACACAAGCATTTGAAAATTTCGTGTACTCGCGATATGCAATATAATCAATATACGAAACGTTGACATTCGCGTTCAGTTCATTATCGGTCGTATTGATGTAAAAACGTAAAATTTCACCCGCTGCTGCAGAAAGCGACGTAAACGCTACGACGATTGAAATATTTCTCGTACATATCGAAATAATTGTTTAATAATTGAACGTACGAAAATATTAAAAAAAAAATTGTATATCCTTTTTTTTCTTTCTCTCTTTTTCAGATTAGCTTTTTATCGGTGAACTCGGTAACCGGATGGACAGTATGATTACCAGGTACGTACCATAATAAAACGTTTGACATTTTAATTGATAACGTCTGTGTCTAGAAACGAGCGTGGGCAACATGTTGTAATATACATGCCACGTATTACGTATATTGTGTAGACAACAGCGTCCGTTGCACGGATATTCGACAAAAAAACGCGCGATAATTTTTATTCGATTCAAAATCGTTGTTTAAAAAAAAAAAAAAAAATTAAAAAGAATGAATATTTTTTACACTTTTGCACCGTGATAAATACATATTTTAAATTCAACTTCAATTGTACTAGGAAACCGCGAAACGAAAAAATTATTATATATATATATTTTTTTTTTTTCTATCGAGGATGGCTCTCGCATTTTGTAAACATAATTCTTCCGTATAAAACTTTTGTTTTGGTCAAATCGTTGGTTTTCAAACATCTGTCAGCGAAATGACGCAGCGGGCAAGTTTACTGCGACATTTTACCACTATAATTTTATCGCTTTATTTCAATTTTCTTCGTTTTAGAAAATCTAATCTTCAATAATAAAAATATATTCATAAAATACCTATTTTGTATTTTTAATTATTTAAAATATAAAGGTGGAGAATATGTATTGTGCCAATATTAAAAGTATGTGTGAAGAAACGGAAGATTTTTGAGTGAGAGTAGGCGTACACCAAGGATCTGATTTAAGCCTTTACATGCAGTTTTCTATGATAACGGATGAAGCCACAAAAGAAATACAAGGGAAAGTACCATGGTGAATGTTGTTTGCTGATGACATAGATTCGATAGGAGAAAATAGGGAGGAAATTAACAAAAGACTTGATGTGTGAAAATTAGATCTGAAAGGAGAGGGATTAAGGATTAATGGGAGTAAGTATATAGATTACGAGTCTGGTGAAAGAGAATAAGTAGATGAAACGATGATGAGTGTAATGACAATAAGCGGAGACGGGGTAAGCGAGGTGAAAAGTTTGAAGTATTTGAGATCCTTTATACAAAAGAACAGAGGTTTTGACGAGTATGTGAAACATAAGATTAAGTGCGGATGGATCAAGTGGAGAGAAGTGTCTGGTGTTTTGAGTGATAAGAAAATTCCAATGTAATTGAAGTTCGATAAGTGCGTAATGCGACCGACTATGTCGTGTGGTTCGCAGTTTTATGCGGCGACCCAGGAAATAAAGCAGAGAATGAGTGTAGTCGAGACGAGAGCGCTTAGATGGATGAGCGGGGCGACAAGAGAAGATAGGATAAGAAATGAGTATACGAGAGGAAGCATAGAAGTAGCGTCGATCGTGGAGAAAGTGAGGGAGAATGGACTTAGGTGGTTTGGTCTTGTTATGAGGAGGGGAGTTTCGGAAGCGGTAAGAACAGTTATGGAGATGAATGTTGAAGGAAGAAGAGGAAGACGGAAGAAGAAGTAGTTGAATGCGATTGAGTGCAATATGAGGGCTGTTGGTGTGTGCGTGAAAGATGTGAGAGATCGCGTCACGTGTGGGGAGGTTTAGAACAAAGATGGCCGAGCCCAAATAGTTGGAATAGAAGCGAGTGAGGAGAAGAAGAAGAGTAGCGCGCAGAATTATTATACGTGTGGGGGGGGGGAGGGGAACTCAACAAATTAAATAATTACGCGTTTATTAGATCGCCTTGGGACGGACACGCTGTGTGTGTGCAAAGCGGTGAATTTTTTTTATCTAATAATATTAGAAGAAAAAAAAAACTCGTACATAATTACCGCCTACCACAGTGTTTATAAAATTATGTGTGCCTTATACAATATATACATATATATATATATATATACACGGCTCAGTGTCGAATAAACGATTATTATTATCGGTTTTAAAAACCACTTCGCAGTCCGGTTCTGCGATTTGTTTCCATGTTAGTTTTCACGCGTGATCTCCTGCGCAGTTTCGTTTCCGTAATCCACGAGCGTGTTTTTCTGCTCAATCAATCTCTTAATTCGTCGTCCGCAAAAGTAAATGAGTAAAAACCGTTTCGATGTCTAGGAAAAATTTCGCGTCAAAACGACAAAAGTCATTCGACGAATTTCCGGATAAAGTACAGATCATAGGAAGTAAGCAATAAACGTCCGCTTAATAGATGTCATGATTACAGTAAGGCTGGACCGTTATGTAATTTTGTTAGATTTAAATGTCACTCGATTTGGAACATTTTTTTTTTTTTTTACTTAACCGCGTATGTAGTTAGATTTTGTATATTATTTCTCATTTGACAGCGGCGATTTGATTCCTAAATGATTTATTTAGGTCATTTTCAAAAGTCACAAAAACATTTCGGAAACATACTATCCAGTACAAAATGGGAACAAATGACAATTTCACGAGTACAAAAAAAATTATAACGAATTTCTTTTTTTTTCTTACGATAATTTTAAACGAACTCGCACATTAATTCACTCTCAGTGTTAGCGTCGTGTGTATTTTACGGCTATTGGATAACGACGAGTGTCTCCTTCAGACAATAATATTGAAACGTCGTTATTAATTTATTAATTACCATTTTTTTTGTTTTTTTTTTAAAATAATTTCCACCCGAACAACTTATTATTTATTACAATTCGTGACTATATAGTTAATATTTTTATATACGAATATTCTGATTTTAACTAGTCGACAAATATATTCGATTAGTTTTTTTTTTTTTTGGATAATTGGTATTCGATTAGGTATGACATTATACGAGACGACCGTACGTTTCTATAATTATTTACGATATTATTTTTTTTCCGGACATATTTATGACGCGTAGTCGCGATTAAATATCAATTTTTTAATTATTACTACTGAATAACACGTAAGCAGAAGTGTTTTCAGACGTGCGAACGAATCATTATTATTACGTATATCTCATACACGCGGTCCATTAATCATGACGTGTTTTAGTATTTATATTTTAAATTTCACAATTTATTTCGGTACGACGTGCCCGTTATGTTCTCACATTGCTCTCGTGTGTGTTTCGCGCCGCAGTGCGCGAAATTTCTCCTCGAATTTCCGTTTTAAAATATTTAGTAAAATCAATTGTAAGAACGGAGCTAGGAACGTGTTTTTATTATTATTATTTACGTCTGTACCCGACGATTTTACCCATACAGTCATACCTCGTTTCCCCGGTAACAAATTGTAATCTAGTTGGTATTTATTAGTGAGATTATTATTTTTCGATTTTCTCAATAACGTTTTCGAGCGCACGAAAGAACTACCGAAAAATCAAACATAAAAACGGTAAAAACGCGATTTCGTCAACAACAAAAAAAAAAATCGATATTATATTAACGGTCGTAGAAAATTGAAACATTTATCGAATACAACTTTGTATAATATTAAAGAAAACAAAAAAAAAAGCCGTTAAAAAACTTTCTTTTAATTTCGGAGACTATTTTCGCATGGCGATTATACGTTTCGAAGCGTTTGATGTTCGTAAAAAGGATTAGTTTATTTTTTTTGCATACAACCAAAACATTGTTAAAAAATATAAGCAATCGATTGTTATAGTGATTGCAATACGTACTCCAAAAATCTTTATCCAATCGGTTCACTCGAACGACATTCACGCGGCTCGCTACACGCGCACATATTTGTTTTTTTTTCTCGAAAAACACAAACCGTATACTCGAAAAATAATTATCATCGTTAACAACGTCCTTGACGACTCTACGATTTTTTTTTTTTTTTTAAATAAAATAAATAATAACGAAAATCGGAAGGTCGTTCGGCCGTGCGTGCACCGCACTACGCAGCTACCAGGAAACGCTCATTGATACAAATTGTACTAGACATCGCGTTCGTAAATATTTTCATCACACAAGAACAGTGCGTTTTTACGTATTTCGATTCGTCGTCCGGCTGCGAGCGTTTGTTTTTCCTCGTCGGAATATTTTTTGTGTTGGACGAGGAAAAAAAATAATATCCCCGATTATACTCATCGCGTATAATTGATAAGTGGCACTCACTCATTCGTTGGAATTTCAGACGGCGATTCTCCGTTTTGTATATTAGTGCGCAGAAGAAGAAAAAAAACTCTCCACGGTTTTTTTTCTTTTTTTTTTTAACGTGATCTGATTTAGGCGCGATATATCATCGAATCAAACGGAAATACTGCAGATAATAATTGATAAAGGAAAAAAATAAAACATTTTTTTTTTTTTTGCGTTTCGGTTTTTAACGCGTGTGTAATATGTCGTCGTGGTTTTTTTTTTACAATAGGTAACAACGCGCCGCGTGTTTCTATAAACAATAAGATGCGTTTTTAAAAATTATTTAAAAAAAAAAAAAAAATTCTAAAACGGTTTTTATCCACTTGTCCAAGTCGCGTCGTAATAAATTCGATTATAAAACAATTGTGATTCAGTTCGATCCGCATAAAATTATCGTCGAAATGTCGAATTACGAGGACGAAAGTTGTTTCTCAGGTAAGTTCTTACGCGTAACGTACATGTACCTTTGAATTAACCGTATGACAATTTTCGATTCAATGTACGGAACTCGTCACGCAACGGTTCCATTCGGTCATATATTTCACGTGAGAAGCCATTCGAATTATACATGTATATAAAAAAAAATGTATTTAGTATTTAGCATTTTACGTTCTTATGACAATATAAAAAAAAAAAAACATTTATGTTTCCACAACGGAAGTTTCTCTTTTTTTCCCCCCAAATAGATATATGCATATTTCTCTCGAGTGTTTTCCGTCCACATAAATAAAATATTATAAAACGTCTATAGAAAAAAAAAAAAAAACTGTCGATTACCGAGTAAAAACATCACTTGAATATTTTCGTGAAATCTTTCAATTTTATTTGACCCCTCGTTTGTCCAGAATTTTATATTTAAAAAAAAAAAAAATTGTTATCGTTTGTTTACAACAATAAAGTTTCACCTCCAACAAGTACCGTGTCGTAATTGGTTAGTAAGAATTTATTTTTGGTTTTACAGAATTGAAAAACGATTATTTTTTTATATATATATATATATAATTCACTACACACAGTTTTAACGGTACGATTCCATTTCAGAATTATCTCGACTTTTACATTTTCCGCCAAAATAATTTTCTGCGTGTAATGCGGACGTTTCTCACATTTCCTGACCGTATTTGGTAATGTAGGACACGCACACGTCCTACGTGTGAAATTACTGTACGCTCATTGTTAGGGGAGATATTCTTCTTATGACGTCAAAAACACTAAATAATCATGGAAATACGCAATTGAAAATGACATTTTAAAATTGTTATAGTTGATTGAAAGAAAAATATACTCTAAATAATTTTTATATATAGAATTTTGAATTCTATATACTGCGGCAAACCGCGAATGTAATATTTATTATAATAATCTAATATGCGCCTGTTTTTTTTTTTTTTTTTTTAAATGCTAACCTCGTGACGACACGGTATCTGCATTGATGGACGAAAACCGTTTTATGCGCAAAATTGTCTTTTTACAGCAGTATCGATTTATTATAATTATTAATTAATTTTTTTTTTTCGACTATAACAACAACAGTCACTCGGAGTGGGATCGCGCGCGCGCGCAAACGTCACGGATAGATAAATACCTCACGTGGAAACGGTGTTGTTTTTTCAGATTACAATCAAAACGTTGCCTTGTTCTAGTAGGACTGGTGATATTGGCCGCGGTAGTCTCGTTCCTGGTCGTGTACTCCCATCATGCAGTCGACGAAGACGTTCCCGACCCGGAGTTCCCGTTGCCGCCGTCCAGCATGCGAATGGGAACGTACGGCAACGCCGGCGTCGTATCCAACGGCGGACCGTGCGCACAAATCGGAGTGTAAGAGAATAACGATTAAAAACGCTCGTAGAACGCGTTCAGTAGACGCGGGCGCGTATACCGTCGTGTGTTCAGAGTTGGTGCAAATATGGTTTTTGTAAAAAAAAAAAAAAAAAAAAACGCAATAGTACACGATATAATTTGTTGTCATACGAATTCCGCCGCCGTATTTCTATGCGCGGTCGCGAGTCGAAAAGGATTTGAAAAAAAAAGTCGAAATTTGCAACGAAAAGGATTTAAAACCGGCGACGCGCCGTAGGTGAAAACGCAGCGCGCTCGCGTACCGCGAAAATACGCGAAAGACGTTGTAAAAATCGAAATGTTTACGCCGACAATTATTGTTGTTATAAACCCGTAGGGATGTGCTTTCGAGTGGCGGGAACGCCGTGGACGCCATGATAGCTACGATGCTGTGCGACGGCGCTCTGTGCCCGGAATACATGGGCTTGGGCGGTGGATTTCTAATGAGCGTCTATAACGCGACGACGAAGAAAGTAACGTCGATCAACGCGCGTGAAACTGCTCCGGCCGCGGCGCACGCCTCGATGTTTGTAAACAATCCCAAACACTCTGTGACCGGTACGTATGCGTGTGTACGTATTTATTGCTAGCAATAGACACGCACGTGATTTTACAGAACGAAAAATGTTCTCGACTACTTTCGTACGTATAATACACTCGTAAAAACAAAAAAAAAAAAAACCCCCCGTGTAAATGTCTTGTGAACGTATATGACGCGTATTGCAGTGCGTTGCACACGTCGTATCTTAAAAAATTAACGTGAAAGAAAACCGAACTCGACTTAAAAGTCAGCGTTCTTATAACACTGGCGAAAAAACGAGATAAAAAACGCTTTGGAAGTGTTTTTCGGTCTAGACGCACATTTGTGAAAATAATTATTTTGAAATCGATACGTCTGAGAAGAAAAAAAAGACTTATTAACACGTCGGCCGCGCATTATTGCGTATCGTCGTATACATGTATTGATTTCGATTTCGAAAATGTCTAGGCGGACTGGCGGTCGCGATCCCAGGAGAACTCAAAGGCTACGAGACAATACATAGGTTGTACAGTAGCGGAGTGTCGTGGCAGTCGTTGTTCGAGCCGACTATAAAACTGTGCGAAAAAGGTATGCAGATCAGCGAACGTCTGGAAATTAACTTGAGGAATAACGAAGCCTTGGTGAAAAACGATCCGTTGCTCAGGTATGACGGGAATAAATACCGTGTATTGACTCTATTGAATGCGTATGATACATGAATGAGTATGGACATTTCGGCATCGGAGATGGGCGTAATTACGAGTGAGTGGGGGGGGGGGTATATGAGTGATAGATCCTCTCAGATTTGGTTTTTTTTTTTTACGCAACACATTGTCCCAATGTGTAAAAGAATAAAAAATTATTATCATCAAATGTATTAGTATTTATCTAAACGCATAATATTTCTCGGTTTATTAACCGATAACTGTACCGACTTGTATGACGATGCGGTTAGATTAGAACACCGAAGAAAAGTGTATGTTGAAATAACGTACTCAACAGTCAATTGGGTGAGAAACGAAGAAAATTAGAATTTTTTTTTTTTATATGTATAATATAAAACGTGTCGTCGTGTTTATTAAATAAAATATAGAGTACAATTTACTTTAGCTTTGATGTGAATGTCGTAAGGGCTGTTGTTAAAATTATGAGGGGAGGGGAGGGTTGTCCAATGATAAATTTCATATCCCCCCCCCGCCCACACTCGTATGGCATTCGTTCGTATGAAACAATTCACCGTTCGGCGGCAACTTGAATAACTAACCCGTTATGATCCGTTAGGCGCACTTGGTTCGACGAACAAACCGGGCACGTGAAGAGAGCCGGAGAGACGTACAAGTTACCGAAGTTGGCGGAAACGATGAGAATCATCGCGAAAGAAGGCGCAGACGCCGTGTACAACGGTTCGCTGACGCGTCAGCTGATAGACGATTTAAAGACGGCCAACGGCATTATCACGGAAGAGGACTTGGCGAATTACGAGTGAGTGAACGGGCGCTGTTGTCGTTTGACGGGAAATGTCGTTCCCCGGTCAAACAGGATTCCGCCGCGGTGTTTAACTGCTCGTTAACGCGCGCGCGTCATAATGATTCGCGCGTGTGCTTTCGTTTAGAGTCGAAGTCGAAGAATCCTTTGCGGTGGACCTGAAGAGCGGACACACGGTACACGCGGGTTCACCGCCGGGTTCCGGCATAGTGTTGGCGTATATCCTTCGGATATTGGACGGCATGTTACCAGCACCGAACACCGGTTTGGACGCCCATCGGTTGGTGGAAGCGTTCAAATTCGCGTACGGCGAAAGAAGTCACTTGGGCGATCACAGATTCGTGAACGTGTCCGACGTGCGTACGCGGTTTTTTATTTCCATTTCTTTTCGCCATTTGCCATTAATAATAACGGATGATTTTTTTTTCTTTTGTAGATCTACGATAAAGTGAAATCGGATAGTCACGTGGCCAGCGTACGGGCTAAGATGTCTGACGAGTTCACTTCGTCCGATCCGAAATATTACGGTGCCGATTTCGATATACCGGTGGACCACGGGACGGCCAACATAGTGGTAATCGATTCGATGGGAAACGCCGTTGTAGCCACCAGCACGTTAAACACGTAGTAAGAATACAAAAAAAATAAAATATTTTTATTTTATCATTCAAAGACGATTCAAAACACAATAATAATAATAATAATAATAATAATAATAATATTAATCAGTAACGGCGTCTCGTATCGATTTCATTGTCGTTTATAGTTTTGGTTGTGGTTTCGTGTCGCCCAGTACCGGTATCATTTTGAACAACGAAATGGATGATTTTTCTACGCCGGGTCTCGTAAACTTCTATGGGATCCCGTCTTCGCCGGCCAATTTCATTGAACCGGGCAAACGGCCGATGTCCTCGATGTGTCCAACTATGATAACGGACCGGAACGGTGACTTCGTCCTCGGAATAGGAGCGGCAGGAGGGTCGAAAATCACTCTAGCCACAGCCCAAGTGAGATATTATTCCGTGGATTTGTCTTCTTTGTTATTTTTTTACTTCTACGATATTTTTAAATATTCGAAATAAATTACGTTTACGATTCTTTGAACGTGTGACAGCGACGTCAGTGCCGATTTGAATTGAATATTTTATTTAATACACTTAAAATACTTACCTAACCAATCTGAATTAATGCGCGTATTATTAAGACTACGGAGTAATTAAATATTGTACACGGCGATTTAGTGTTATTCGTACAGTGATATGTAGTTATTTTAAAGTATCAATCGTATTGCAGTGTTACAAAAATTCAATTCATTTCATTTCTAGGTGTCTGCCCTTAAATTATGGTACAACAAATCACTGAAGGAGTCGGTAGATAAACCTCGGATTTACCACCAACTCGTGCCGATGAAAATCGATTACGAATACGGAACGACCAGGGTAAGTGAGGAGTACTGTCAAACACCCACCGATATGTATTTATCAAAATAATTCAATTTCTTTTAGGATGTAGTACAACAACTGAAAGACATCGGCCATTCGGTGAAAAGGTTGAGAAACTCTATAGGTTCAGCAGTGACGGCTATTTCGAAATCTTCTTTTGGAATGATCGAAGCGATGCCGGATTTCCGACGACCAGGCAATTCATCTGGATATTAAATCGATTGTTTTTAATACATTTCTGTTACATAACGTCGTATCGTATAAGTTCCTAAACCGCTTTTAATCTTTGACGACAATATTATGTCCCCATTATTATTGTGAACAACGTTCTTTCAAATATACTATTACGTAAAAATATATCTTTATTATTTTATTATTGCTATGTTAAAAATAATAATATTATACGATTGTTATTTCACTTCTATTCCGTAATTAAACGGTACTTATTGTGCGTGTGAAGCGTTAAAAGATGACGAGTGTCTGTTATACTGTGAAATAGATGCTTTATAGGCGATTTACCGATTGACAGTGTCATTAAAAATTAGTTTTTATAAATGCGTATTTAATATAATACCGAAAATAGTTTTCAAAGAATGTGTTTTGAACGCTATACGAAAAACTCGGCGCGAATAAAATTATTTTATTAATACCTATTTAAATAATATTAGAAAGTATTTCGAATTTTACACGTGTTCAAACTATTGTAGTGCACGAGTAATTAGCATAGTTTAAATATGTATTTTTCAACTGACAGTCAGTCTGTGTGAACGACAATATGGTAATAAGTAATAACTTTTAAAATTTTACATTATTCAATAGTCGTCGTATTCGATAATCAACAAATTACAAAAGTGATATTTTGTAATAACAATCTATCATCATAATCGTTACGTTTACGTCTTTTTATGAGGAAAAAAAAACTTTTTTCTTTTTTTTTCAAAAAAACATCTGGAAACCGTATCCGTATTTTTAGTTCAGTGCAAATGACGCTTTCATTTGCACGATGTTTCAAATACACGTTATCCAATGAAATTCGTTCAAAACTTGTATTTTCAACACGTAATACCCGGGCGTAAACCTCCACTCCCCCTCGTTGACTGTGTGATCCTTTACCTCGAGTTCACCGTTAAATCCGCCATATTTAAGTGCGTGTCGTCGATACTTTTCGGATTTTCAACAAGTTGTTAGTATTCTGATGTTCCTATATCGAAATATTCGCAATAATTTTTCGTCTACCACATTGTAATCACGTGCGTCGTTTAAGTTTTTCCCTAGCCGGACGATGTTTTGATCGGCCCAAATACGAATATTTCTTTTTCACGATATTTTTTTATTTTTTATTACTGGTATTTATCTCGGTCCAAACTCCGAATGTACTTCGTTAGAAAAAAAAAAAATACAAGCCCGGATCGAGGAGATTGCACGCTCGTGAAACTCCGGAGACCAGCTCGATTATTATCCGGCTTAAGTTAAACGAACAATAACAAAACGTACTGAGAAAACCAAATAAATATTTCGGATTTAATATATGTTTTTTTTAATATCAAATTGATATTATCAACTCTTCACCACTGTCCGCTACGAATGTTGTAGCGGATACTATGTCACCTCCTGCCACAGCCAAAACATTTTCGATGAATCAACACCTTTGCGGTGACGTCCAACGGAATCGGATGAAAAAAAAGTCACATTCGTTTAAACGCGCGTAAAATCGGACCTCGCTGCAAATCGTTCGAATATCGGACCGTTCGGATTGTATAAGTTTCGTTTGCAAGCATTTGTAATTCAACGTAATTCAGTGTCGATTTGCAGTCGTACAACCTTCAATGTGTGAAAATCAACGGTCGAATTACATGAAATGTCTCGAAGTAAAAAAACTTCTCGCTTATTTTTTTCCCGTTCGCGTATTTCTTTTTTGTAATTTTTTTTTTACATTGCATCAGCCACGTTAATAATCAACGAACTTAAGAACCACCACGTACAACGTGTACTGATTATCGGATTGATTACGAGTTTTAATTGGCATCGTTTAGCACACATTTTAATGGATTTTCGTGTGTGATAAGAAATCACGACGATTATTATACTACTATACCATATTATAACATCTACAGGTACCATATCGACGGTGGCTATAATACGAATGTATGATTGAAACGAATTCTTTTTCCATACTCGACCGCGGAACAGTGCGGTTAGGTGCTGCTGTTATAATATAAAATAATTATAAATAATAAGTCTGTCGGTTCCGTTCCGTTCGCGCGTATAATAATATAAAATCGAGAGAAGAAAAAAAACACCGAATTCCGTCCACGGTTGCGTGTCTTCGTCACAAATGGACAGAAATCGTTTGGAAGAGGACTTCGTCAAAGAACGAATTTCGTTCGACGACGCGACCGACGAAACGCCAATACTGAAAAGTCGGCGAAAAAAAAGTAGGTCGGTGTATTTGGATTTTACGAAAAAAATTAATACTTTTTTTTAACGCCTGATTCGTACGCGCGATAAATAATACACGAACAGTGAATTTTATTTGAATATTCAATACGAAAACTGTACATTTTTCAATTATTTCTCCGGGGGGGGGGGGGGCGAAAGAGAAATTCGTATAAAAAAACGTATTTTAAAAACTGTAAGACGAGTTTAAAAATTTTTTTTTAATAATATACGTTTGAAATGGTTAAATTAAATTTAAAAAATACACACACATACACGCATATATAATATAATAAATTATACCTAATTAACGTTTTTATATTTATTGATATATATTTTTAAAGCTCGCTTACACGTAACACGTATAGAGTTAAACGTTATCTACCCTATACGTAACCTCTTGATATTCACTTTGCAACTCGATATAGTAATAAAATAATAATAATCGATTTATATTTCTTCTATTTAATTGGATGTCGATAAATCTTATAGTTAACGTGATTTTTTTTTTCCATTTCGAAAGTAACATTTTCGTATATCATAGTATTGTAATTATTAACGTAAAATAATTATATTATTACGTTAATAACTACAATGCTATTTTATCACTTTCTCCTTTTTTCGACAAAAGGATAAAACAATTATTTCAAATTATTCGACTTTTACATTATATTCGTCCAACTCCAAAAACGGGTATGTCGAAAACGTTACGAGATTTTTGCGATTTCTCCTGTCGCTCGAGAAACCCACGAAAAACGTGTTACCCCTTACCTACACGCTGTGCACGACATTTTTCAACACTCGTGTTGAATGGTAACCACTCGTAAAGGAAAATTATATAAAATCATTTTCAATCACTCTATAGAATCTTGAATATAACAATTGTATTAATAACGTTAAAAATAAATATTTGAATCACTCGACAAAAAAAAGAAAATCGTAATAAATACATATTCCGCCGTACAAAGAGCAGAGTGAAATTTTTTTTTTATAAATATTTGCGTGTATTTACACTATCGGATTATTTACACTATTTTCTTCGGTGAAATTATTTTACTGTTTGAATATAATTTTTTTTTTCTACGCTTATATACTTATAAGTGTAGAAACTTAATTAAAGTGCGATTTCGTTAAGTACGTTTTGAAACAGAGCTTGAAGCGCAGCGTAGCTGTTATTATAAACCGTATATGACGTGTTCGAAATAGATATTATGATAATTTCAGACGTTAATTAATGGTATCGGTAAATTTCGACGGAATTTTTCTTTTTTTTTTTAATATATATATATAAAAAGACAAATCGCGGCGTTTGAAAATGGGAGGGGGGGGGAAACGAAATTCGAAACGCATTTGAACAATATTTGAGAAATTGTTCTCGTTTTCTCAGATCGCGGACGAAATGGTATTGCATCGTTCTAGTCGGGCTCTTCGTATTGGCGGCCATAGTTTCGTGTCTGGTGGCGTTCGACGAAAACGCCGTGGCCCTCGTCCACCAAATGATCCGGACATCCGACCCGGAATCGCCGTTGCCGCCGTCCAGCATGCCGATGGGCGTTTACGAAAAAGCCGGTATCGTGTCCACCGGTTTGCCGTGCGCACAGATCGGAGTGTAATATATCGCGTATTTATTATATATTTTAAAATACTGCGATTGCTTGTTGTAGAGGACATTTGTTTTTTCTTTTTTTTTGTCAATGGAGACATTCAATGAGCGTAATTTGAAAGAAACAAATACAAAATTCGCCGTTGTACTCAAAAGACCGAAGAGAGGGACGCCGACCGTCCCCGCATAGAATTCGTATCCGTTAGCCGCGTTGATTTCCGTACTATTCTAAAATATCCTCGAGGACTTATGACTGGTCTTTTGCACGCCGTAGAAGCCGAAAATCACAAAAACAATACACTTTTGTCGTTGTCGCGTATTCCGAACAACTACGTCGTCATTTTTAACGCGACCGGACTGTTTAACTTACTAAAAACCGTTAGACACCGTTCCGCGCGTATTTCTACGGATTAAAATACCGATTTATACCGACGAAATCATCACAGAATCGCGGTTTTCCGCCTATAAACGGTTTACGTTTTTTTTTTTATGTTTTTATGTTTTTTGTTTTTCGTCTTTTCGAAACAGAGATGTGCTGTCCAGAGGCGGAAACGTCGTGGACGCTGCCATAGCTACGATGCTGTGTGACGGTGCTCAGTGTCCGCAGTGCATGGGCGTGGGCGGCGGTTTTATAATGAGCGTGTACAACGCGACGACCAAGAAAATAACGGCGATCAACGCTCGTGAAACGGCTCCGGCCTCGGCGACCACCGCGATGTTCGTTAAAAATCCGAAAAATTCCGTTCACGGTGCGTTATAAACCGTTTATATAAAGTTCACGTAAAACCGATATTATTATTATTATTATTAATTGCTTACAGCGATTTAATGAAACAACTTATTTTTGAAATCGTGAAGTTTTTCTTAGCGCAGTGGTGATTCCCAAACAGTGGTGGTCCGCGGATTTATCTCGAATGATCGGCGGTGTCGGAGTACTTTCTTTGACATAAACGTTTTAATTCGAAAACAATTTTAACTTAGAAATTGAAGAATACACCGTGTCGCGTTTCACCGTACGAAACGAACGAGATTTTCTATTCCGTGTTCTATACGCGGTTTGCTTTGATGTAGCAACAAGAACGCCACAACTCGAATTGAGTTGGGAGCCACTGCTATACAGTATATTTGGCCCGATCCCGTTCTTCCCTTTCGAATGACAAAGTTATTAATTTTTTTTTTTTATATATATAGAATTGAGCTATAAAAAGAAATTATTCTTTTAAATTCGTATTTTATGAAAAATTTACAACTCGTATGGGAAAGAAATCTTTTCGTGACAAAAAATTTTTTTTTTATATATATAATCTCTACGAGTCGTGATGATTTTATGCCGATAAACAAGAGAAATATTATCGTAAAATAATTATTCGCGTAATATATTATTGTTTTTCCTAAGCACTTATAAACGAGCCGAAAATTTCAAAAAACGTTTATTTGATAATTGCATTTGTCGTTTAAAAATCCACATAGGAGGTTTGGCGGTCGCAGTTCCCGGGGCAATCAAGGGCTACTCGACCATATACAATTTGTACGGTGGCGGTGTTCCATGGGAAACGTTATTCGAACCGACTATAAAATCGTGTGAAGAAGGCATTAGAGTCAGTAAATCTCTAGAGAGCAGCTTGAAGAATTTCGAGCACTTGATAAAAAATGACGCGGTACTCAGGTGAAAAAAATCACAGTAGATTTATGTTCTTATTTACGACGGAGTCCAGTGTAATGTTAATATTAAGATCGAGTTTTGTTAATTTTCTTCCGTCATTCGCCCGTAGACATACTCTGTTCAACGAACAATCGGGACGCGTGAAAAAATCCGGAGAAACGTACAAGTTACCGAAATTGGCGGAAACGTTAAGGGTCGTAGCGAAAGAAGGCGCCGATGCCGTGTACAACGGGTCGCTGACTTCTCGATTAGTAGAAGACATAAAAAAAGCAGGCGGTATAATCACGGAAGACGATTTCGCCAATTACGAGTAAATATAAAAACGCGTATAATAGCAATATATTGACACGAATATATTTATAATTCTCATTGGATTTTCAGCGTCGAAATCGAGGAATCTTTCCCGGTGAATTTAAAAAACGGTTACACCGTGCACGTTGGTCCGCCGCCCGGATCCGGGATTATATTAGCGTACATCCTTCGGATACTGGACGGGATGTTACCGGCGCCGAACGCTGGCCTAGACGCACATCGTTTGGTAGAAGCTTTCAAATTCGCGTATGGCGAAAGAAGTCATTTGGGCGATCATAGATTCGTGAACGTGTCCGAAGTACGTCGTTCAATCCGCGACAAACGAGCCGTTTAAACATGACGCTTCTTCTAAAATTTCGTTTCAATATCTTTACGTTTTACGCTTTTAGATTTACGATAAAGTGAAGTCGGACGGTTACATAAACACGATACGGAGTAAAATATTCGATAATTTCACTTCGTTGGACCCGAAATACTACGGTGCTGATTTTTATGCGCCAGACGATGACGGAACCGCCAACATAGCATTGACCGATTCGATGGGAAACGTGGTGTTAGTTACGAGTACAATAAACACAAAGTAAGCGTGTTATAGTTATCGTTAGGGACCGGGAATTTCGAGTCTTTTCATTCGCATTCTCAACCCCAACAGCTCTAGATTACATTATAATGGATATTTAAAAAAAAAAAAAAAAAACGTAAATCAAGTCATTGAATCGATATTTCAATAATTATCTAATTGAAAACTGTTTAATCGGCTCTTTTCCAAACGCACATATAACTAACAACACCGATCGGTGTTCGAAATCGTTTAATTGACCTTAGACAATCAAGAATTATCCCTATTCGATTCTTATTACTCGAGCGACTCACCAATTGCGCTTATATTTTAGCTTTGGTTCGGGATTCGTGTCTCCTAGTACGGGTATCATTTTAAACGACGAAATGGACGATTTCTCAACTCCCGGAGTCGTGAATTATTACGGGCTCCCGTCTTCGCCATCGAATTTCATAAAACCGGGCAAACGGCCGATGTCTTCAATGTGCCCAACTATAATCACAGACAAAAATGGCGATTTCGTTCTCGGAGTCGGAGCGGCAGGAGGATCGAAAATCACTCTCGCCACTGCCTATGTAAGTTAAATATAATTACGTTTTTGATATTTTAAATAATAATAATTTCTTAGTGGTTTTTTTTTTTTTTATAAAACAATTATTACGAAATAATTAATAAAACTGCAGTTTCTAAATATTAATTCGTGATTAATATAATATGATAATATCGGTCGCTAAAAATCGATCTCCGTAATTATTGGCAATAGTTGATTTTAATTGCTATTGCGATGTAACTGTTACGTATCACGTGATTTCACGTCAAATTAATTAAATAAATATCTCATGAGTAATTAGTGAACATTAGAATTTTACTGAAATTTTGTCACAACAATTTGTACGAATTCGTTCCGGTTTATAATAACATAATTAACACTTACAGTTAATCATATAATGTGCCGGCTATACGAATTTCCAGGTGACTGTCCTCAAATTATGGCATAATAAAACACTGAAGGAATCGATAGACGCGCCGAGGATTTACCATCAACTCATGCCCATGGAAATTCTTTATGAATACGGAGTGACCAAGGTATAATAATAATAATAATAAAACACTTGTTTAGGATTAGATTGATCGTGATGTTTTCCATTTTAGGATGTAATAGAAAGACTCAAAGCTATTGGTCATCCAGTTAAACGGTTAAAAAATAAACTGGGCTCGGCGGCGTCGGCTATTGCGAAATCCTCACTGGGAATGGTCGAAGCCATGCCAGATTTCCGTCGACCCGGGAACTCGTCGGGATATTAACAAGACTATATTACATAATATGCTAACGGATTATTTCTAAGAATATAAACTGTTAGCAAAACGACCGTATTCGTTTAAATTTATCCATCTAATATTTATAGTGATATTTCTGCAAATATCCTCTACATTCTCCTAATAATTACAATACGCACATATCCTTAAACTTTCCTGGTAATAATTTACTTACCCGTAACACAATCCAATCTATTTTATGTTTAAAATACTACGTACGTACATCGAATTCCTTTAAATGAGAATTGCGAATAAATTAAACTGACTTCTTTAACTACTTAGAAACTGTATAATATTGTGTTTGAAAACGATTTTAAAATGTAGACACTCAATTATATTTGCAGCGTCGAATACTGTTGTTTAGACACAGGTCAAAATAAAAAGATTAAAAAATCTCGTATGAAAATTAACGTATATCTAAAACGGAATACATCATGTTGTTCACATGATAATCATAAATGGATTACCGTGTATAGATAAATGTATTTACTTTTGCAGACATTTAATATATATATACGTATATTTATCTATTTAATAGATATCAGCTCGAAAAGATTCAAATATACGTTAATTTAGTACCGTAGAAGTTGTGTAAAAAAAAAAAAAACAAAACCAAATCGTACTATACGAATTACAAAATGAAAACGCAAAAAAAAAAAAAAAACCTTGTGTGCTACATAAATATTCATTGATAGAAAATACGTACTTATGACTAGCTGCTGAAGGTTAAAAGCAAACACTGTCGTTGAAGTAGGGCGGTGTGAAAATCACGAAGTGTTCATAACGTTAAATCTTCGGTTATTCGTGATCTAACTTAGAGTATTATTTGTTAGGAAAACAAAACAAAAAAAAAAAAAACCTAGAAAAGTTATCGATAACATTCGTTATTACGGCGTTCAACCATTTATACAAACGATATCAACGATTTATAAATACGCGATTAATCATTTTTAAACGTGTATAGTACTAATATATTTTCATATTCGCCATTTGACGTTTCGCCGCGTACAGTACTCGTACGACAAATAATCGAACGCGCAGTGTTCATGCAAATGCACTCGGTCAATTACGGTGTACAATATTTACATCGCACTTTGCAGTTTACTCGCGATTTTTTCTCCTTAATCATTTAATTTTTTCACAGGAATTTCGTGATTTAAAAACAATCGGATTTTAGAACACCGTCCGTTTTTTTTTTTTTTTTTTTTTTTTGCTTTTCGTTTTATTCATTTTTTTATTAAATTTAAACAATTTTAACAACAATTTTCTTTCCAATTAACGACATGATTAGCAGCAGGTATTTATAATTAGTTTGAATCGATTAAAATCTTTTTAATTCAATTTTTATACTTTTAAGTGGTTTTATTCGATTTACAGGATCGAATTTGACGTGCGTACACGCAGTTTAAAACATTAAAATTCGCATAAAAAAAAAAAGAAAATGTTAAAAATTTGGGGGTTTTGTCGATTCCGCCGTTTTGATATTTATACTTTATATTGTTATGAACTTAGCACAACAAATAAAAATAAACGTACGCCAAAGTAATTAGTTCTAATATAAACTTTATTGTAATATTATCCAATTAATATACAAATCGACTGTCGCGTATTCGTATAAAACTAAGACTGAATGCTCTGTTGTGTTGGCCGACGGGCGACGACGAGCAAGACTCTGTTTACTAACTCAGCGAATTCCTTCTCGTTGTCGTCGTCGTCGCTGTCGTTCAACACACAATTCCTGATAGTTATAATATTAACATATACGTTAAATAAAATTGTAGGGTTCGTAACACTCAACCTAAATGGCACCTGGGGCCTAATGGTCCCAAGGTTCCATATCAATTATATAAACTTAATTATTTAGGTATAACCTATCAATTATATAAACTTAATTATTCCCTGATTCCTTGTCCTGATCAGCTTGTATGTCCGCTAACTCAGGCTCATACATCTTTACATTTTTTTTTCTTAGTATAAATACAATTATAATAATGAACATAATTATAAAAACATAGACAATTACCAAATGAAATTCTAGTTTTCTAAATAGTAAAGGTTCTGAGTCTTTGTGACGAAGACTGTCCATGCCTACTGCATGACGTGCTAAAGAATTGAAAGTTTTAAACAAATTTACATTCGTAATGTTCTGGGGTATTATATTATCAAGCTTCCTTGATAAGGTAGACAACATACTGTCTGTCTGACCACTTGGAACTAAATCTAAATCAATTTTTCTGTTATTGTTCAAAGGTAGTATAACGAAACCTAAACTATGTATTTCACATTTAGAGGAGGTCGATAGTCTGCCCACCCCAGAGATTTCAACATTAAACGATAGTTCTGGATTGTTACAAATAATGGTACCCACTTCTGGCTGTGTATAAAATAACCATGAATTTGTTTGTGGTATCCGACTCCACAATGGGGTATTTATTGATATGTATTTAATGTTGCAAGATTTATGGAGGTTCTGCTGATTTTTGAGAAGCGCTATTTCACAAAAATCAGATCTATCTTTAAGGTGAATGGACTGACTACCTCTACATAATTTGAAAGTTCTCAAATCTATGCACAAATCCCATTGATCTTGTGTCATGGTGAAGAATTTTTGGTTATCACTACTTAAAGCTAGATAGTCAGATTCAGGTGCAATTAAAACAAAATTATTATTATTTATTGGAATTGGTAAAGGAATCGGGTGATAAACGGAATATTTTTCATTAGAAATCAAAGGAATTCTCATAATAAATATCAAAAAATTATCTTCGTGAAAAATCGATATGTCCGATGTTCTGTAAAGTTCTGGTATAAGTTCTGTGCGGATCTCCATAGGAAGTGCTACTCCCATTGGTAGGTTCATTTTGATTTCTTTAAGCTCTGCTATTATTCTTTTTGCGGAAAATACACTGGTGTGTATTTTTCCTTGCATAGCTGAATTTACAATGGCAATGAGGTTCTGCGTTTCGTAGGCGTACTGATTTAATGTTATTTCAAAAAGTAATGCTTGTTCTACTAGAGTTTCTTGGATCAATAATTTATGAATATCTTCTGTATTTTTTATTACTAGGGTCTGTAAAAATAATATGTTCTTTTCTATTTTCTGTTCATTTTGTATGATGTGTTGCAATGTATCATTTGCTTCGCTGATGTCAGTCTGCGTGATACGAATTTTATCTTCTATGAGATTAATATTCTGTTGTTTGTTATGTGCGAGTTCGGTTACTTTATTAAAAATAACTTCTATGTCGAGATTTAAGGCGGCACCACACAGTACGTTGGCCAGACGACCGATGGTTTTCCCAAAACCTCTGCGAGATCTGATCTTAGAACTCACTTCTTGTCCGATTGATAATAAAATGTTCCGATGATTTGATTCAATCTCATATAGGTACGGAAGTGTAGCTTGAACGAATTGCTTACAACTTTGTGATATTTCAGTGTTTTCCATATCCTGTGATAAATCACTGCAAGCTCTTGTGGTAGAATTATAGAAACTTACCAACGTTGCGTATCTCACACTGTACTTGTCAAGATCCACGTATGTGATTAAATCCCAATCACTCTGTGATGTCCTGGTATTACCTTCAAATTGGTAATATAGACCGTTGTGGTTAGTAAAGGTCGTGGTATTATACATATTTGCCATAATGTTCTGTGTCGTTGCCAATATCAGCAAGAGGTTCTGTACTGCCATCTTCCTGTAACATGCAGGATTGACATTGTTATTCATGGAAAGGTTTTAATAAGTTCTGATGAATGGTCTGTCTTTTTCCTTTCTTATTTATTACTACGTTGTTAGTTAGTGGATCCACATGTAAAACTTCGTATGGTCCTAACCACCGATTTGTCAATTTATTTTTTGAAGTTTTGTCTTGTAATAAAACTCTGCTTCCTACTATAATGTTCTGGCGATGTGAGGTTCTGTCATACCGTGCCTTGGATTTTCCTTCGCTTCTAATAGGTGTTCTCTAGCAATTGCTTGCGATTCCTGTATCTGTTTCTTTATTTCATACTGGTAGTCGTCATAGTTATATTGAGGTTCTGGAGTTGTCAACAATGACGTTGGCACTACCACAGGATTTCCATAAACCAATTGATAGGGTTGAAACTTTGTCGCTGAATGGATAGTTGAGTTATGGCAAAACATTGCATACGGTATTTTGGTGTCCCAGTTATGCTGGTCCTTCTCTACGAAGTTTCTCAAATATTCGCCTAAAGTCCTATGACTTCTTTCCAGGCTACCATTACTCTGAGGGTGGTATGGTGTCGTTGAAGTCTGCCGTATTTTTAATAATCGACATACTTCTTTGAATATTCTGCTCAAAAATTCTGTACCACAGTCGGTTACGAGACTTTGTGGTATTCCATGGAGACATACGAACTGGGTTACAAAATGATGGGCAACTGTGTTCGCCTCATGATTCTCCATTGGTACAGCCCATGCGAATTTAGTGAGATCGTCCTGCATAGTAAGAATAAAGACATTCCCATGATGCGATTTTGGCAATGGCCCGACAACGTCTAGGAATATCTTCTCAAATGCTCTGGTTGCTGTGGTCGTAATTACCATAGGCTCTTTGGACGTTCGATTACTCACTTTATTTTTCTGACACGTTTGGCATTTTCGAATGTACTCTTGATCTGTTTTCTCATACCTGTCCAATAGTATTGTTGAGAAATTCTCTGATAAGTGCGTAATATCCCTTGGTGTCCTCCTAAAGGGTTGTCATGAAATTCCTTAAGTATTCGAGATTTATCTTCTTCTGATAATTCATCTCGTACTATTACTTCAATGTTTATTGCTGAATCTCTGAAAATGTAACGTAACATTGAACGAACTATTTTCCATTCAAGCCCGTCTATTCCACAACCTAGACGTGGGCTTGCGAGTTGGGTGATTTGACGTTCTGTGCAGATTTTCTTAAGATTCTGGAGGCTCTGAAATAAATGTGGATATGTAGGTTTTGCCAATAATGCTCCTTGGTAATGAGGTAAAATACTGTTCTATTACCGTCTTCTATTGAAGCTACCTCCGTGACAGTCTTTTTCAATTTGCGTAATTGTGTAAGTTTACCAAATTTTCTTCTCATTGCTTTTGCTATTCCTTGCGACATTTTAAAATCTGCTGACACACAGTGCATTAAAGAGACATTTGATTCGCAACTAAAAAGGTCTCCTGATTTCTCTAAAACGTTTGGAGTAGATTTCTTTAAATTAGGATTGGCTTGTAAAAATGTCTGATAATCTTCCGATAGTATTAATGCTTTTGGCAAAGTGGCTGTAGATTCTGAAGTTTTCGTAAGTTCTGAAGTTTCTGTAGATTCTGAAGTATCTGTAGATTCTGAAGTTTCTGTAGGTTCTGGAAGTTTCTGTAAGTTCTGAAGTTTCTGTAGGTTCTGAAGTTTCTGTAGATTCTGAAGTTTCTGTAGGTTCTGAAGTTTCTGTAAGTTTCTGTAGGTTCTGAAAGTTTTGTGCTCTGGTTACGACTCGATGTATTCTGCTAAGAGCATCTGCATTTGTATTGCTTGATCCAGGTTTATAGTGAATTTCATATTCATATTCTTCCAGTTTTAATCTCCATCTTGTAAGTCTGGATCCAGGATCTTTTATGTTGAATAACCAGCTTAATGCTCGATGATCCGTAATAACATTAAATTTTTGTCCGAATAAATATGGTCTGAACTGTTTTACTCCCAAATTATGGCACACAACTCTTTTCGGTAGTATTATAATTTTGCTCTGCTTTATTAAGAGTTCTTGATGCATATGCTATAGGAGGGTCTTTTCCAATCTGTCCTTGTGACAGAACGCATCCTATTGCATAATTACTGGCATCGCATGTGAGATTAAAGGTTTTGTTAAAATCTGGATATTGAAGTAAAGGTTCTTTCGTGAGGATTGATTTTAATTCTTCAAATGCTGCTTGACAATGATCTGACCAATAATAAACAACATCCTTTTTCAATAGTGACGTAAGTGGTTTGGCAATCTGTCCATACCTGGGTATGAATCGGCGGTAATATCCGGATAATCCTAGGAAAGATTTAATCTCTTTCTGATTCGTCGGAACTGGAAAATTAAGGACACATTTGATTTTCTTTGGATCCGGTTTAACTCCTTGGTCGGTTATGACATGTCCTAAATATATTGCTTCTTTCCGCATAAATGAACATTTGGTCGGTTGGAGTTTAAGTTTGAAGTTTCTGAGCCTTTTAAATATTTTCTGCAATTTTTCTGTGTGATCTTTGATGCTCTGTGCATATATCACTATGTCATCTAGATATACGAATGCCTTTAGACCATTTAATCCTGCTAACACAGTATTCATAAGACGCTGGAACGTTGCTGGAGCTCCTTTTAATCCAAATGGAACTCTTGTAAACTCAAAATGTCCCTTGTCAGTGGAGAATGCGGTTTTCTCTGATGCTCTGGGTGCATTCTGACCTGATGATATCCTTGAGCTAGATCCAAGGTTGTGTAATATTTTGATTTTCCTAATTGGTCGAGAATTTCTGTAATGTTCGGTAATGGGAATGCATCTCCTATAGTTACTTGGTTAAGTTTTCTGAAATCACAGAGACTCTGTATTTAATATTTCCCTCACTGTCGGGTTTTTTGGTACGACTAATAATGGTGCGTTCCAAGGGCTTCTGCTTGGAACAATGATCTTTCCTTTTGAAGACTTTCTATTTGTTTGTCGATTTCCTGTTTATGTTTAAACGGTAAACGATACGGACGTTCGTTGATTGGTTGAGCATTAATGGTTGTTTTAATTTCGTGCTGAATAGCATCGGTGCAGGTTAACTTGTCTCCTTCTAATAAGAATACATCAGAATATTCCTTACAAATTGACAACAAGGAATTTTCTTCTTCTGAATTAAGATGATCTGTTTTAAGAGCGTTTTCTAGTCGAGATAGACGACTACTGTCCGCACGAGGTTCTGTATTGTCTTGAATTTGCGTTGTATGTATATAGGCTTCGTTGTATTCCTCGTAGACTAAGTGTTCTAGTTTAGGAATGTGAATAGAGACAGGTTGTTCCGTTGGATTTATTAAAGTTAGCCAAACGGATTGATTCCTGATTGTTGTTATGATGTTGCCACATCTAACGGATTCTGCTAGTTCCTGATTGGAAATCATTATATCTGAATTTTCTGCTATATTCTGTGCTTGGACGGCTACAAGAGTTTCTGTTCGTGGTTTTAATGTAATTTCGGATTTATCTGCCAGTATTAATTCGTTTGTCCGATAATTGATAATAGTCTCTTGTCCAATGATAAAAGGTTTCCCCAATATTCCTTCATGAGGTACTGGGAATGTGGAATGTACGACATGAAATTCAGTAGTGCGCGTTTCACTGCCAATTTGAATATTAAGTGTAACAGATCCCAATGTGTGTATAAAATGTTCTGTAATGCCTTTGAGCTGGTAGATGGTTTGGTCATACACCATAATATTATCTTTTAGCGCAGATAGTTTAATTAAATTTAGATCACTACCCGAATCGAGTAAAAATCGGATCTGTTTACTAATGGTCTGAGGACTTTCGCATGTGATATGGTCGTTTTCAAGTTTCTGTCTAGCGGTTGTGTTTAAGATGATTCGTGAAATGCGATGGCGGCTGTTTTATACTTCCAGCCAGGCGCCCGCCGTTGGCTCCTGACTGAGACGCGTTTCCCGATGGTACTTTGGTATTATCTAGAGTTTCTGCATTCCTCTGGGAATTTACATATTTTAGTTTTCTACACTCTTCTTTGGTGTGTCCTGGTTTCTTACAATAACGGCATGTGATTGTCCTAACTTGAGCTGGCCTGAACTGCTGGGAACTTGATCCTTGTCCACTAAAGTTGGGTTTTTTAATTGATCGACAGTCCCTAGACCAGTGTCCTGATTTTTTACAATGATAACAAGGAGAATTTGGTTTAACATTGTTATTCGTCTTAGTGTATTTGTTGCTATTCTCATAGAATCTTTTGGATTCTTCCAGAGATTTCTGAACTCGTTCCTCTTCTCGTGCAGCTTGGATTGCCTTTTCCAAGGTAGGTGGATTCCTAGCCTTGATAAAGTCTTTTAATTTTCCGAGTCCTTCAATGAATACTTGAATGGTCTGTGCTTTTAAACTGTTCTCCAATGCAGTTGCTGCTTCGACTGATTTTCCGTTAGTTTCTTGTTCCAGTATAAGTGTCTGTAAAGTTTCTATTCTCGTTGAATAAGTCATTACGTCTTCTCCAATTTTCTGTTTGCTCGAGTACAGTTCCAAGTATAAATGTGTTGTGGTTCGTTGTGGTTCCAATGAGGTTTTTAGAGTTTCTTTTAGATCATTCCATGAATTTATTGAGCGAAATTTAACGGCTGCTCTAGCTTTTCCCGTTAACCTTATTAGTATGCCCTGCAATAATCGTGGTTTTGCCTTATCATTTGCACACATGATTGCAAACTCGCATTGTTCTAAGAAGAGTTCAAGGTCTTCCTGATTCACGCCACTAAATGTTGTTGGCAATAACTTAAGTGCTGCCTCCAACCCTATAGTATCGACTGATCTGTCAGATCGTGTGGAAGGTTCTGTAAAAAGATTCGGTTCGACGGGTGCTTGTGACTGATTGGGGATTGTTCTGTCCAATATAGGCGTGTTTGTACGTAATTCTGTATGGAATTCTTGAGATGTTCTGGGTTCCGTGTTATCTTGGTTGAATAATGTTCTGTCGTTTTCCATTTTATTTACGTTAATTGTCTGTTCTAAAATATTGTCTGTATTTCTAAGTACCCTATCTACGTCCGTTAAATTTTCGTTAATGTTTTGTAAAAAAGTTTCGGTAGTGTTTATTAATCGCCCAGTTCGACCCCCTAATAGGTCGGATGAAAGTTCTGCGATCGGACGTTCGGAGTCTGGAATATTAGGATTGGCAAATCTAACCGGAAGGCTAACGCGCGGATTGGGACGTGGAATGTTTGTACTATTACTATTAATAGTTATATCCGAATGTTCTGAAGATGGGTCACTATCACTCTCTTTCGTGTTATTCATTAACTAATTATCTAAAATTATTGAATTACAATAGAAAAATTCTATTCTTATCCACAATATGGTTAGTAAAAAAAAAATATAAAGAATGTATTAATAAAATCTTATTGGATACAATACGAAAAAAAAACTATTAAGGTTAGTAATTTCTATATTATGTACTCACAGCACCGCGAATATATTTTTTATTTTTTTTTTTTTGATTGAGGTTTTGTTCGAAGTTGAATGTTCTGAGAAGGTTCGATTGATTGGCTGCTCTGCTGATAATAGTAGGACACGACGCTTTCCTCTTCGACAGCTCTTGTGGAAACGAAGTTCGCAAGCCCCGAATCAGCTGGCGCGGGGACCACTATTATTTATAATGGGTTTCTTATGAATGTAAACAAACGACGCGGCGGCGTTTCGTATTAACGCGGCGGCGTGTTGTCACTCGAGACAGATAACGGCGTCGCGTACAGCTGTTACGCGACGGCGGCGTTCTGACTGTGATGACGTTATTTGCGGCGGCTACTCATGGTCAACCGTGTGACGTCAGTTTTGGGCAACGCGTTCGAAATCACTCGTACGAAATCGACAATGGTCGTGTATCGGGCGGCGCGTTGTCCGGTGAAGACGGCGTACAACGTACCGTGACTGCGCGTGCGGCTGAACTCGACAACGTCCGACGAAAATGCTGACAGTGTTCGTTATTTTTCACTCGTCTCTTCGTATTAAAATAATATAAAATATATTATTTTGACTTCGGAAATTTTATTTTCTTGTTCTCATTTCCTGTGACGTCTTGAGTTGCCACTTGATTTTCTGTGAAGTCTCTGTAATTCTCTGTGAAGTCTTCGTGATTTTCGGAGAAGTTCGTAATTCTCTGTGGAGTTTCTGTAGTCTCTGTAATTCTCTGTGAAGTCTTCGTGATTTTCGGTGAAGTCTCTGTAATTTTCTGTGGAGTTTCTGTAAAGTCTCTGTAATTCTCTGTTGAGTCTTTAACGCGACACAAATTTGTATTTCTATAATTAATTGAATATACAATTTACTTTGTAAGCGTACACTGGAATCTACGGATCCCACCGCTGCCACCAAAAATGTTATGAACTTAGCACAACAAATAAAAATAAACGTACGCCAAAGTAATTAGTTCTAATATAAACTTTATTGTAATATTATCCAATTAATATACAAATCGACTGTCGCGTATTCGTATAAAACTAAGACTGAATGCTCTGTTGTGTTGGCCGACGGGCGACGACGAGCAAGACTCTGTTTACTAACTCAGCGAATTCCTTCTCGTTGTCGTCGTCGTCGCTGTCGTTCAACACACAATTCCTGATAGTTATAATATTAACATATACGTTAAATAAAATTGTAGGGGTTCGTAACAATATACTGTTTTTACATTAATTTATATTACTTTATAAACGAAACACAATACAACGTCAAATACCTATTATCATCTTTTCATTATTTATATAAATATATTTTTTATATAACCGTCAAATACAATATTAAACGGGTAATAATAAAATATTTAATTATGTGTACAAGAATACGAATTATCATTTTTTTTTTTTTGTAAAATAATGATTAGACACCAGTTTATTATTTAGGTTGATTATGGTTAATTCGAATTTCTTTTTGTTTATAACCTTTTGATGGCCATTCTAATTCATCGTCAGATTTTCGTTTCAAGTGATTTGAAAATAATTTTCCGTTTATTACCGAACCAGGCGGATTCTGTTTCGTCATTGTGTACACTCTCATCTGTCACAATGTTTTTCATCTCACTAATGACATAAATTTTCCATGCGCGTTTTTTTATCGACACACTGCCATTTATAGGAGTCTAAGCATTTTACCGCATAAGTTTTATTATAAAATTTACAATTTCTATATAAAATTAATTGATTTCTTTTATTCTTTTATTGAATACAATTGCAAAATTCATTTTTAAACAACGTATGTATACACGCACAACACAATAAAAATGTCGAGTAAAATGCGAGAACTCATACAGACGCGGTATTGGAACTGTACTGTTTCAAGAGTTCAAATTCCTCCTCCTCCCGTTTGATTACTTTTTTATTATATAGTAGTAATAATAATAATAATGGTAAAAAAATTAGAAAAAAAACGCAATTTTTTACAAAAAAAAAAAAAAAAATGTATGTTAGATATGCACGAAAATTTACGTAAAAATTAATAAAACGCGCGTTTTTTCTAAAATTTACAAACTTTGTATTTTAAATTATCGTATTTTCAACTCTATACAGAACGGATTTCTAAATTTGGTATGCTACGAAATCGGTAGCGTATTCATTATTTTTCGTCTCGTCAATGAATAACATCGTTTACTAGTATATATATATATATTAATAGTAAATTATATTATATTGACTAATTTCTGGTTGCGCAACTAGGAAGTACTCTCTCTCTCTCTCTCTCTCGTGCGCGTTGTTTTACGTCTATAGTACGTTTGCGCGTAAATAACGTCGCCTTAATGTCCGTCGTTTTAAGTAAATTACTTTACATAATCGTATGAGTATTCAAATCGCGTCGTTCGGGGAACGTTAAGAGCATTTTATATATATATATATATATAATTGTACTGGAAATAAGCGCAAGCAACACGCGAAGCGGATTCGTTGCCGTTATACTAGAATTATAAACGGATGCTGCGAGAGAACTATTCCGATAAATACACAAAATCCCACGCCTATATGTGTGTGTGTGTACATTGTACGACCGATGGAATATTTTTTTTTTTCATTCTTTACGCGATAAAAATAAAATATTATATAATAAAACGTATTACAACTACTGGCGCTGCCGGTACCGATTCGACGTTAGTTAACACAATTTACACAATTCACACACAATCGCCGGTGGCTCTGCCGCGTGATAGTCGAAAGTTCCCCGCGTGTTCCTTTTGTTTCGAAACGTTTCGCCGTACAATATGGACAATAACGATCGGCCGGACGACGGACCGTTTTCACTGGTCGACATAACCGATAAAACGCCGTTCCTGAGCACGAGTCCTCGAAAAAAACGCATTAGATGGGTAATGAGGTAATTCCCTCGGATTTCTTATTTTTTTTTCCTTTGCTATTTTATTTTGCGCAAATATCTTCAAAAACACGCGGCAAAAACGTGTATGCGTTTCTCTACGTTCTTGCAATTGAGGCCAGTGGTGTATAAGCGCGTTAATATTCCACGATGATAACCCCGACTAACTGTTGCGTAATTATTATAAATCCTTCGAGACATTTAAAACAACGTAATAATAATATTATATACGCAACCCTATTACGATTGATTTTTTTCTTTTTTTAATAATAACATTAACGTTGTTATTATTATTGTTATTATTATTATTATTATTGTTATTGTTATTATTATTATTATTATTATTATTATTATTATTATTATTATTATTATTATTATTATTATTATTATTATTATTATTATTATTATTATTATTATTATTATTATTATTATTATTATTATTATTATTATTATTATTATTATTATTATTGTTATTACTTATTATTATTATTATTATTATTATTATTATTATTATTATTATTATTATTATTATTATTATTGTTATTACTTATTATTATTATTATTATTATTATTATTATTATTAGCTTTTAGTGAAAACTACACAGCACATCACTTATAAATGTTCTATATAATATGCGTGTGTGTGTGTGCGTGTAGATTATAAAAAAAGAAGAAAGAAAATATACAGAACTATTACCTAATATCAGCCGGTTTCCAAAATAAAAGAAATAATTAATTTAATCGTGGCTTTCGGATTTAAAATTGCAGTCCCGAATTTTAATTTTTCGATAAAAAATTATTATTATTTTCTTTTTAATAGTTATACTTGTTTTGCAGTTGTTAAAATAGGTCAACCGAAATATTTCATGATTTTTACACCTCTCCTTTCCCTACATTTTATAATGTGCATTGGGACTCACCGTCTTCAAAGTAACGACAATAATATTTTTGTCGGTAAATACAATTTTTGATAAAACTCACGCATTTCATATCAGGTATAGAGAAAATAATTTTTTATAATTTAATGATACACAGCATAGACATAATAAGAATCTAATAAGTAACACCCAATTATGAAACAAATATAAAATTAAACGAGAAAGTTAAACAAAACTTTTGGTGGTGAAACATATATATATATATATATGGATATTACATTTTTTTTACAAAATATTCCTACGTGTCTTTCCTTTCTCACACTCTTCATACATGCATCGTGTGGCTCGTTTATTTTCCTCGTATTTTGGCAAATGATCATTGATCATTTTGGTGACCAATATTGTCTCATGGTAAATATTAAATCGTTGGAAGACAGTCAACTTTTTTTTTATTGTTCATTAATTATGTTTTGTTTGTACAGCTATAGCAGGTGGTGTTAACATGATTGTTGACAAGTCGGTGAGTCCCAATGTGCATTCATATTTATACTATGCCATTTCAATTATATTACGAGTATTGTAACGGAATTAATAGCAATTATAAATCAGTGTGTCCAGAACATGAAATGAAAATTTCTGAGGATTAGGTATGATCAGAATAAGATGTACGGAGGAAATTGTTCACAAAAAAAAAAATTGTTAAGAAAACATTTTGATATTTTCTCCTTTTATACTACATTTGGTAACGCATACATATACATGTTATACATATATCATATAGAATTCATCGATATCAGTATAATATGGTTAGTCATTATCGTAGTGCGTACAATAAGCAATTTTCAAAAAGTATGTACATTGCATCAACGTACAATGAGACTGAAAGGGTTAAGAATAAATGAGAGAGCAATAAAAACATTGAATGGATTTTAAAGAGTTAAATAAGCGCTGGGCGGACGGGTAAGGACAATCGAATAAAAAAATACGTGAGAGAGACCACAGGATGCTTTCGTTTTAGTGCAGAGTACAGAATGAAGATTCGTTTAGATTAAATTTTTGTATGCACGAGCGGATAATAAATAATTTCGAATGCCCCACGATTAAATTGAACAATTAAAGGTCTTTATGCATTTTAAATTATTGAAACATGTTTTATTTGGGACACAAGGAAAAATATTTTTGAAACTAAAGGCGAAGCCGGTAGGTAAATTTGTCCAGTGAGCAAAAATCCGTTACGTGACGCCGTAGGACAGGTCTGTCCGGGGAAATTCGAGTAAAGGAGGGACGTATGAGATTTATTTATTAATTTATTTTAATTAAATAATTTTCCTCCGCTAAATGGAAGTTGTCATGAAGAATTCGTCTCGCAGAATGATCAGAATATCGAAGAGTCTCAGCGCCGAGAAAACGACTGTCTTATTGCCTTGGTCATCCTATTCTTTTTGTTCTTCTTTGTACACCTCCAGTTCTCCCAAAAACGTCAATCCACGAAACAATCGATTGCCCAAATTTTTTTTCGTTCATATTACTTTTTTTTTTCTGTGAATTTTGTCGAAATTTTAAACGCTTTTTTAAATTACAACTACCATTTTTCAACGGCTTAATATTACTTTTAGTACAAAATTCATTTTTCAACGAATTCTACGCGTTTTCGCGAGCTGCACAAATCTACTGTTTCTCTCTGTATAATAATCCATTGATTTTTTTGTCGACCCAATTTACTAATTAAACGTGCAACCGATTTTGCATACAACCCCGAACATATAACAAACAACATTGAGGCAGCCCTTACTTAACTCTCGGCTGCGACGTAGTGTTAACTCGCTCCTGTGAGGCACTTTATAGTAGCTTAAATAGCTGAGACAAGGACCGTATCCTTCTGATCGTGTTCCTGACGAAAGACTAAAAATCTCTGATTCGTACCGAAAGACATTACAATATTAGTTAAATATAAACTCGTTTACGAAAAAAAAAAAATAGTGGAATAAAAGAAAAAAGTATGTTCAAATCGTTAGATTTCTTTTTTCTAGAAATAACGTTTAATACATCACAATATTGGTTCCATTTTTATCGGGAACCTCGTAACCTTCAAATAAATATTTCTGTAACGTTCGAAAATATGACTTTACTATACGTATAAATCGTTAAAATTACAACGCAGTTGATGTATAAATTTATCGCGTGAAATATAACAAACAGGTTGTAACCGTACATTATAATAGTGACTGTAGGCAAGTAAAAAAATTTAAAGTTTCAACTTATGTGTTATATAACTTATGTTTTGTTTTTCTCTTATTTTTCAGATTAAATTCGAAATGTTGCGTTGTCCTTTTAGGGCTGGCGATTGTGACCGTTATAATATTGTATAATTTAATCGTATTCACGCGAAATGCCGGCGACGAACCACTCGATCCAGAATTTCCGTTGCCACCGTCCACTATGCCGATGGGATCTTACAAAAAGGTCGGAGTCGTGTCCAACGGTTTACCGTGCGCACAAATCGGAGTGTAATGGAAAATTGAGATTTTAAAACACTACGTAACCAACCAACTAATCATATTTATGTCTAAAGCCGCGAAATTCAATATTGTAAATTCAATTAAATATAATTCCAAAGACAACTATAATGGCCATATGAAATTATTCGATTATTCGCAATTAACGTTTAATTAAATATATATATATATATACACCTACACGCAATATGCGCATATATTATGAGCAGAAGTAAGGGACTAGCATTCAATCCTCCTACATAATATTATCGTTTCACTTAAAAAAAAGTTTAACCGTTTAAAAAAGCGTTTTTTAAAAACCACACGAGAACGTTATAATTTGGAACAATCCGTTTTGAAATTTTTTTTTTTTATATAAATAGCTAGGAATGAGACGTTGTTTTTCCTCCTTCTACAGTTCGTATTTTTCAGCTAAATAAAGCATATTCGTCTTGAAGTTTTTTTTCAATTTTAACCTTATTTTCTTGGTTTTTTTTCTTTACGTTAAGCAATAATTATTTTTAATTTTTTTTAAGATTTCTCATGTAATTATCTGTACAAAGTTTCTCGTACCAAGTTTAAACATTATCATAAAAATGACTAAAAAAGAAATTAATTTTGTTTTAATATATCCAATGATGAGTTTTAGTCTATTTTTATCCAAAATGTATATGAATTTAAAAAAGAATTCATAGACCCGATAAACTTTAATCTAAGTTTTCATCATAACTTATAACATTACGATCGAATAAATATAATGAACGTTTCACCTATACAACACATTTTAATCGATATAAATAATTATAAAACATTTTTTTGTGTTTTCATAGAGTTATAAACAATATTTTTCTTAATAACTGTACACGATTTCGCGTTAATATACAATTGGCGGATTTAAATAGATAAAATCTAAAAAACAAAAAAATAAATCGAAAATTCTCGTAAGTTGATATCTCGAAATTTGTACATTATCCATTTTTTTTTCTTTTTAAGGGATGTGCTATCGAGAGGAGGAAACGCTGTAGACGCGGCAATAGCTACAATGATTTGTGACGGTGTCATGTGTCCAGAGTATATGGGTTTAGGCGGTGGTTTCATAATGAGTATTTACAACGCGACAACTAAAAAAGTAATGTCGATCAACGCGCGTGAAACCGCTCCAGCCGCGGCTACTGACTCCATGTTTGTAAAATCCCCGAACGAGTCGATTTACGGTACTTATATACCAAGGTTGGATAAGTTACTTTTTATTTTCAACAAATTTAAAGTTAATAAATAGCGAGAACAGTTGACTTGTCTGAGTAAGAAGTCGCCTGTTGGTTTTGCGAAATAATAGCTGAAAAAAAAAATAAAAAAAAATACCGAAATTGCTATTATATAAATTTTACGCATACTGACGCCTTTTCTACAAATATCCCGCCAGTCTTTAAAACGCATATTTATTCCTTCGCGAGTTGTAACTACGAATATATAATACATTGAAATAAATCTAAAAAATCTAGGCGCGTTGGCAGTTGCAGTTCCAGGATCGCTTAAAGGCTACTCCACCATATATAAAGCGTACGGTGGTGGGGTTTCGTGGGAATCGTTATTTGAACCAACTATAAAATTATGCGAAGAAGGAATGGAGATTAGTGAACACTTATCGTCTATCTTGAACAAAACCGAAGATCTGATAAAAGTTGACACAATTCTCAGGTACAATATGTACAGATTATATGACGAAATATATAACTTATACCTATGCGTTATTTACGTTATACTGATTTTGCAGAAAATCTTTTTTCGATGAAAAAACCGGACACGCGAAGAAAGCCGGAGAAATGTACAAGTTTCCAGAATTAGCGAAAACAATGAGAATCATAGCAAAAGAAGGTGCAGACGCTATGTATAATGGGTCGCTAACATCTCGATTAGTAAAAGATTTAAAAAATGTCAATGGTATTATCACTGAAGAAGATTTAGCAAATTATCAGTAAATATACAGTTTATTATTTTTTTTTCCAGACATTTTTAACGTACGAATGTTTTAAAATATACGATTTTATTTGTTAAAAATTACTAAAAATAAAATATATTGTGGAAAATTTTACATTCCCATACAACTGTCAAGCAATAAAAATTCTAGGTTCTGTGAAACGGATTCATAATGAATTCTAAATGTTAGCCCCTTAAAAGGTATTTCTTTACTCGCTTGTCAGTTCTACAGTGTTTTTAGAATATGATGGTTTTATAGGATCTTCACACTGCGTGAGTGAAGAGTAGAGAGTCAGATCGGACGAGCACACCGTAAACACCCGTTGTATTTGCCTTAAATATTAAACATGACACGTGTGACTATGTCCCGACTTGGATTGTCCTCACTAGATGGTCGGAAATAAATATCGCGTTCCTCGAGAAGTCAATCGGTGGATCTATTGATCTCCGTCTTAATCCACTTTTTTTTTTTTTAAAGTTTCCTCTGTCCGTTTTCACATTATCTATGTCATATCCATCCGCCTAGGCCATTGATGTACCACTAAATTACTATTTCCGTAGTAATCAACCTATAATAGTTTGATATGTTCCGTATTACATCGATCTCGTAAATTACTTTTGACCAAACATATTATTATTTAATTGCTTAAATATTTATTCAATTATTATTTTTCACTCAACTACGATTTGGACTCGGTACGTTTTTAAATAAATAATAATACACTGCATTACTGATTTACTGAATTTGCAGTTAAACGGGTTGACATTTTCACGAAAGTATTTAATATATTATTTAGGGTTGACATCGAAGAATCGTTTTTGGTAAATTTAAAAAACGGACATACAATACACGCGGGATCACCACCCGGTTCTGGCATAATATTGGCTTTCATTCTCCGAATATTGGACGGAATGTTACCAGCACCGGACGCTGGCCTAGACGCGCATCGGCTGGTCGAAGCATTCAAGTTCGCGTACGGCGAGAGAACTTATCTGGGCGATCATAGATTCGTGAACGTGTCCAAAGTACGTTTTATGTCCGCGACAAACGCCGTTTAAATCATCACATATAAATACCTACGTTTTATTTTAAGATTTATAAAAAAGTAAAATCGGACAGTTATATAAATATGATCCGAAGTAGAATATCTGATAATTTCACTTCGTTAGACCCTAAACACTATGGGGCCGATTTCGATTTGCTAGAAGATCACGGAACTGCTAACATGGTCGCGACTGATTCGGCTGGAAACGCTGTCGTAAGCACAAGTACAATAAATACATAGTGAGTACGAGACGATTCGATCGACGATTCAATCGAAATCACCGGTTGCATCGATAACGTTTTGCGATGTGCGTCTAATTATATTATTGTTTTCATTTTAGCTTTGGTTGTGGTTTCACGTCTCCTAGTACCGGTATTATTTTCAACAACGAAATGGACGATTTTTCTACACCGGGAGTTATCAATTATTTCGGATTCCCGCCATCGCCATCGAATTTCATAAAACCGGGCAAACGACCGATGTCTTCAATGTGCCCAACCGTTATTACGGATAGAAACGGTGACTTTGTCCTCGGGATAGGAGCGGCAGGAGGTTCGAAAATCACTCTCGCCACTGCCTACGTAAGATTAGTAGCCAAAATAATCGGATTTGGTATTATTATTTTTTTCATCTCAATCCCTTTAATATTCAAGTATCTACGTGCTATAATTGCTCTGAAATGTTAAACAGATGGGCAAATTAATATTTTAATAATTTTCATTTAAATTCATTTCTCCAACGCGGTATTATTATTATTATTATTATTATTAAACGAGTTTTACGGAATTAAACGTAAATCGATCCAGTCTGTGAGTAAACGCCGTATTTATTTCCAGGTGTCTGCCTATAAATTATGGTATAACGAATCCCTAAAGGAATCGATAGACAAACCACGTATTTACCATCAACTCATGCCCATGGTAGTTGAATACGAATACGGAATAACTAAAGTGAGAATAAAAAAATATAATATTAAAGATTACATCTTTACTGGTTTTTTTTCTCTCATTCATAGGATGTAATACAGAAACTCAAAGACATCGGTCACCCGGTGAAAAGGATGACCAAATCTGTAGGTTCAGCAGTAACAGCCATTGCGAAATCTCCGTCGGGAACGATCGAAACTATGCCAGATTTCCGGCGTCCGGGAAATTCGTGCGGGTATTAAAATCGATGGTGAGAAATGATTTATTTCTATATTGAATAGGTAATGTATAACTTGAAACGTTCAACTATTGAAATAACGAATTATCCGACAGACAAGCGAAACGCGTAATTTAAAAAAAATCTATCATGTTTAATCGCTGACGGAATATAAAAGCACGGACGAAATATCGCCAGTGAAATACAACGTATATTAATTATTTTATAATTTTATCATTAGATTTTTATTATTCATATTCGGTTTTATCGAAGTTCAAAATAATTAGAATGACAAACGCGAAAAAACTAACAACATTGTTAAGGACAATTCGCTCATTTACTTTCTGCGCAGAACTCTCGTATTTTTATCCTCATTAAGAAGTTAAAACGTCGACAAAATTTCAATCAAACTTAAGTACGTGTTAGGTGATCCGACCGGTTATGAATAACTCAACCGATCGTGCTGCTAATATAAATTTATCGATAGCTATGAAAAAGCCATCGAGGAATCTCTATATATTTTTTTTCTTTAAAAAACGATATATTCCGACTAAATAAATCCCACTTTATGTGCTTAATACGATATATATTTATATATTAAGTGATTTATGCCATTATTTTATTTCAATTCATAATATTGTCGTTTTTTTTATGATTTTCAATCAATGACATTATATTATTATATTATCGATTATTATTAAACAACAATAATAATCGAATAATATTCGTGTAATTATAAATTATAAATAATATTTCGTGTATTCATACAGTTCGATATATTTTTTATTGGCGATATATATTTTCCTTGCTACGTTTCATCGAGATTTAAGCCGAGCGAGCAGATAACGTTACGTTCTCATAATCTAACCGGATTAAAATTTGTCGTTATTCTTGTTCCGCGTTTTGAATTTTTAACATCAAATTGTTATTACTATTATTATTATTATTTGTTTTTTGTAAAAAAAAAAATTTTTTTTATTCAAGGTCTCACATTGTTTTCGGTTTTTATACACTACACACGGATTACTCTCATCTCCAAGGTTACCGACATCATTGTTAAAAAAAATCGTCTGAAAAATCGAATTTCGTCTTAGTCTCCTAGAAGATGCCATTGTTATTTTATCATAACGTTAAATTGTTTAATTCTTCTACGAATTTACTTCATACGTTTTCTGCGTTTCATAAAACAGCCTCTGCGTTCACTTGCGCATACATAATATGTACATATATATATATATGTATATAATATATAAATAGATAGTTTATTATATTTTAGGAATGTCAATTCCAAAATGGATGTAAAGATCGTAAACATTGAAAATTCGTTAAAAAAAAAAAAAACAGAAAAACTCGTATATAATATCTACATTCGACGTATTTTTTTAGCAATCATTCTTTTAAAATTACAATTTATTGACAATATACCGTTCAAAATCGAAATAAGTCAAATTGACAGTTATTATTTATTGTACAGTTTATCATAGTTATTATTAATATTTAGTTTTAAAATTATTTTTTATGATGTCGGCACAGATGCGATCGGCAGGCGCAAGCCTTTTTGGTGCCACTTGCGGCCATTTGATTTTTTTTCTTTACCTTACGTATCGAATATCACTCGCGCTCATAATAACAATAATAATAATAATAATAATGAAACTAAAAAATTAAGAAGTTGTATGAACAATTTGACGTCAATTGGTCCGATAGTTGAAATTATCGTAAAATGATATTCAAAATAAAACTCTACCAGGCTTAGGACAGACAGTATATAAAAAAAAAATCAATAAATAACGCTCTTATTGGACTACAAAAGAACGTCTAGACGTAGCAACGGGATCTGCTTGATGTCTTCATTAAAGTGATATACATCCACTTTCAAATACAACGTGAATTTCGAATCAGCGTGATTATATTATACAATATAATATGTGGAAATAATTAATATTCTTTTAAAGAATTGCGTATGATTTTACAAAGTGTTTAATAACAAGCGAATATCTGTTTATAATGTCACTATAATTTTAACAAGTGCCTAAACGATGTACGACACTAAAAACTGTTCATACGCGAAGACGTATATTCAGTTTGTATTATTGTGACCGCAAGTAGTAAAAAAAAATGTGCCGACCGCGTCGGTGCCCATCAAATCTACCTATCGATTTGATTTAATATTATTTGCACCAGTCAGCGCGCCGTGTGTATACAATCTAAAATATTATATATAACGAATTATACTATTTGTAATAAAAAAAAAAACTTAAAACCTAATGTAATATATTTGCATGTGTTTTCAAATATTGTAATGTACGATTTTCACACATTTTAGTACTCAGATATAACTCAATAAATTCTAAAATGTTTATCTTACAGTAACGTTATTGTTTGTAAAAAAAAAAAAAGATCAAATGTTCACAACCGAGTGGACTATCTGTGTTAACCAGTAACGTAAACCTGAAAAAACGAAACTCGCTACATTTTTTTCACCGTCGAAACGAATACGATACTGGCATACCAAAAATAACAATTATTTCAAAACACTAAAGACATTCGCTTTCGTTTTCCCCCCCCCCCTTCTTACCTTTCGTCCTCGTATTTGTCTTCGTCAAATCGCGAATATTTGTTGAATATTAAATCAAAAAAAAAAAAAAGAAAACTTATAAATTTCAATAGGTGAACGAAAAATAGCGAAAAAAAAAAATATATATATAATTTCTTCCGTACATGATTTTTGCCTAACATTACGTCATTGCTTTAAAAAACGAATTGCGAGACGCTCCCCCGCCCCCTCCGTTGACTGGTAATTATATAATTTACAATTTTGTAAATCCTCCTGCAGCGAGAAATTCGATTTATGACGTATCTCTATCAACACATAAGTATAATAATACGTGACGGCGACGTTTTGTCGCCGCTAAACCGGTGAAAGTGTTTTAGTGAAAATGAAATTTATTGTATAAAAAAAAAATAATAATAATAATAAATGAAATGAAATAGTAATAATCGTCGTCATGTTACCATCGTACACGGGAACTAACTGAATTATTTAATTCGTATTATCGGATTGTGCAATAGGAAACGTGTGTGGCCATGTGTGTACCTACACTCGTACGTCAAAAAAACATTAATCCCGATTACGGTGAATATCGCGTGTGTTTCGTTAAACCGTTTAATACTTATAAGTTATAAGTAATTTTATTTATTTATTTTTTAAATTTCGAATCGACGAGTTTTGACGAGTTCTCGTGTGGATTACTTACTTGCTAACGAATTCTGCAGTGTACAAAACGTCGAAACCTGTTGCGAGCAAACGATATTCGTTGTAATAATTAATATAACACTGCGCAGTTACAAAACAGGACTCGGATTCGTTTGCTGACTTACTCACTTATATTGAATACGGACGGAAAAAGAGCCATAAATTTTGAAGAATTCGCAAATCACGTAATTTTTGTATGTTTTAGATTTATAACGCTATTTTTTTTTTTACTTATACTAATATATTATATTCGTACAAGTATTATGAATCCGTTTTTAAATATTAAATTATCGCTGTAACTATATGCGACTGTACACGCCTTTACTATAATTCGTAAATAAAACGCTTCTTTTGCTATTTTTTTTTTTTAAAGCATAATGCTATTTTTCGATAATATATTTCAGTAATCTTAAGACTTACGTGACATAGATGGATTATATTTAAAAGAAACAAAATAGTGTTACATCAAAAGTCATTCAAATGTAAACTATTATAATATTCACCAATATAAAAACCGTTCGTAACGTTTATTTGCGCGGAAACATTCAGTATTTAACAGGTCGAATTGTGTTTTTCGTCGAAATTCATTACGTAAAATAATAATCAACGGTATCGTGTAACTTTTGCATGGGTAATATTATAAAGATTTATACGTGTTATAATATGTTATCCTCGGCGCATGGATTAATAACTATACACTGTCAACGTTATTAATTAAACGTTTGTAATTAAAATCGATTCCGATAGTAAATCATCGCGTTACACAATACGTGTTTTCGGTATTTGTTTATTTTTTTTATTATTATTATTATTATTAAAAACTCGAGACAACTATTATATGAATTCAAAGACCGAAGACGCGTTATTCCTTCTTTAACACTAGGCGTTAACGACGACGGTCAAACGTACACGGGCCATAATAAACGATTACTAATCGTATTATATCACTTCATTAAAAACTGTCTAAATACAAACTCCGAGTGAAACTCGTCTCGAATAAATATTATTCCGTATAACCGGAATACACCTTCCGATAATATCTTCGCGTCGCGAAGAACCCGTTTCGCATAAGAAATGAGAGACAACCGTTTGTTGGCTTCGCTCTGAACTCGTATGTTACACAACTGCAGGAGGCTCGTGATAACAAAAAAAAAAATGTACGTAATATCCGAATTAAGTTAATGCGCGTACGTTTCGTATTTTGGTGTCGACATTCCCGAGTGCGATATACTAGAATAACACCGGTTGGTCAACGAATTATTGATTATATTATAACAGTTATAACACTATATATTAATATTATATATAACACTAGTTATTCTATATTCTCTTCCGTTATCGCATTATTAAACGTTGTGTTTATGATTATCGAGTGACGTAGAGATTATATACGATATAAATAACGATTGTATACGTATAAATTGACGGTTGGTTTTTATATAATTTTTTCTTTTTTCACATTTTCGGCATTCGTGTCTTTAGTTATTTTCTTTTCACTGTGATTCTCGATTTATATTACTGTAACTGTTTGTAGTGTACTCGTTGTATTTGTGCTGTTGATATTATTTTCAGCCATGAAACGTAATATATTTTGTACCGAAAGTAAAGACTAAAACTAATTGTAATGGGCCGAATTATAGCGAGAAACGGAACATTCTCATCGCTCAAAAGAATTAGGAATTATTTCTAGAAACACTACTTTAGAAAATACACTGAACGGGTTGGCTCATCATAATATACACCGAGACGTGTCAGTGAAGTGTCAGTAGAAGTTATTGCTATATTAATTGAAGAAAAAAGACGCTTAGATTTCATACTCTGAGATTTAATTTATTTGTATTCTGAAAATAATATTTTTTTTTTTTAAATAAAACACTTTTTGAACAATAATTTTAATTAGGTTGGTACGCGTAAAAAAGTTTTAATGCGATTTCAATATTTTCAACAAAATATTCGATTTTTGTATTATGTACGCTTTGTATGAGATCGGTTTTGTGCTATTACGTATTATACAAATATTTTTGTTATCTATTAAAGGTTTTGTTTTTCATAATCTAGATTCTTAGATCCCTCCCCCCATGAAAAAATTTCCGAGGGCGCCACTGGCGTTGTACCTACGGGACGTATAGAAGAAGAAGAAGAAGAAGAAGAAGAAATGAATAAAATAAATCCTTATAATTTTACCGTATTTCGTACTATAAAAAAAAAAGACAAAATATTTAGTATATTGTTGATTTCGCTGGCTTTTTTCTTGTTAAAAAAAAATTATATTATATACTCTTGCTCGTAAATTCGAACGGGACAGTAACAAAAAAAAAAAAAAAAAAACATAATTATTATTTTATACTTACTAGTCGTTTTACAAAAAATATACATATATATATAATAGAAATGATATATTGTATACAAATATCGCGTAACTTAAAATTTGATCGAGGCAATCGGAACGAGCGCATCGTATAGTTTTATCGGCGGTTTTATCTCGTCGAACACCACGCGAGACGATATTATTCTGATAATGTACTGAACGCGTGCGAGTAAAAAAGAAAAATGATATAATTTTACCCCTCGAGAACAGTCGAATTATTGTAATATTTTATTCGATCGAGCTCAGCACGAAAACCCGCCAAAATAAAATTCAAATAATATTTAATCGGCCGTGATCGAATCGCGGTGGCATATACGAGAGAATACGTACAAATAATTTTTTTTTTTTTTTTTTTTTTTTGACGAACGATCGGAAATCAGTTCATTTTTACGGATAGCCCGGCTAACATCATAATAAAACAGAGCGCGTACGTGACCAATGTCACGTTTTGTTGTTCCACGTTCGGCCCTTCTTCCAACAACTCTTCTCTGTTCTTCTTCGACGACTTCCATCTCCACAAATTCTTCAAGAACCTAAAAACAAAAAAAGAACCAAAAAAAAAAAAAACAAAAATCACATTATTGTCTACGTGCGAATTTTTACTTTTCTCGTACCAATAGCTTACACCCTCCCCATCATCTAAAAAAAAAAAAGAGAGAATTTTTAACGGCCATTTCTATACCGTTTGTAAAATTATATCCGAAATTTTACTACGCGGGGATAAGTACTAACCGTTTATTGTTTCAGTCTTAATTTTTTTTTATCCTGTTTTCTTTGGTAATACACTATACAGGGTGACTGGTAAAAAATATCCCTTTTTTAGGCGGGGGAGGGGGGGAAAGTTATTGTACAAATCAAACGCAACAAAAAGCGTTCCTCTTATCCGTCGTCCGATTCTCAAGTATAAGATAAAGATTTCGGTTTTCATTTCTCGAAAGAACGTGATTTTTTCTCCTTATTGCACTGGCCGTATTTGGTCTTACAGAAAATTTGAAAACCCCATTAAAAATCTCATTAAATTTTCACGGAGAACACGTACCGAACAATATTATGTTCACGAGCATAAAATATAAAAATTTAACTTCTATCTAACGATTTTTTTATTTTGTCACTCAGAAGTGTGCAAATTTCACAAAAATTTTAATGAGCTTTCCAACTCGTTTTTTTTTTTTTTTGAATAATTTTGCTTTATGGAGGAAAAAAAATCACACTTTTAATATTTAAAAAAAAGGTAAATGCCCCCTTCCATGACTGAAATATTGAAAAACCACTTCATCCCTGCACCCCTTTGAAAATTCCTAAATACGTTTCTGTTTTAAACCATTGATCTGTTGACAATTTTAATAAACAAAATGATATAATATCTAATAGAAGAAAGAAAAAAAAAATAATAATAAACTGTCGCGTGAAAACAAAACGGAAAAATCTCGATTTCGTTCAGTCGTATCCAAACGAATTTAATTTTAAACGGTCTGTATAGCATAACGGCCGCCCGTTCCAGTGAATCCAAATTTATTCCAATAAAATTGTAACAAAATTTACTAAAAAAAAAGTGGAGACGAGTAAAAAAAAAAAAAAAAATTAATAATGCGAGTAATTTAAAAATGAAAAAAAAAAAATTAAAAGACTACGACGGAATTTTCGTTATCATTGGCTGTTTTTTAATATATAAAAAAAAAAATCGGTTAATAACGGAATTCGCTTATTTTTTCCCTATTTGAAATGTATACAAAAAAAAAAAAAACCCGGTCAAACATATTTCTTTTCGGTATGCGTACGCGCGTAGAAATAAATGTCATTCATACACATAACGAATATCACCAGCGTTATATTAATTAATAATAGGTATTGTAGACTTTTGAAGAGCAGACGGATTTGTGGAAAAAAAGCAAACGCGTCTTCATAAATAGTACAACAGCGGTCGAGTCAGAGGCTGCGAAACGAAATTCAACGTCGGCAATTCAACGCGTCGGCATTAGATCCCCGCAGCCATCTCTGATCTAAAACATATTCGACGTGCACCTCAGCGAGCGCGTTAAACGTTTTAATTGTGTTTTGCGATTTGTTCGCCCGCTGTCGAATGACGCACATACCATTGCTGTTAAGAATATTATGTGACAGTGAATAAAAAAAAACGTTGAATGTATATTGTGACGTCAAGTAATTGTTATAGGTTGATCGGTAACGATGAATATAGTTTTCAAAGTTTATAACGTTGTTTACAAAAGGATCGTTTACGTTAATCGTCGCGAACAACGTTGATAACGTATTTGAACGTTTGTATTATTTATATTATAGTATTCATTTTCACACGACAACGCTGACGTGTTGATTACTAACTTATTCGTCCGAATTCGATGAAATCGGATGAATTTTTTGTTAAAAAAATCCCGTTTTCATCCGAAACGTTTGTAGTGCTCTTCTTCAAATCGCGTTTCTAAATCGATCGTGTAACGGGTTACACACGGATAACTACGGAATTCGATATTTTGTTTGTCGAACGGTTTCTTCTTTCCTCTTCCGTTAACCTTCGACGCGTTTTTATGCAACGATTGAGATCGATACGCTCCAACGATGTTATATATAGCGCTTTATTGACACTTCTTACGCGCACAACAACAAAAAAACAATAACAACAACAACACGGAAAAAAACCAATCAAAATAATATTATTAATAAAAAAACGAAATGCTCGGTCGTTCGATGTGTGAAAAAAAAAATCTTTTATGCCGTAGACAATCCCCCCCGTACGCGTCGAATGCATAGACGATGGGATATTGTAATATCAATTATATATATGTAATATAATGTGAAAATGCGGTAGTACTCACACCACTAACTATTCCTACGCGACGGTTCGTCGTAACAGTGTATATTATTCAATTCATCACCGTATCGTTCACGTTCAAGGATACTGATTTACACAAAACAATTTTTATACGCCATATCGATTGCGGGAACAATCTTCAATTTTTTTCTCCCCCCCCCCCCGACTTTCAAAACGCCAACCGCGTTGTTAATCGCATAGAATTAATATCGTCGAAAACCAATTCGTCGTGTCTCTCTCGTCGTATTGTATCCACCGGCGCCGATGTCCGTTCAGAACGGTGTGAAACGAAACGCACGATTCGATACGAGTTTACAATTATTATTATTATTATCGTACCAGGCAAAAATAATAAACATGTGTTTCGCCGCGTCTCGATTCAAAAACATATCTGAACCGTATTTGTATATCAAACGACCTGCGAAACAATCATATAACGCGATTTTTTTTTTTTTTTATTAAATAATAATAATACTAATAAAATCAAACGTTTATAATGATGGTTAATAAGATGGTTTATTATTTTTTTTTTTTTGCTGTAGAGAACGTAAATATCATCGTATCTACCGCGTCCAATGACTATATACGACAATACCGCGCAAGTCGTAGCTTATTGTAATTTATATTTTAAAAACAAATACAATATTACAAATCACGTACAAAACGCGTTATGATTTTGTATTAGTAAACACACATGGTAAGAAGAAAAAAAATACAAAGATATTATATTTCACAGGCGAATTTTATTACGGTAACGAATAAGAGTAATAATAATTATTATTTAACAGAAATTATATGATACGAGCGTTACAAACATTTAATAAACGATCAGATCTTAATTGAAAAACAAAATTCTATTTTAAATATTATTAATAACAACATTTTATTATTGTGTTTAGAGCACCAACAAACATCCGACAACGGTCATAGCCATGCCCGCGGCATACGTCGACAATACGACTTTCTTGTACCTACGATTTACAGAATCTAACATCAAATCCGCATTATAATTATAATACGCTTCATCTTCGCTGAAACACAAAAAAAAACACACACACACACACACATGATCGCCTAACAGTGAAAATTCGGCAAAAAAAAAAAAATAAAATTATAAAAATATTCCAAACATATCGGACCCAGTAAATGCCATGCGTCGGTGTTAATATTCGTTCCCTGTGACATAATAACGGAATGTGCGTTTAAACGATTTTTTTTTCGTAATTTACAAACAAAATTTATGTTAAAAACTGTTAGTGCGATTCCGCTTTGTTAGTACAATACAATGGCGTTTGTGCGCGACATTTCTTCGTCGCAAAATATATTCGTCCATTTAATATTATTTTTAACATAAAAAATATCATAATCGATTCTACTGCCAACAGAATTTAATTCGTTCGTCGGTCGACTTGCCATCTACACCGAAAACGTTTGTTTTCTTTTGAAACCAACAAAACCATTTAAAAAGGAAATAATAATATTGCGTTTGTCTGTTGTAAAACGTCCGTTGGAGTTACGACGGATATACTTTATAACTATTTTCCAGCTGTATATAAAATATATAATAATCGCCTAATAAAATATAAAAAAAAAAAAACACGTAGTGTTTAGTAGTAGTAAACGATAACGTATGCAAAATTTGATCGTGTAAAAAAAAGAAGAGTAGCGATTGTTTTGAACACGGCGTTCAAATGATTTCTAAACGATTTTTATTATTATTATAATTAATACGTGTAAATTTGAAGAAAAAAATGTGATTCTGAATTTCTGAATAATTAAAATTATTTATTATAACCGAGTTATCCGGCTTCAGCCGTGAACAGTTAACCTGGTTTTATTCCTATTTACATTATTAATTCGTATTCGCGTTTTGATAGCTGCGTTTCTGTACTGTCCGGATTAAAATGTTTATAATACAAATAATATTTTAAAGTAAGCACTGAATATATATATATATATATTATTGTAGTTTGATTTTCGAATAATTTTTTTATTTTTTCACGTTTAAAATGTTCCTATGTGGCACGGCCTTCAGTTTTTTTTCCAAATAGTATATTCAGAAAGAGTTCTACAATAATTCGTAATGACGAAAATCATGATAACCACATGGCTTTTGCAGGGTAACCGACGGAAAAATCTTAAAAGTTAGGTCTGACTTGTTTTCTTGATCTTTCGGAAAATATATTTCAAAAACAAAAATTACACGTGTAACCAACTGCAGATAATTCTCAACGTTGTCAAGCGATAACAACAATAGCACTTCTCTTATAAAATGTAATTTATACATTTTGTGCACATTGTCGCAATTATTGTTAACGCTTAAAAATAATTAAAAATCGTCGAACGCCATTGTGGTAATCGAAAAATTTTCTTGTTCGTGTGTGTGAAATATTTTTTATCGATTTGTCACTCTCGCGTTCCTGCGCCGAAACGATCTGCACCGCAAATTACATTTTACAAATGAAAAACAACTAAAATATTTCCGATAGTTTTTGCATGATGCGCGTATACAGGCACGAAGCGAGTTACGATTTTATTTATAAACATCAATATGTATACAGTAATGAATTTTAAACGAAAATTTCGCGTTTAGCCGATTTTAAAACTTTGTTCCCCCCCCCCACCTGCCCACCCGCATTTCGCAAAACAATTGAGAAAATCGAAAAATGACCACTCTAATATTTTGCTTCGTAGCAAAATTTACTACCAAAATATTGGGTAACAGTGTAATTGATCGGAGCACTTTTTGCTCTAGTCTCGAAAAATTTTACGCGAGAAAAAATAAATAAATCGATATATTAATAATAATAATATTATTGTTATTCTCTTTATTTTCCACGGGAAAACGAAAAAAGCGTTTGTAGAACATAGATAAGCGATTTTCGTGTAAATTATACTCTGATCATAGTATTTTTTTTTTTATTTTGTTTCGTAATATTCTATTATCGTTTATTGAGAGATTAAAAAAAAAAAAAAACAAAAACAAATTCAACGTTCTTAATTAGACCAAATGGTCCGAGGTGATGGGTGAAAAGTAAAATCTCTGTGCGTGTTTTTATTTTCACGATTATTAGTAGGTACAATAATAATAATAATAATAATACGACGGCTTTATAATATTTCAATAACAATCGAAGGAAGCAATAATAATATACTTTTAACGATTTATTTAAAATCAAATATTATTTTTATTATTATTATTATAATTACCTCGTGCCGTATTCGAACGCCAGAGATCAAAAATGTTATCACCTAACGCGTGCTCCGTACTATTTATTATAATAATATTGTGCGCCTTCAATAATTATTTCATACACCGGCTCTATACGCGTGTTGCAGGAAACATCAAACTGTACACAATGTGTACGTGTGCATTTATAAATATTATATACTGGTGGTCCCGTGTACTGTTCGAATAAAATATTTTTTTACTATAATAAATTTACACGGCGGCCTTACGTATAGCGAACGTGTAGTGAAGTAATTCGTATTAGTATTTACTCACAAAAAAACATTTTACAAAATAGAATGTTTGCGTTTTATTACGTCTATATCCATAGTATATGATGGCATGGGCGCCGCGAGGGGGGTGCAAGGGGGTGCACTTGCACCCCCCTGGCTTTTCAAAAAAAAAAAATTAAAAAAAATTGAATGGTATTGAAAATATTTTATTTTGCATAATTATCTATATTATCTCTATTATCTATTATAATACTTATTTTACCTAATTGTCTATATTATCTATATTATGTATTATAATACTTATTTTTTAAATAATAAATGTGTAATTTTTCGATATTTCTCAAACGCCACAAAAAAAGAAACTACAGGAAAAAAACTTTGTGTGAAAAACGCGGTCTCGTCGACAATTTTTTATATACACTCATCCGGGACATTTCGAAAACACGCGGTCGATGAATTGATGGAAAATATTTCTTTCAACACGGCATCTATTGGGTTTTCAAAATCAAGAAAAATCTACTTTTTGTTTTGCATAATGACTAATGTGTAATTTTTCGATTTTCTCAAACGCCACAAAAAAAGAAACTACAGGAAAAAAACTTTGTGTGAAAAACGCGGTCTCGTCGACAATTTTTTATATATACTCATCCGGGACATTTCGAAAACACGCGGTCCTAGAGTCTTGAAATTTACACCGAATAATATGTAACTTTTCCACTATGCGTACGAAAAAATTGCTTCCAATTACGGCCTGTATTCGTAGCGATTTTTATTATTACATGTCCACGAGATATTCAAGTCACAAAACGGAAAATTTCGTTTCATTTTAATGGATTATACGTTTCGTACGACTCTACCTTTCAGAAAATAACAGATCTCGAAAACCCCAAGTGACAATCGTTTTTCCTCTTATTACAATTTTAAATTTTTATCATTAAATTATCAATTACGAATTGATATTGTTCGGATGGAAAATGACAATATGGAAATCAAACGTTTTCATCTACTTATAATTGTTATTGTAAGTAATTGAAATATAACGTGTAAGGTTAATCGCGTAAATTATATATACGCGGTATATACATACGGTATTATCAGCAATAAATAACATAAGAATCGAGTTTTATTGTACGCGATTGCTCTCGAAATTTACTAATAAAACATTATCTAAACGCAATTCACTAGGAACGCCGTCCGCGAAACACAACTCGCTACGGTTTATTTGATATTTTTAACTTAAAAAACCAATAACGGGTAATAAAAAATATTAAACAAAAAAAAATATATATATACATTTACAGTATATACTCGCGACGCGTGTATCCGATAATTACATTAAGGCGATATGAATATACCTACTACGTACGTTTGTTTTGATTGCACAAGAAAAAATTGTATTATGCCGACAAAGGCAAATGTTGTTTACGAATCAGTATAGATTCGTGTGCACATAATGAATATATTTTATTACTTATTTAGAGTGTTGTGTGTTGTGAAAACAAAACTCGTGTTTATCATTGAAACGGTGTGTATAAACGCCAATGAGGAAAACACGGAATTTAATATTCTTTTTTCTTTTTTTTTTTTTTGAACATTGATCCGTTGCTACACGGTTCGATTCGAATCGATCGAATTAGCTACAATACCGGGAGGCATTCATCCGAGGTTAATATTTAGATAAAACGTAAAACCTAACTATAGAAAATAATACGTGTGTGTTACGGTGTAGAAAGAAAAAATATTGATAAATTATAAATAGGTAACGGATAAATTGATCGGAAACGAATGGCCGACGTTATCGCCTAAAAAATATACATATATATAAGAGTATATTAAATTGCGTCAAAAACAATCGCGTGAAACGATTAATTTTCAATGTATTTATTATTATTATTATTATTATTATTATTATTCAAATTCGAACTACGTAAATGTATTTGTTTATAGCCGAAGATTGTAAAACGCGTAGTAATACGCGTAGTGTTTTTATGGCGTGTTGTTGAAAAATTCGCGCGGACTCTTTTATGCCACCGCGTTTGCGTTCCGATGTAAAACGAGAAAAACTAGTTGCCACATCGATCGTTTCGGTTTTAACGCGAAATAGAAAATCGATACGCGCATGATGTGTACCCATAGGGTACAAATGCGAAAACACAAAACGAGCAGATTTTCGTTTAATTTAATTTCTCCTCGCAGACGAAACGTTCGGTAACAAAACGAGATGTTATTTTTTACCCCTCTATATATATGTATAGTTTGATAGAATATAAATATTTGGAGGAAAAAAAGAAAACGTCAAAAATATAATGAACCCGCTATGGGACGTCACTTACGAGTGAATTACTTAGACAAAGGTTTTAAAGGTTTGTTATTAAATTCGAAAGCAATTGAACAGAAAACGATTCTCACCGGAGTTTCGAGGTAATATTATTTAAATAAAAAATATATATAAAATAAATACACATATATATATATATATATTAAAATGTATATTTAAATATTCAAGAAATAAATAATATTTAAATATTATTTATATAAATATAGTGTGTGTGTGTGTATTGTTTCCCGACCGGTTCCAAGGGTTCCGTGAGAAATTTGGCAAAAAAAATAAATTGGTAAATAACATTTTCGATTTGAACTACGACGATTCGCGAAGAACGATGAACGAGAACTTCAATGAAGAAAACAACGGAAAGATTCCAAATCTTTTCATCATAAATCTACACTTGTAACAATGAGAGATCAAATTCTAAGCTCCCATATTATGTAATATCGTTATAATTATTAACAAAATAAAAATGTAGAAAACCGTTTTTGCTGTCGGTTTTATATATATATGTATTATCGACACTCGCTTTTGTGCCGGAAGCGTATAACTTGGCCGCTGATTTGAGTACATAAAAAATACATCTGCGTTACTATGATTATGGAAAAAAAATATTCGAGTTCCTACAAAAGTTCGGCGAGTAAAAAAAAATTGGGAAACGATTGTATATAATTCACATTACATTTTCGTGCGTATATTAAATGTTGAAATCATCACTTTTTTTTTAATGGAATATAAGACGACATATAATTGCTATATAAATAGCTTAAAATTGGAAAAACGATTTGAAAAAAAACACTTTAGCGCGGTGAATATTGTTGAAAATTCAAATGTCTAAAAAAGTAACGTATAAATAAAATAAATTATTTAATGAAAAGTCCGTTTCATCGGAACTATTTATATATATATATATAATAAATAAGCTGGTCAATTCTTCACAGCTCACTTGTCCGTAGACAATAGCATATTGTGCGCGTTGTGTAAGTTATGTAATGTAGTTAAATGCGTCCACGAGCATTATATTATACACTCAATTCATATTATGCTGGAAATAAAATCAATTCTGAATAAAATATTAACCGGGCAGATACGGGTCGCCGCAGTGTTCAATTAAATAATATCGAAAAAGAAAAAAAAGAAGAAGCTATTTTTCATAACTCGGAGAATAGGTTTTACAATGTTCCGTTGGTATACGAGTATATTATAAATTACCGAACTCCAATGAAAATTGAATAGAAAACCATAACGGAAAAGTGATTTTTCAATTATTTTAGAGGAATTCTTGGGACTACGTGCGTAGTGATTATAATTAATGATATTCGAAAAGTCGTAACGGTATTTACGCAACTACAGTTTATTAATTCGAGTAAACACAAAACGTTTAAATCTTAAACGAAAGTAGGTTGAAGGATGTGATTATTAATAAGTGGACCGTTAAACTTCATTCCATCAACATTGTTATGCGTGTGTATATTCATTGAAACTAATTTCACGTCCGCTGACATTTCAGTTAACAATAATATTACGTCCGGTCTATACCGCACATTCGTATTACTGCTGCAGACTGCGTATGGTCTTTTAAATATTTTCTTTTTTTTTTTTCAAACTATAGACTAAGCTGCTGTAGTGAATTTAAAACGCTATTTTTCTTTTATATATTATTCTCGTCTTCGCGACAAATAAACTGGTTCGTGTACAGTGTCGTCGCATCACGCGATACAAGTTGAATGATATTTCCATAGATTGCAAAGCTGCTGCACGAATTTTTTTTTTTTATATTGCGAGCGAAACAAAAGTACACAAAATTAGAATCTAAAAACAAAACGAACCCGAGATAAAAAAAATATACGTGACGAAAATGTATATTTTTTCGTACATCTATTAAAATTAAATAAACTTCAATTATTATTATTATTATTATTGTTAAGTACGCAAAAAATTATATATATATATATTTTTTACAATATTGTACCGCTACACGATCTGTTTAATTCGTAATCGATATGGTTTAATATTAATAATATTTTAGACCTGTAATAATCGTTTAGTTTGACCACTTGAACGCGTTGTCTGCGTAAGTCCTAATATCACATTTCAATACTATAACATCCTTACAAAATATTTGCAATACTACACGCACAAACATCTATAACCACGGTTGAGTAACGTATTTCTAACGCAATCTCATATACATATCATATATCGCAATACTCATCTCATATTTCGCCTTGCATTCTCAACTATAAGGATTTAACAATCGTCCTAGTCCTACGCCTCCACAAGACACGTCTCGTTTCACTCAGCTGTCCTCGCGTCTCACTATCCAGAGCCGTAGCAAGACGAAAGGGATGGCGAAAGATGCCTGCGCCCCGTGACGCTAAATTTAATAAATTAAAAATGTAATATAATACAATATTACTGTTTTTGATTATTTTCAACGATAATTTATTCAATTTAATAAAAATATTCGTCAAATTAATACTCTATTAGTTCCGTGTGAATACAATTGTCGCAGTTTTAAGTTTTACCCCGAGCGCAATACTCGGTTACTATGGGGTCATGCATCAATCCATAACACAGGTTCGGTTTTCCTCTCACTCTCCTCACTTACGCTCATATCCGTAACAACTCGCACTGCAGCCTCTCAACGATCAGATCTCTCCTCGTGTAACGCGTCCGAACCATCTCGCATTATGTTACGTTATTTTTATTTCGAATACGGTTAGTACTTGTACAATTGTTTTCAAAAAGCATTAACAAATATTTTTAAAACGTTATTTTCCAAAAGTATTTACGAATAATTTTTTTACGTATTGACTTTTAAAAATAACCCCTATTATTAGTTTTTTATTATTAGATTATTAGTTCCCTTATATTAATTACCCCTAACGGTTTAGATTATTAGTTCTAAAACATCTGCTGCAATTATTAATATTATTAAACTAAAACACATTATATGTTAATATATTAATATATGTTTAAAGTATTGGGAATAGTTGCCAGGTTGTCATGCAAGTGTGTTCATATATCACAAAGGATTCAAATAAATACGAGTAAAATTTTGTTTGTAATTATTCTAAATAATTATAAAACGTATTTCACCCGCGGACAATACCCATATAACAGAGCTACGACCTACACGTGCGAATTAACCGATGTGTCTTGTACGGAAAATAAAATTCACGACACTTTAATATGACACGCGGTGAATCGTGAAACGAAAAAAAAATTAAAAGCAAAAGCTTCTACTCAGCAAAGAAATATCAGAAATACGTAACCGAAATTTATTTATTTATTTTACACAACAAACGAGGTTTTAAATTTTCTCGTAAATATATAAACACGCTGAACGAGAATTTACGTATTGTAACTATCTATGCAATTTCTATGAGTGTATTAAGTTTTAAATGTAATCGTATTGAAAAATAAGAAAACGGCCAATAAAATCAGAATAAAAATATTGTTGTCTACTAGTGGATCGGTATTATGACCGAACTAATACAAGTATATGATGAATTAAAAAAAAATTACTCGTCCACTATTGAATACGTTTCGGAAACGTATTTCCTTGTAAAACAAAAACGAAAAAAGAAACCATAATAAAATATATAATTTCTATTAACTTTCTTTTTATTATTATTATTATTATTATTCAATTTAAAATTATCACGACGCTCAACATTTAGTTGGAAATAGTTAAATCGAAAAGCATCGTGAATACAGGGAAGTGTACGAGAATAACAGATTTAACGGACGCAGGATTAAGACTTTTGAAACATCTCAGAGTAAAGAGTATAATTTTTTATTTTTTTTTTTGAACAAGACAGTACGATTACAGGAATGAACCGAGCGGGACAGTCAAAAATCGAAATGATTAAAGAAGTCGCGTTTAATTTAGGTGTTACAAAAAAGTAAAAAAAAAAGGAAGGGGGAAGAAAAAATTAGACGAAACGCATGAGACGGAAATCAATCGCGAGACTCAGCCCGAGGCGAGAGAAAAGATTGTTTCGAATCACGGCGAGTAAAACGAATTAATGTTTTCGAACGGTTACGCGTAGATAAAACTATAAATTATTTTATTTTTACACAGTTAATCGCAATGCGAAATTCGTTTATCTTCACACGTCCTTACGTCTTGTTCGTGGTACAATTAAAATAAATGATATATTGTTGATACGAAATAATATAATAAAACACATACTATAATATTATAATGTTCAACTATTATTACAACTGTCTGTTTGACGTTTTAATCGGTATTTTTTTTTCTCTAGGACGATCGCGTGTTTTTTTTTTGCTGATAAAATACGTTCGATGAAAAAAAAAAGTTGCCAATTTTCGTCAAAACAACTTGCACAGAAATATATTATCAGACGTTAATACATTTTCATACGACATAATTGAATATTATTTCGAGTCCACCGTTTGCTCGCATTGAAAATTGTCGCTCCGAATAATTTGTCGGAATATTTTGACGGAACACTCGGTTTTCCACACGTGATCCTTCCAGCGATTCGAACGCTTCTGAACGTCATTGAATACGTTCGAAAAAAACGATTTCACACTCGTTTCAAAAAAAAAAAATGAATGTTATTTCTTATTTAATCTCGCGTCACTCTATTTATTCTTTTTTTTTTTTTTCACTTTTTTCCTACTTCGACTTACGCCTTCGACAATTGTCGTCGATATATTTTTACGCACAGTGTGCTGCAGATCACCCGCAACGAACGTCGTTATTCAGGCGAACAACAACTTTTTAACACAGTAATAACTACCCACACGCGCAACAATCACTTTCCAAATTATTATCCTTCTCACGTTCGTCACACAACTTCGGCTTTACCGTTCCCGCTCTCGTTTTTCTATTTTTTTTTTCTACCGGAGTTTTTCTATTTTTTCCACATCGAATTTATCGATACGCACGTGCAAATTAATTATATTAATCCACTCGATAATAATAATTATTATTATTGTTAAATTTTTCTGATATTATATACACGTATATACGAATGTGACAATAAAAAAACGTGCACTCGTGACGATTTTCGTCATTTTAACGTGTTGTTTTTTTGTACGCCATGTGTGCGGTCGTTGAGTGAACCCAAAGCGCAAAAAAAAAAGAAAATAAATAAATAAAATAGTAGCGAACCGAGTGGATTTGATCGCTCATATAAGCGAACGAGTCGGTCAAAAGATTTTAGAGTTTTGTTATATTACTATGGTAAATTTGAAAGCGATGCGCGATAAATCATTGCATTCGGTAGCAAACGATTCTGAGCGGAGCTTCGGTACGTAATAATGTTTATTATTGATAATATTGTACGCGTGTGTGTGTGTCTTGTGTATAATTAAAATAATTTATTTTTAATACAATTTCTTACGATAAACAGGCGAAACTTTAAATAAAAATCGTTTTCGTTAATACACTTCGAATTTACGTATTTGTTAAAACTTCAATGATCTATAGATTCGTTGGGGGTTGTTTTTTTTTTGCGCAAACGTAATTTTCCACAAAATACGCGGGTTTGTGGAAAAACGTGAAATCGCGCGTTTATTATAAGGAAAATTGTGACAATCGATTTTCAAGTCTTTTTTTTTTCTTTTTACGCGTATATGGTTAAAATAAAAAACACTTCTCACGTCGCATTAAACATTTTTTAAACGTTAAAACCAAACATTTACTACCCCTCCTCTTATACGGATTATCTCGAAATCTACAATCGAGCTATAAATATAATATATTCGATAAAATCAAAAGAAATTTTTTTTCCCCCAAAAAAACATAATAAGTCCACGCGCACTTGCAGGTGTGAATTATTTACAAGTATTAACGAAGAACGGCGTAACGAACAACAATAATTCCGACGAAATCGCGTTTTTTTATTTTTCGGTAGTTTTTTCTAAGGAAATCGAAAAATTACATGTTTAAAGTGAGAATTAGATGAAATCCGTGTTGCCGGTAACCGGGTGTGTACGCGTATATAACATTATTTTAAAACCGAAACACATCTCGCTCGCTCCGCTCAGAATCCGAAAAAAAAACATTTTTTTTTTACCCGTAAACGATACTATAAGCCGTACACACACACACACAATGATAAACGTGAGTTTTTCCATACGGTGCACCGCCTTACTTCAACTTTCTGTATTTCTGTTTGGTGTCCTGCACAGCGTCGACGGCTCGCGTTTTCCGATCGCCGATCGACCCGTACTTGGCGCTGCAGCGCGACCCTTTCTTGTTGCTGCGACGTGTCTTGTCCGCGACAGTCCCTTCCGTCAGACAGGTCCTCTCGTCCATCACCATCGTGCGAACGTTCCGATGATCTCGTTTTCCCCTTCTAACGTTCCCTTTTTACGCGGTCACGAAAGAGAAAGCAAAAAAAAAAAAGAAAAAGTAGAGGGAAAAAAATTGAAAAAAAAAAAAAATGTTTTACACGACCGAATTCGAGGGACAAAAAGAAATCCGCGACGAGATTCGTCGTCGTCGTCGTCGTCACTTAACCGCAGGAGACGTGCGCTCGACTAACGACGATTTCCAACTATACAAACGCGCGCCGGTGACCTAAACAAACGAAAAACACCGGTTCTTATATCATCTAATAAATAATAATAATATTATTATACCGTCTGCCCCCACCAACCCACGAAACCGTTACGCGCGCGGGGGGAGAGGGGAACCCGGCGGCGGCGGCGGCGCACTACGCGGTTCACCGCAACGGTTTCGTATGGTTTCGGTTTCGAAAACTTCCCTCGTCCGTCGTAGAGAATTTACGCGCGCAGCTTTTCGTACGCTGTACTGTAAAACTACACCTCAGTAGTGCTGTATTATGCCGATATTGTTTCCAATAATAATAATAATAATAATTACCGTGACGTTTGGCGTTCATCGAGAATGGCGACGATGATTTTTAACTATCGCAATTTATCGGGTTTCTCACGTGATCCCGTAACGAATTCGTCGCGGTCTTATACCCCGTGCATTTCAAACGCCGTCCATCGATCCGAATCACTCTACCGGTTTACGGATGCCGTAGAGGGAAGTGGCGAGATGAGAAAAAATAAAATCCGCGGTCGGATGAAGGCGATGGAGTCAGGGGAAGAGAACGGTACCGATGGGACGGGGACGGCGGAAAACGGCGGTGGAGGAACGAAGAGGAGAAAGTTAAATCGCATACGTGTTAGTTCATCTGTTCATTGACTTAGTACAACTTAGTCTTTATGCGTTTTCACTTTCTTGAGCCGTTGTAGACCGTAAATAATAATTTTTTCGTTATCGAAAAAACTGTTCCTCCGGCCACTCGCAGTTGTAATATTCTCACGGAAAACGTAATTCCTAGAGCCGTTGAATTGAATTGTCGGGAAATGAATTTCAAGTCGTTTCTCGAAACAATTATTTCAATGGAGTGTAACGTTCTCGCGACTATGTCGAACCACTATATTTATTGAATAATAATTCATTGTTGAACGTCGGCAATTCGATTTTTCGTTAAATAACGATACAGTTTGCACGACGTTTATTATTGGTACAGATTGTTTAATTTTTGTCCGTGTTTAAAAATGTTACCAGAATCAGTGCACCGACCTTTACGTATAGCACTATTTTCCGGTAACGAATTTCCCCGGTACTTTAAAGAAGTCATTTTTCAAAATATATTTTTTTTTTTTTTTTTACAAGCTAGTCAGAAAAAAACTAGCGAAAAATTCCATAAAAACGCGATTTCGTAAAAAATCGATTAGCATTATTTCTTCGTGATTTCGAAACTAGTAACGGTCATAGAAGAAACATAAAATGTTCACCAAAAACGTGACTTTGCGCTGTATTTACGTGACAATTTTTTACGAAAAAATTCCTATTAATTTTTTGATCCATTTACAACAATTATCGTAGATTTTTCGGGTTCGTATAAAAGAGGTGATTTTCGATTTAAACATTTAAAACGATGTGAGACGTTCGTTACTTCAACTATATACGTATATAGGTAGAAAACATATATTGATAATCGTATAGTCGCAATTTCTCTTTGTGACCATTTCAAATTATTCGGCAAAGCGGTCGAAGCTCCGCTCCGTATCGTTTCAACAAACGCAATGATTTAAAAACGCGTTGCTTCACAAATGTATTTTATATATTGCGATCTTATAAACGACAACTTAACAACGCCCATTTATTTAATTTTTTGTTCTTTTTTTTTTTCTTATCGTTATTGTTGTTCATTGCATGGACCACCGAAAACGGTAACGATGTTCTTATCACGATAATGATAAAGCGCCATATAGTTGCCGAGGTTACAACAGCGTTGCGTTCAAAGGCTTCACGTGTGCACAAAACCCGTATTGCGTAATCGCGTAACGTAATACAAATGATACAACGTTACGTAAAAACAGAAATAGATAAAACGCGAGACAATATTATATTATATTACCGTCGTAATGCCCCCCCCCGGTTTGGGCTTCGCGAAAATGAAATAATACTCGTGTTCATCTAGTGAATACAAAGGTCGCGCGGGCACAACACGAATATTAACGATGGTAAGCAGAACCGGCCTTTACGCGAGCGTGGTGAAGTGCGATTTCGACAACGAAAATCAGGTAATCTCAATATTTAAAAAAAGCAAAAAAAAAAAAAAATACAATTTTTCGACGATCGATTACGACATTAATAATAATAATAATAATATTATTAATAATAATAATAATAATAATATTAATATTAATAATAATAATATCGTTATACGGTTCGCTAATACGTTTGTCCGATATTTAATTAATTCTTACTATCATCACGATATTCGATCCGACTAATTAGAAACTCAACGACATCGATTATTATAACAATAACTCACGCCTCGTGTACATGTTATTTACGAGATTATAGTTTATTAAACTTTTTTTCCATTATTATCATCATCGAATTTCATTGATTTCAATTTTTCGCGTGGAATTAATAATTACATATTTGTCGGATGTATCGGAACGATTAATCGACACGTGTTAGGAATAGACCAAATATTAGTGCGTAATTTTTCGTTTTCAATAGTTTGAAGAACAAAAAAAAAAAAAAAAACGTTTCGCGTGATTTAGCTCTAAAATACGTACTCGACTGGAAGAACTCTCACGTCGCCTTTTATAGAACGATGCGATTTCGATATTATTTTTTTTTATTATAAAGAAGAAAACATTTTACAAGATTTCCATACCCAAAATCTTATTTCTAAACACTATAGTATAAGAGTCTGAATACGAACAATTTTTCTTCGTCTATAGTTAATCTAAAATCAAAGTCCTATGCGCCCTGTAGGGATGTCTTCATTTTTACAACGAGAACAAATCAGACAACTCTAAGAGGCGTGAGAGTTTTCCCTGTAAACCGTATAAAAACTTACAAAATCAATACTATATAACACTCGCCATAATGTACATTGCGATAATACAATAAAGTACAGTGGATTGCCTATACAAAGCGCCAGGTTTTTTTTTTACTTCCGTCACAAATCATTGACGACGGTATTTTAAAAAATTCACTTAATTTTTTTTTTACCGAGTATAGCGTTACATAGAAATTAAATTTTAATAAGTAAATTTAACGCGAAAAACGGTGAAAATATTTTTAACCGTTATTGACGGTAAATTGAATTAATTCTTTTCTTTTTCAATTTTGTATATATATATATATATAATACACCGTGTCGTTCGATACGAATAACAATATTCATCGACGTGTAAAAAACGAATTAATATCGGATTTAGAAAGACGAGCCGACTGACATTAGTGGTGTCTCGTGTAATCCAGCGCCTATTGTACTCAAACCATTGGCGTCGTTGTACAATCCGTATCCGTACGGATGTTCGGTGCTGTGCAATCATCCGCTGGACAGCGAAATCAAAGATCTCGTGAAAAAAGCTAAAGACGCTCTGGTGAGTCGAATCGAACCAACAGAGAAACTGTTGGAATACTTTTGAAATGGTTTTCGTTTTCAGGCCTTAGACCCAAAGTCACCGTATCGTTATCCAGACGTAGACGAAATCAACATTATTGTACCGGAGGAATTGTTCAGAAAGTACACGGAAACGGATTCCAGAGCTACCAGTCCTATGCCGGTAGTCGTACAGAAAGAAACGCCGGTCGACGATAAAACTGCAGACAAATCTCGACTCGTATTGGATTTGAATCGAAGCAGAAGTCAACAGTCTTCGATCAAATTTTCGGTTAGTCCATAGCGTCCGGAAATTTATTTACTCTATCCCTTGGAAAAACAGTACGAGAAGAATAAATCACAAACGGATTTTATTAAAATGCGCGTTTACAAGGTGTACGTAAAAACGAAATCTTTTTTTTTTATGTACATATATATATATATATCAAAATTTTATATTTAAATTATTATTATAAATAGAATACGCGTAGTATTCTATAAGTCGCGTACTTTTATGAACTTATGAAAATATATAGAAAGGAGGTAAATGTGAATACATTAAGTTAATATTTTATATATAATTCTTTAATATATTATTATTATTATCGTAGTAATTTTTATTAGTAAGTTAATTAATGAAATCCTAACTTTTTTTTATCAGCCCTTAATCAACCTTCGTTTTATTTTTATTTTTTTTCTATAATTTGAATCGCACTTATACCCTAAATTTTGATTCTGAGCACACGCGGGGGTGACTCTCGACAAAGCCGAAATACTAATTGAATTGTTCCTGGACTACGATATAAATTACAATCAAAATCTACAATGATACGATTATCAACAATAATAAATAATATATATTATAATAATAATATAAAATAAATAATAATATGACATAACGTCTTTTAAATTTGTACAACAAAGCTAATATGTATATTTACCATTCAAATTAAAAATAGAATAATTCTGTAATTTTGTTTGATGGAGAAGAAGTTTATTTTATAGAAATATCGCGAGAAAATTAATTCAAATTTTGATTATTGTTGTCGTTCAACTGCTTCAAATGTTGTACCTTGAATAATAATAATAATAATAATAATATTAACACTTAAAAGTTGTTTTTTCTATTATCTTACGCAATTTTATATTTGATTCGCGTAGGGTGTCATTTTTAAAACACGTTTTTGATTATTTCTGTAAATATTTTTAAAAACTAAAATTGTCCGTAAGCACATTATATCGTTGACGAATTTCGAAAGTTAAAAACACCATATTTTACAATTAATTTCCGTTTTGTCTGGATCGAATTATCATTTTTATATACCACCGGCCTTGCGAATGCACACCACTTTAAATTTTTCCATTAGAAATCCGATTCCCATATAATAATCGTTTAAATAAATTATAAACATTATATATTTATATAATACACATATCTGAAACGCCATGACTTTCTCCTTTTAAACGTATAATATATTGGTGATCATAATAAACGAGTTACGAATTATTCAGAATTCTTTTTGTATCCCACGTACATTTTTACAGCGTATGCTCTTATTTACAATCTATCGTATGGCTTGTAGACTACGTTAACAACACGGAACAATAAATACAATAAAATTCGATAAAAATAAAATGAAAAAAATATACTTGACGTTACAACAATCAAAAGTATAAAAACTAAATAAAATATCCAGTAGAATTATAAACAGGAACATAAATATAGAGTAGATAAATACAATATACAAATATATGAGTATGGGACAAAGTGTTTGATTAATTTGGTGAAATCGAGAATGATAACTACGTTTTGCTATATTCTCGTGTCCAGTTTGATCAGCTATTCTGTTATCTCTGTTGTTGCCTTGTGAATATGTTTCCCGAGTATTCTTCTACAATGTGTTTGGCTGTCTGAGTAGCGTGTTCGCAGTCACGTTGTGGTATATCTCTTATGCGCGTTTTCCCCGTCCTTCCACGGCCGGTCCCAAGTCTGTTTAGGATCAACTCTATGAAGGATTTGGATCCCTAGTAATACTCTTTCCACCGGTAGTTCAATGATCATTGACTTGTCACGGTAATTTAATACCAATTCTTCAGTCCATTTAATGTTGGGATTACATTTTTCATTTGTTAATTTTTTTCTTTTTGCGAGCTTCCAAAAAAGCATAAACTATAAAAATCTGTTTACTGTAAGACACTATTTTACACCTCTATCTAAGTGCGTGTTCCTCTACTGAACCTACACTCTGTGAACGGAATTTTACATTTGTGCATTATTGTGCAGGGTGTCGCGAGTCAAGATTTTTGCGAAGCGTTATCTTTATGCCACGGATCGGTACTTCATGTACCGCAATTGACTCGTCCAAATTACAGGACCAATATTACTAGACGAAAACCGGATGTTAAAAAAGAAACATTCAGAAGACGTTCTAAACGTAGAATTACCATTACTGAAAAACAAGCAGACAATATTGCCGATAATTTGGTAAGCCTTTTGTTACGCTACATAAACTGTTAATAATAATTATTCAATCAAGACGACGCACGTAATATTTTTTTAGCGTCATTTAGATTTACCCGGGGCGTATGATACGCAAAATGATATTGAAGAAGTCAAAGAAGTCACTTGGAGGAGAGGAAAACCAATAAATCCCGGGAAAAAGAGCAAAAAGAAATCGGAAAAAAACAAATCGGGACAACGTAACAAAGAATTTAGAGATGGCCAAGACTTACTAGAAACTCAAGTTATACATCATTTGTTTCCCTCCCCCTTATATTTATATATATATATATATAATAACTATCAGAAAATCGCGTAATACATTGTCTTAATTTTATAATAGATATCTACTTTAAATCAAAATTCATTAAACGGTAGTGTACTGGGAGAAGATGACGATCGGAAAATTGATGACCAAACGAATAGAGAACCAATAACAAGTTCGTTTATAGACATGGACATTTTAAAAGAACTCCAGAGAGAATTACATTTACTTGACGTTGAAAATGAATTCGACATAAAGGTTAAAACGATATTTAAAAATTAAAAAATAATTCAAATTTATATCTGCAAAAATGTATAGTACGTACTTTAAAAGTAAAAACAATACGATTTTATTGCAATTATCACACCTTGGTAAATGTTGTTATCGAATAAATTGAACATTATGTATTTAAAATGCACCAAAGTGCGTATAATTAAATTCTTACGAATATAAAAATGTTTTAATAGAAACATATGGCATTACAAGAAGCGTTGAAAATGAAGTTAATATTTAACAGTCAAGAAGTGAACATCGAATTAGAGACGCTTAAACGTAAGTTAAGAACGATTACAGCAGAAGTGATTTTACCGGGTTTGCCGAGAACGTTTTCCAGAAAAAACATTAGGTTCGAATTGCCATTAGACAGAAAAAGTTTAAAAGGTTAACATTTTTTTTTTTTTTTTATTAAATCTAAATTGATTTTATCGGACAATACGCATTTTACGTATATGTATATTGCAGATATGACGCCTATAGATTATTTGAGAAATAACGTAAGTGTTATTGGGAGCTGTCAAGTTATCTACTCGAGAGTTTTTGAAAAGTATATGAATTCGGAGACAAGAACGATTCAAGAAAATGTATACCTAATTATACGCTCATAAACTCCGCAGCATTTTTACCAACACATTCTAATCTATGTTAAATGTTTATAGAAATTCCTGACTGCACTGGGCGAAGTAATGGGCAGACCATTTTCCGATCAGGAGGCTGCAGATTTTCAACTGATGATTGGATGGTCGAAAGACCAAATCCTTACATACCGCGAGTGGTGTGGTTTGTGCGGTGTTGCAGAACGTCTCATGGGTGAACATTCTTTTTTTTATCATTCAAACAGATTTTTTACTACTTACCATTTGACTTTAAATAAAAATTATTGTTCTTAAAAAAATTATAAATAAATTCGTAATATACAACTAAATAATACCACCATTGTGTACAATACCTAAACGTTTAAATAAACACCACTTGGGCACTGTATCAATATTAAATTATCGTTATTTCTTAATTTCAAAAAAAAAAAATTAATAATAATAATAATATAATTTATTGATACATAATATACCGGACGAATTTATTTAAAATGTTTCAATTAAAATAACCAAAAAATAAAAAAAAAAATACAGTGTTCGCAATTGACAGCAGAAACCGATTTTACAGGAAATCGTTTTGTTCCACGACCATTAAGTAAAGACGAAGATCCGTGTAATGAAGTGGAAAACGCCGATTTCGCATTATTGAACAGATGGCTGCAAGATTTGTCGCCAAATAATATCCTATACAAATTATTGACTCTCATCAAAAACACTTAAGACGAACTTTTTCGACGTAATAAAACCTTATATCGGGACCAAAACATAGTCGAATGTTACAGCTTTCAAAACGTTATATCGTCGTCACACAATAAACGTGCCTGCGTGCGAGTACATAATACATTGAATATTTAATCAAGACCGTTTATCAGCGATGTTCTTACGGTATATTTGCAATCTCTTCAAAGCCTTCGTCACATAATATTTCAATTACTAATTATTAAAAAAAATTTTTTTTTCTAATAATAGCCTTGTGTGAAATACACTTTTATACTGTACTCAAGCGTAATACATTTTATCATTATCCACTCGATCACTTCGGAGCAGTGGCGGTTATAATGGGGGGGAGGGGGCGCGCCCTCTCCCTTGAATTTGATATTTTTAAATTTAGCATATTTCCGAATTGACACTGTACCGACTTATGAGTTGGACCCATGATTATGGTCCATATTTGCCCACCCCCCTTTTGATGAATATCATGTATAATACCGGAATTAGCGATCGACCTCCAACGATCAGAACTAACACGCCGCGCCGCTCATGGTGTATTTTCGCTTCCCCTTGAACATCAAGTATAACCGCCACTGATTATGCTCTATTTGTCTGCGTCCAGTACTGGTTTATGGGTGCGAAACGTGGTCGGCTGTGAGAAGTGTTTGTACGTAAAACAAACACTTCTCAAGAAGAAGGACGCCGAAGAAGTGAATAGACGGAATTCAGGGTGATATGAATAATAACTCCAGTTATTAGTGCCAGTTAGAGAGAGACGGTGTTTTACGGAGGTGTGGGGGGATTCTGAATTAGGACGGTCGATTACCACGTGGTTTTTTCGGTGTGTAAGTCGAAGGCGAAGAAAAAGAGCAGCGGCCCATTATGCGCCGTTACGGACAACCGTAACGCGTATAACAAACTATATAGTTGCGTAGGGAACTCGCATCGAAAATTAAATCTATAATAATTTTTTTGTCGACACGAGTCTGTGTTAAGTTGGTCGCCATGGTCTTATCAAACATTCCAATGCACCGGACCCCGCACAAGCAGCTGCTGATACAACTGAAAATGCGGATCCCGAGTCTCGTTGGGCTCGTTGCCGATTTATATATATCTCAGACTTCAAGTTTGAATACCGTTTTTTTTTTTCACCAGAAACTTTTTAATATTCTACTCGATTTCATTTTGTATTATTTTTATTCGATTTCGTCAGCACAATGATCAGAATACCGAAACCGTTGATTTACGTTAGCGTTTTTGGCACGGTCTGTGGCGGCGCTTATTTAATCAAGTACGATCGTACACGATATTATTAAACCGTATAACCGTACAAAAACTAAAGCACCGTTATGTATATATATACTTTTTCCCCCGTTTTCTAGAGACATGATATCCGGAAAAGATTACAAAATCAAGACTTCGGCGTCCAACAAAGTGATCATTATTACCGGCGCGAATACAGGTCTCGGAAAAGAAGCGGCCAAATTATTGGCCATAAAAAACGCCACTGTTGTGATGGCCTGTCGAGATATGAACAAATGTGAAAAGGTTAATGCGTACATATTATTTATATATTGACAAATGCCGGAATTCGTACAGTTTTTGATTATGGATCAGTATGGTCATCAACCATTTTAGGCAGTGGCGGCTACCTACTTATTTTTATTTTTGAATACTCGCAGGTTGCTTACGTATTGAAAACATGGATTTTATAAAAACGAATTTAATTTTTTATTATTGTAACATAATTTTAAAGTGTTGCCTTAAATTTTATAGATAATTATTATTTTTTCAATGAAATATTTCACATTGTTTTTCTCTCACTAATTTATCTATGATTATATTTTAGACGAAACGGTTCTCTGCGAGTTTTCTGAGTGAACGTCAGTTAACAGAATTCTAATTTCTTGACATTTTCCATTCGCGAAAAAAAATATACTCACGAATATAAGTATTGCCAAAGAGAGGTATCATTTTTAAAATATAGTTTTGTAAATTTAGATATACTCATATCTCCGTACCAAAATATACTTGAGTAAAAAAAAAAAATTGAAAATATTACTATAATTTTTTTTTTAATATAATCAATAAGCTCCAGTTGTATGTGACTATCATAGAAATATATATATATATATCAAAAATAGGAAAAATATATAAGGTTATGCTTAAAGTTTGTTCACTAGCTTCATATTCAGACAATATATGCTACCTACTGCTGGTTGAAGACCTTTCAAATAAATATTTTGTACAAAAAATAATATTATGTACAATTAAAGAACTAATATTAATCTATCTCAATTATATTAAATAATCAAAAGGTTTCAAACATTGCACTTTCATAATTTCAATAGCTAAATTGTTCTTAGAACAGAGTCGACTCGAAATAGCACTGATATCCAGAAACAAACAAATATACTGTCGACAATGTGATTTATCTTCTCAAAAATCCATTAGACAATTTGCAGAAAAATTCAAGAAAGGTTTGAATTCTCATTTAAACACACTAATGTCCTATAACATTATTAAAATATGTATCAAATTAGATTTTAATAGGTTAGATGTGTTAATCAACAATGCCGGCGTTATGAGGTGTAAAAAATCCCTAACCAAAGAAGGGATCGAAACACATTTAGGGGTCAATCACATGGGTCACTTCTTGTTGACCAATCTGCTTTTAGATTATTTGAAAAAAAGTTCTCCTAGCAGAGTTGTTAATGTGACTACATTGAAACATGGAAATAGCACAATAAATAAGGAAGATTTAAATTCAGATATATCGTACGATGAAGAACATGCGTATAACCAAAGTAAACTAGCAAACCTCATATTTACAGTTAAACTCGCTGAAATTCTAAAAGGTTCATCAATTATTCAAAAAGAATGTTAAATGTTTATAGTTGTGAACAATTAATATGCAACATTACTAATCGATTTACAGACACTGGAGTCACAGTAAATGCCGTTTATCCTGGAATTTCTACAACAGACATTTCAAGACATTTAACTTTTTATAACAGCTTCACCAGATTCTTCATAAAACCATTGGCATGGTTATTTTTAAAATCCGCAGCTAAAGGATCGCAAACTTTAGTCCATGCAGCTATAGATCCAGAGCTTGAAAATGTTACCGGAAAATTCATCAGGTATTTTTACTTTTTAAATTAATTTCTCAAAACACATTTTTTTTTTACCTTAAGTTATTATAAATAAAATATAAATATTATTTATTTAATTTATCAAAAAATACTATCAATCCTTATTGTATATTAATTGTTTTTACCTTAAGTGGAAGATCCACAAGACCATTTTCTTTTCGTTTAAAATAAAACACACAATGTGTTCGTTCCGTATTTCAATATTGTGCCAAAAAATTGTATTATTTTCGAATGCAAAACACAAGACAATCTCAATTGCATAAACGATTTTTATTTTTACTAAAATTAAATACTTGAAAAACGGATGGACATTTTGATTTTAGTAATTTTAAAGAAATACCAATGCCGTATCGAGCACGTCATCCAAAAAATGTCGAATGGTTATGGAAAGTCAGTGAAAAGTGGACGAGAGTAAAAGAAAATGTACCTTGAACTATATTATGTATAATATTAATTAGACAATAATTAATATATATTACATTATGTTTACTTTAAATATGTTTATAAAATTTTCAGTAACACTATTAGAAATAAAAACGTTTGTATGTTGAAGTTTTTAGTTTTTTTTTCTACACGACTTGCGAATTTTGAAATTAATCCCATCTGTGTTTGTGATGTTCTTCTTCCATTCTCCTTTTCTCAGCCCATATTTTTACATTGGCCTCACAATTCGCTACAAATACACAAAATGTATATTTTTATTTAGTTCAATTACCGTACAATTGTTAATTAGTCTAAATTACCAGCTTTCTGAATTTGGTAGAACACTGGAGCAACTATAACGGTCGCTGCACAGAACCACGGAAACATCCAATGATGTTTAAAATACATTTTAAATGGGAACTGGACGATCTTAGCGGTGAATGTGTAGGGAAAAATCATCTTGCGACTTAACTTTTCACCGTCGGCCATCTATAAATTTTTGTTAAAAAAAAAACAAACATACAATATAATTCTAGATCAATAGTTTATAAAGCAAATTCGCCATATAATTGGCACATTATTTTATTTATTATCGGTGTTTGATTACAGGCAAATTTCGTCTTCTGTATTATTAAATATTATAATCATTATATAACAAAAGAACGTAACAAAACCTATATTAAACTTTGTAAATATGTACAACGCCTGAAAATAAAAATGATTTCCTAATGAAAACATTAATAATTTGCTTATTCGTTATATAACTATTGAACTACATATTTTACTTCACTCATTGTTCGAGCAGCTCTACTTTCATAATATGAAAAAACAACCTTTGTCCCAAGAACGTTGGAAAATCTCAATAATATAATTGAAAAACGTGAACCTCACAAAATCGTAACAATCAAAATTATTATTCCAAAAATAATTTAACACAAAGTAATTTTATTACAACTCAAAATTAATGTAAAAGAAATGTATTCGTAAAAATGTATACCAATTATCGAGATCGACGAAATATAATTGCTCGAAAATTAAAAATTTAAGATACAAGCGAACGATTTAGCGGATATTAATAAAAAGGAAAACAACTTATAATTTTACCAGCTTATTTGGACAAAATACAGTTTAATGTAGACTTTTGTACAATAATGTTTCTCCGTAACAATATAGTACGGGATAACTGATGTAATAATAAAAGTTCACCTATTTCTACAAGGCGTTTGAAACGTTAAAATAAAATTTGAATCGCAACAGAACTCGATAGAAACCTGTACTAGCTACAAACCCGATCCGAGTACTAATAAACTCAAATCGTTCCCGTTGAAATTAAACAAAACTTTTACGACGCGCGCACGCGTTTCGAGCAAGTCGGACGTGAATACAACAAATTTGGATTCTTTCGTCTCAATATCACAACATTACGCTGCACAAGGCAAGCAAAATTATTACTGTTACGAGCAAAAAGCATCAATTGACATACAATTGTATATAAGCGAAACTTATGACATGCGAATATTATTCAACGAGTGAAAAAAAAAATTTGATTGAAAAACAAAACGTTTTCTTCCCGATTCGAAGGATTTAACGCGCCCAGTCACGTACAGACCACCGGGCTCGATAGCGGACATTCATCTGGTTCGCGAAAACGTAATGAAAAAAAAAAAACACCCAAACGATTCGAAAACGCCGTTTGCTACTTACCGTAAATTTTTTATTTTATTATTATTATATTGCGAGAGAAACCGAAAAACCAACGTCAACGCACTCAATACTTTTTGACCTTTGAATACGAGAACCGATGAAGGCGACGAAGCAGATGACTTGATATCAGTTGATCGGTGGTGCGCAGGAAACCGTACATGGAGAAAACGATAGACGCGCGTGGAAGCAAAACAGTACGCGCCAAAATTTCAAAATCGCCGATAAACGCTTTTTCTTCGGAAACAAAAAAAAAAAAAAAATCTGATTTCTTCGAATGGACGAGGAAAAAAAACAGGAGACGATGTCCGAATGGGATTTTTCGAATTACACACTGCGCGTAGTCCACGGGTCACAAGGTGCAGCAAATATTTGACATGAAAAGTCTTTTATAAAACTCGAAGAGAGATCATATTTTGTTGTATCCGTTCGCCTTGCTATATAACAACAAAACAACGTACCGCCATCGAAATGCTGCTATGTAATTTCAAAAGAATTTCACAAAATTATAACACTATTTGAAGTTACGTTTTGATGACAAACAATTTTTGAAAAACGTATTGACAAATTAATAATACGACATAGAAAAACAAGCGAATGAAACAATTAATTGCGTAAAATATAATAAAGTTATTTTGAAAAGTCCTCCTTTCAAACAGTTGGTACAATTTTCGTTTCTACGTTCTTTGAAAATACATTTTATATACATATTTTGAATTGCCGTGTGTTTTTGCTATATTGTCCATAAGACAGACAGTGACAACAAAGCCGGGTATAGGCGTCCTTTTAACTAAACAACATACAACTCGAAAAACCATTTTTTATAGATCACATATACATTTCTTTATCGATTTTTTTTGTTTATTCCTGTATGTATCTTTAATTCAGAACATGAAATCAAATACTTTTGATTTTATATTCTGAATTAAAAAAACAATTCTAAAGATTGTAACAAATAACGGTGGCAATATTTATGATTTGTAATATGTCATCATAGTTAACTACTCAAACACGAAAAAAATTATTACCAATTAAATTGCATTATCAAATTATAAAATACATCTATGCTATCCAGCAAAATGTAATAATATTGAGTAATTTTTTTTTTTTTTATTGGTTTCATAGTGAATTGACTAACTGTATACAAAATAACAAAAATTTAATTTTTTTTTATTATTTTGTTTTTTAATACAAAAAACTACGTGTTGGTGACTTTATTCTAAAAGAACAAAAATGTGATGTTATTTCAAATAACAAAAAACTAACACAAAATGAGTTACTAAAATATTTTACATTATTTTGGCCATTAAGTTCTCAAGTAGGTTGTGTTAATGATTCTCAAAATTAACATTCTACATGACAAAAAAAACCATTTTTACTTAAAATAACAAATTTAATTAAATGCATACTAGTCTGTAATTAAAAAAATAGAAATCGCTAATAAGTAAAAAAAAAAATATATATATGTATATATATATATATGAAAATAGGAATTACAATAATTAAAATTAAAATACTTTTAAATATATATATATATATATTTATATATATATATATATATAACAATATTGAACTATGCCTTTTATTTATTACGTAATACAATTTCATAGAAAAGTAGTAAATTGGTTTGTTTTATTTTACACCTCATTACAGAATTTATAATAAATATTAATAACAACACATAGCACTTAGATCTGTGTATTAATAATAGGTATTCAAATATATTACAAAAGGAAAAAAAATATAGTTTGAAACCAAAGAACATAAACGAATTCACAATAATAAAAGAAAAATGTAAAAATAAATCCTAATTGTACTGAAACTCGAACTAATTTAGTTCAAAATATCAACTATTATTATTTTTTTTTATATATAGCGTTATTCTTACAACCAAAAATAAAGTAGTATTACGTACTGTTACAATATTATAAAATGTCTAAATATTATATCATTTATCAAATTGTGTTTAAAAAAAAAAATCACAATATGAGGGATTTAAATAATGATCAATGTTATATTACAACAGTTCAATATATTTAAATTAATGTTTAGCAATAATTACAGCGAGTTCTAATAATAATAATAATAATAATAATAAAAAGAATCACAATACACTTTTCGTCATTTGTGTCGAAAGAAAGCATCATTGTCAAGTACAAAAAAATAATTCTAATTTATAATAAACTAACATCTTCTAATATTCTATAATGATAATAATAATTCTCTTAACTTTAAACAACTGATATTTACTCTTCTGAGTCAGTCGAGCTAGTACACTAGCTACCGAATGTTTTTTTTTTAAATTTACGTGAAAGTTACAAATAATTTATTTACAACTGAATCACCGTGTACCAATAAATAACATCATTTGATTATCACCATTTTAATTATTTTAAGAAATATAATATTAAAATTTTAACTTGTAGTATCAAACACTAAATCTACAAGCTATGTTTTGGTTTTTTTGTGGGAGGTCCATCATATTCACCATCTTCACTAAAATCTTTCAGATTACATTCCTGACACAATTTTTTGTAATAACTGTATACTTGTTCCCCACATCTAAAATATATTAATAACCCCAAAATTATTATATATATATATTTTTATATTCTAAATTACTTACTTGAAAACTTCAGAACCTTCTGAATTGTAGTAAAAGCAATTTTCAAATATCAATTCCATATCGTTTAACAAATCAGCATTTGTTCTGTACGACAGCATGTTAAGTTTGTACTTGACAGTACCTAAATCCATTGGAGTTTTTATTATTGTATGGTAATCAGGACACTGAGATTTAGTAACAGGTCGTAAAAATGGCCATGCGTCTGGATGATGCATGACTTGGTTTAAAAGTAATTGTAAAAGGGCGTTATCTAACGGCAGATCTTCAGATGTGATTAAAGTCGTTTGTTCTGAATGTCGACCTCGTCTTCGACTTTTCTCTTCGGTAATATTTTCATCTTCGCCTAAAATAATAATAATAAAACAAATTAATAAAAAACTCAGATTACATTATTATATTTAGAGACCTTTCAAATAAATTATACCCATGCAAAATTATTTTGACTGTATCACATACACCAATGGCAATTAAGCCAAGGTTAGCCAAAACAACAATGATATATACCACAAATTATCTCTAAACATGCTATAGTTAAACATGAACATTGTACATAAATTAATATATAATACTACAACAATTACAAATAGTTTATAACATTAACAAAATCTTAGTCAACTACTCTATTCCACCTACAAAAATGAACACCAATTATCAATTGAATTAAAATAAAACCGATTAAAATATTAAAATATATACATGCAATAAAATTATTAAAACATTATTATAGAATACAGATCCAGAGGTACAACAACAAAATCAATTCAAATCAAAGAATGTATTAGTCATGTATATTGTAGTTAAATACTTTATGATTAAGAAATAAAAAAAGAAATGAACTTTATAATATAATTTAAATGATAAATTACACTAGAACTAAAAATGTTGAATATATAATATACAAGCCTGGATCTGCGTTGAGATAATAGTAATCACTAATCATTATTTTTATAAAACTGAAAATTATAGTATAAGAATGACATCAGGGACAGACCATAACATCTGGCTGACGCATGTAACAGTTGTCGAGCAAATTCAGATATTTTGGCAGTGGCAGCCTGCGAGCTCTTACGCCTGCTATACCTTTCCACCTCAACCTGTTCCAATTCATCTGTAAATAACAATCAACCGATTGAAATGGGACCAGGAAATTTTCAGATAATAGCTACCAACCGATCATAATAATGATAATAAATGATCAAGAAAAACTATTTGAAAATGATCAACTTCAGTATAAGATCAATACATTTAAAATGTTCATATTTTAATTTACCTATTTGAGTGTAATGAATTCATATAAATTTTATGTGACAACAGTAAAGTTTTGATACTAATTAATACAGGTGTGTGTGTAAAGTGTATTAAAAATATCAAAATGGTTTTATATGGTTACACGTATCATTTAAGTGAAACTAAATGTGATTAAAAATTGTGAGTTTCTGTTCCTTTTTATATAAATATACATTCACACACATTTTAAAATAATAGTAAGATCTGCATTCTCATAAAGCATGTAACCTATGATACACAAATAATTAAATTTTTACACCAAGTTATTTGTTAAAATACCATTGTTCCCAATACTATATGTTAATATACTAAATATATTGTGTATATTGTAAACTATGTTATTTAATGATACTATAATTTGTGTATAAAAAAAATATTAAGACATTTTTAAGAGTTCAAAACTATGATAATGCAATTTATACCTTTACACGATGTCTGTCGACAACTGAAACATGTCCAGTTTCGTTTTGGCGGTGCGCGTTTTGGTGGATTTAAACAAGTTAAATGATAATTCTTCGTACAGTCATCACATGTTATGACTGGTCCTTCTTCTTTACAAATGTGACAAATATCAATTTTACTATGAAAAAAAAAAAAATTATTACCTTACTGTATATTAACACTATTGACCACAATGCGCTCTTTGAAATATTCTTATTAAATTTTAAATTTTCTTTTTTTTTAATCTTTCACAAACTTTTTACAATTAAATTTTATATTATCCCCAAAATGTACAACTGAAATTGTCTTTGTATTTCATTTAATGAGGACATTCATCATTTTTTTACCAAACATACTTTGAGTGATAAGGAATACTCGTTTTGAAGGTAAACTACAAAAAAACTATTATAACATTTTAAATGAAGTTACTTACATTTTTTCTTCGGGTTCTTCCTCTTCTTGATTTTTATTAATAGGTCTACACTTCTGACAGAACCAATCACCTTGGGGAATTTTCTAAGAATACAAAATTTGTTTTAATACAAATATATATTTATTAGCAGATAAATAAATAACAAGAAAATATAAAAAATCATACCTTAAGTTTTGGTTTTAAACAATAAATATGATGTCCTTTATTGCAGTTATCACACAACAACATAACATCTTCATCCTTATTGCTTCGACATAAAACACAATTAACTTTCATAATAGATTTTGACCATTCAATACTTTTCTCTAAATAAAAAAATTGTATTAGTAAATATAAGTTCCAAGTTTAAATTTTTAAACAAAATAAAATGTGTTTAATTAAAATTCATTTTGCATACCTAATGTGATTAAATGTAAGAACAATTGTGAAAAATTTAATGAATCCATCAGTGACATTTCCCATTTGTCCATCAGTGGATTGATGGAACAACTCAATTTTTCTTTCCTGTCATAACCTATAAACAATACAATTAAACGATAATAAAAATGTGTGTATGTTAAATCTTCTTAGTTTTGAGTAGAAACTAATTACCATTACTATTTCATTACAGGTATTCTAATTTAAATAATACAGTAAATGTCATAGTTAATACTACAATATTTTCTGTTACAAATTTATGAAAAAATAAAAAAAAATTTTTTCAATACAAATATGCATTATAAATTACCTAATGGTCTTCTAAGGAATTTTGGCTCTATAGATTGTTCTATCTTAAGAATAATGGAAGCCAAGTCAACAATTTTTTTATCAACTTCAATATTTTCGACTACATATTTAACTGGATCTTGATAATCTATAATATTTTAATTTTTATTAATTTTTTTTTAATAATATTTTTATGATAAACTTAGTTATAAAAATGTTAATTATATCAACTTACTTATAGTTTCTGGTGAATGAGCTTTTTCAGAATCATTATTCTGAAATACAAACCAATTAGTTATAGAATGTTTATAGATAAAACTGGAAATGTCACATTTTAATACAAATTTTTCTAATGTACATTAGGTATTAAATATATGTATGATGAAGACACTCGCAATTTAAAAAACAAAAACAAATAAACGTGGATATTTTACCTACTACATATTATTAAATATTATTAATAACTACATATTAATGTTAACAATTTATAACTTACCATTTTACTTCTGTTACCCCATGATAATGGACCTTGGACTTTATAAATGCCATTTGCAATATTTTCTCTCCATTGTTCTCTATTTGAAATCTATAATACAAAAAATATATATTTATAGGCAATACTTTATTAAATTATATTAAAGCTTTCATAAATTTGTATATTACAATGAAAATTTTCGTTAATATCCATGTTTATTTTTGTAAAAAAACTGACATTTCTGACACATTTTAAATCCAAAACAACAATATGGATATTACTGAAAATTTTTTTTTGTAAATTTATCTCTTACCAATAAAAACTTTAGTAAAGTAAAATTTACCTTCGACCCAAAATTACCAAGTGCTGAATTATTTAATCGTCGTTCTAAATATAAAATATATTCTCTTAATGTTAATTCCATTGATGTGGCAACATCAGGGTCCAACCGAAGGAATTTAACATTTAGCTTTTTGAACTCCGAAAAATCAGTTTTTAAACGTTTTTGGATTTTTTTATCATCTTCCACCATCTAAAAAATTTTAATTAAAATATTAAGAACATACAATTAAATAAGATATTAATTAAAATAAAACAAATCGAACATTTTATAGCAAATTTATGAGATATATTGCTATAACCATATAAATCTATGACTTTGTTAATGATTATTAATCACTACAATGTTAAGAATTTTTTTTTATATATGCATTAAATGATTATAATAAATTATGAACAGAATAGAACAAGTAAAGATATTTTCCCCAAAATGAATACGTTATTGACAGCAAAAAAATATCAACATAAATAACAAAACGAAATTCCTGGAATGTGGCTTTGCGTGGATGCAAAACTTGGACGATAAATAAAAAGGATATGTTGGCGGCCCTGAAAATGTTGTATTATAATAAGATACAAACAAAGGCTTCTTAAATATAATAGGAGAAAAAATGAACATTAATGAATAGTTTAAGACGACAGATAATAGGACACACATTAAAGTATGGTGACAAATTCCCAACTTTACAACTCAAAAAATGGTAGAAATTAAACGCTTTTAAAAAGAAAACCCAGAACAAAATACATCAGCCAAACAATGAATGACACAAGTCATTCCCACAAAGATGAACTCAATAATATGACAAGCAACAGAGAGGAATAGAGAAATTATGTATTATAGCTAATATATGACTTAGGTTTATTTGCATTGGATAAAGGACATCAAAATACATAGGAAAAACATTTATTTTAATTAGCATATGCAGATAGTTTTAAAAAATGTTTTCTTCAAATGTATGTAGTTTAATGTCTTTTGTCCAATGCAATCAAACACAAATCAGGTTCAAGGTCGTCTAATGAAAATATTTCATGTTATCATTAAAATTAAGCAATGTGTATAGTTAATAATTACTTACCAATGATGGGTTTAAAAGGCAATTAGTACACTTTTCCATGCTTGAAAGTATACGTGGCTTTTCTTGTACTAATACCTTCTTTAATTCGCTTTCTCTTAACCCTCTGGAGTTTAAATTTTCAATTAAAAGTTCTAATTCTTCAGGAGAATTGTAATATCCCCAAGTAAGCCTATTTTCATTTTTTTCATGGATTGGACACTGATTGTTTGGTCCGTAACAGCATAAAAGTGACTTTTTTTTATCCACATAACTTCCATTAGTCAAGAATGATGATTCATTACAACTGTCATCAATGGGTCGTTTTTTTGATGGTGTGTTAGACAAACTAACTCTTGATTCAACGACATTTTCTTTTTCATTCATTTCAAACAGTCTTTTGACATACAACATAGGGTCTTTTTCAGGGATATCAATAATCGGAGTTCCACTAAAACAAATGTAATTCGTAAAATATTTTTTTTTTTCAAATATGTATATCAATACTGCATAAATTATATATATAAGTTAAAAACAAATCAAAAATATTTTATTTATATTATTAAAATAATTGTAATACACACTTGGGTAAGCATGTTCCAGGATTACGCTCATCGTCCTCAATAAAAAGTCCAGGCATAGATGCAAACAACCAATACTTTCTGAACAATCGATCCATGCCAAGAGGAAATATTTGAGCAGTCATACCTAAATCGGTTAGTTCAGTAAATTTTTTGTTCCATTCATTTAACCTATTATTAATAGCCTTTAGATCATTCGTTTCTACATTCTGAGAATCGCCATTCAATAGTTTCATTTCTTTTTTCCTAAAACAAAGAATATAAAATCATCAATACTTTGCATATATAATTTAAAACAAAAAAATAGAAATGTACTTTTGAACTAATTCATGATTTTTTTTCTTTTCAGCGGCCATTGCACTTTTTACTTCAAGTCTGTCGTTTTTTATTTTGATAACTGTATTTTGTAACTGTACTCGGTAAGATGAAAATGTTAGTATTTGATTCATCAAGCAATCAATTAACAACATTTTATCAGCTAAAAATACATTAACCTCAATAAATTAGAAACAATTTTTTTTCTTAATCAAACACTTACGAATTGACAAGCAAGAAACATGATGATGACTAAGAGCTTCTAATACATCTGAATGTTGTAATCTAATAGCCAGTCCAGGATCATCAGTAGGACAATAATTTCCTCTTTCTTGATGTCTTAAAATATTTAAAATTAAATTGTAAATGATAAATTAAGTAATTAATGATAAAGCTGTGGTTCATTATGTGATCTATCCAGTTATAGTTTATTATATGACCTACATTGTTGTAAGTGCAGTAAGTGACCTATCTTTTTACTTGATGTAATATAATGCAAAATAGGTTTAAAAAAATAATGGCAGCACAAAACTACTTAAATGTAAAATAATGGCAATATTAATTATTACATTATAAAAATTTGAAACAAAAAAAAAAATGTAATAAAAAAACTGATTTTTTTAACCCGTCCTTAACCTTTATAAATATAAAAGCAATAGTTGTTTTGCACTTAATAAAAATTAAATGTCATTATGATGGTACAAAATGATTGTACCATCAAACAACCCGAAATAACTGACCAATAGAAGTAAAACAACTCTTACAGATTCATATAATTATAGTTATGTATTTTAGGAAATATTCAATAATGCAGAAAAAGAGAATGGAATAGGTCGATTAAAACTGATGACATAGGTCACATATTTAGACTACATACAAGTTTTATTATTAGTAAATTAATTACATCCACTTGGCCATTTTATCAGAATATTTTCCGCCAGACGATAATAAATGAATTCTTAAAACTTCCGAAATTACTGTTGGTTGTAATGTTATTTTATTTAATTGCTGTCCCAAATGTTGTGATGACCAATTTCTAACATTCGTTGCTAATTGTACAGCGTTTCTGGTTTTCTCATCAGCAATATTATACACTGGTTCCCAACCTAAAAAATCATTCATTTTAAATAATTTTATTTTTATATATATATATATATATAAAGACAAAAAATCTAAACCTGAAATATTGCTTTCTTTCATATCAGCTTCTTCGTCCTCTTCAAGGTCAAATATTGTTCTTAAAAGCACTTGAATCAAAGTATTTAATGGACCTATGAAATTAATTATGTTTTAATGAATTCAAAATAATTTGAATAAAATTATTAAAATAAAATAATAACAGAAATCCTATTGTTGTTTACCCGTTATTTCTTCTTCAACCAAACATCTTTCAAGTAATTCTATACTCATTCCTTGTGGAAAATAACTGTCAGCATCAAGCTGTGACCAAAAATTATGAAAAAATTCATATATCATAATAAAGTCACCAAAATGTTCGTTTGGAATTCGTAAATTCACTGGATTAATACTAGGTAATTCCTAAAAAGAAGTTTAAAGTGATAATTTGATGTAAAGTAAGGCATCATCGTTAAAGAACAAATAAACCATAATATTATAAAGTGTTTTAAATATATACCTAAGGAAACAAAATATACATTATTTTACATCTAGAGCAGCAAGCAAGTAGTTATAATAATTTTTATATTGTATGACTATAATGTACCATCTGAATAAATACACGTTGTTAGTCATATGTAAAAAGAACATTTCAACAACTTGTAACTGCAGATAATAATTAACCATTATAATTTTTTCAATATTAAATTATCATGCTTTAAATTGAATTATTAAACTAAAGAGATTGTACTCACTTTTAAATTTTCCAACTCTAGATCTTCCTTTTTTTTACTCCATTCCTTCATAAATTTTGATAGTTTTTCTTTTTCTTCTTTTCTCTTCTCTTTAACTTTCAACTTATCCTCTTTCACTTTTTCAACCATTTCTTGCATTAACTTTTCATCCTTTTTAGACGGTTCTCCATTCATTAACTTATTAAATTTTTTAGTCAATCCATTTTTGGATAATACTTTGTTCTTTTTTGTTTCAGAAAATTGAGGAATTTCCCCACTGAATATGTCTTCAAATTTCATATTCAAAATACTATTTGTTGCACTATCCTAAAACAATAATATTGATAACTATAAACATACAATAACTATAAATTTAATAATATAAATGTATTGTCTCTAAATAGATGTACAATTGACTATTTACTCAATATTGTAACAGAAAAATAAAAACATATCATTAATTCGTATAAAAAGGAAAAAAAACTCAGATTAAAAATAGAGAAACAGAAAAATAATATCAAGTGATAATATTTATAAAACAAATCAGAAAATTACAATAAAAATCTTCTATAGCCCCAGCCTACAAGACACAACAGTACTCATATCGCAAATATCAAAAGGTACTATTCAAATGTAGTGGTATACAAGGACAATGTTTTAGTCGATGCCAAAATGCCTTTTATCGAGGGTCAGACTTTAATACCATTTGATACGAATATATTTTCTTATAAATATTAATATACTATATATATATATATTTATATATTAAACAATTCAATTCACATACCTTTAATGAAAGTAAACCGTTTCTAAACTCGACATTATGCATTATAAAAAATCTACACCTATCTCTTGTAAAACAGGTTTTTGATCTTCGAATTTGAACACCATCCACTCTGTATATAGGTTCATTGTTTGGATTTTGTTTTTTTTTAGAGTTAAGTAATTCCACGTCATAACTATAGAATGCAAGCGCTGCACTCGAATTGTCATTTGATTTTCTGCAATGATTACATTAAAAGTTATTATAATAATAACTAAATAAATGTAATAAATTCTAAAAATTGTATAATCACTTTGGTGTACAATGATTTCTTTCTGCAATTTTTTGATCAGAAGGCGCATGCACTGCTAAAACTCTACATTTTACCCTGAAAATGAATAAGCGATGACGAAAAATCTACAACTATACTAAATGTAATGTGTTTTTAAAGAATGCTCTTACCATTGATCTTGTTCTAAAGCAACATCCACTATTTCTGATAAAAAATATCGATACCTTACATAATTAAATATTTGTTCAATGAGCTCTTTCAGAGAAGAACATTTCGTAAGCGACAATAAATATAAAATAGGCTTTTGAAGCTGAAAAATATATAGAAAATATTATTAACATGTGTTAAATTAAAGGAGAAGTAAATCACTGTTACTTCAGTAGGAAAGTCATTCAACATTTTCCTCGATTCTGTTTCACATTCCATGGCTTCTTTGTAAGTCATATTCTTTTTGCCAGTTAGCTCACATGACCACACCAACGAGTTGCAGAGAATAATTCTTTCTACATAATGCCTGTACACACATAAAATACCAAATAATAATAAATCTAATTATAAAAAAAAAAAAACATTACATATATATATATATATATATATATTTGTATGTAAATGAAATATTGCGTCAGGAGCGATGTAAATACCGAGAAAGATGGTGATTGCGATTAGCCGAGTATTCGATCAGAACACCGTTCAAAGGGTAGGAATGTTCCAAAAGTCGCAACTACAGGTAAGAAGAACAATCGATCCGGGTACGGACAACGGAGAAAAAAAACTCGAGCACTGAAAATAATGTGTTCGACACTCGGATTCCAAAAGTAACGCAATAGGAGAAAACGGCCGCGGGAAAAAGCACGGCGGGAGAGTAACGTTCGCCCATTGCCCTAACCCGGCGCCATAAGAAAAAAAAAAAAAAAAACAAAAAAGCCCTCCGAAAATTCAGCGCTTTGAAGTGTGAGAACAATAAATAAAATACTGAACAGCCGAATTTAAAATAAGGTGGGCGACAATCGATCGCACGCGTCGGCCAACCATGTGATAAACTCGCGGGCGACCACGAAAATGCCGAAGCGCCGCGACTGGGGCTGTTACGGGTTCCCCGGACGACGGCACGCAACGCAGTCCCCTTGTCCTCGGCAAACGACTATAAATATTATTATCCAGCTCTCGTGGTAATACGACGGCGGTAAAATCGCACTCACTCGTAACGGAGGAAAATCTCTTTGGTCAGTTCGCAGTAGAACACCTCGTCCGTGTCCCTGAGGCCCCGGGGCACGGGATTTTTGGTGAACGGTTTTCTGTGCAGCAGAGGCATGACGGCGGTTTTTTCGTTCCGGGTAAGAAAAACGAAACGAACGAACGACGACGGGGCCGAAAGCGGTAAACGTCAGTGGTGGTGGTGGTGGTGGTGACGGCGGCGGCGGCTACCGGAAGGCCAGCTGCTGCTAAGGCGCGATCCGTTGTCTCCGGCGTGTGCGGTCTTCTCACCACGACGGCGGCGGCGGCGTTTTCGCGTACCTACACCGGCGCGGCCCGGACCGATCCACCGCGGACGGTTTTTTTTCGTTTTTTTTGCTCTTTGCTTTCTATTCGACGACGGACGAGACCATCGCGGGAAAACGGTGGGAAGAGCAGAAGAGTGGGAAAAAAAGTTAATAAACGCGAAAGATTGCGTTAGCGAAACACACACACACACACATACACAACACAAAAAAAAAAAAAAAACCACCGCGTCTGACCAGCAGCGACAATGGCGGGACGTGTTGTGCGGACAGAGTGGTACCGTATACAAACGGTAGTATAACACACAATAATCGCTCTCCGTCTCCGTGATTATACACGCACGCACGCACGGTTGTAAACACGCACAACCGACGCTAACATCAGAACAGTGGTGCCCAGCGTTTCGGAGGATGCCCTACGACGCGCACGTTCCTTCTGCGAACACAGCCGCCCCGCGCGTTTCTCTTCCACCTCACGCGGCCGCCGGTGTTGATCGTCGAACAGGGTTTATTTCCCCCAACCGATCCTATTTAGGTTCGAAAAACGCAATAATATCCTCTCGGCCGTTGGGTACACGACGATGAATATAGTACCGAAAGCCCCGGATAATGATAACCAGCACACACACACACACACACACGATCACATAATATCCCGGCACGCTTTCTCGTGTATTATCAACGAGAAGAGAAGAAAAAAAATTTAATGGTTTATTTTTGCCCCCTTCCACGCGGCAGACGACGCGACGCGATCGAGTTTACGGCGGCGGCGGCCCGGGCACGCGGAGAACGCACAAAATGGTCGACGACCGTTTTTTTTGAAGTACTTACACACGCGCACTCGTCCCGCCGCTACGCGGACAAGGTCTCTCCGAAGAAGAAAAGACCAAAAACCGTTTCGCGCGCGCGCGCGCAGTGTTGTTGCGCCGCTTGTACGGAAATTATTCGTGTGGATAACCTGCGCGCGTAATGTATTTTCTACACTCTCATCTACGTCACGGTTTTCAGAAGGGAAAATTCACTCGCCACCACCGTTACACCAGGCTGCGAACGCGACCCACAACAATTCATTTCAAGCAATACGCCCCCCCCCCCAGACCCGTATTCATACGGTAGATGGGAGGGCAGGTGGGTGGGAAATTGCGGTCCCTCCCGGTGAAACTTTGAAGGCCGATAAATTTGTATGAACTTCCTTTTTTTTGCCTTCAGTTATAGTTTAATAATATTATGATTGCGGTAATTGAGTAAAATGTTTTTTTTTTTTCACACGTTCAATACTGTCGATTTTTGATCCTAAACGCGTTTCTGTGCTACACAATATATAATAATAACCGAATAATTCATATTGTTGTGGAACGCCGCGGTTCGAGTCTCTTTTCCGAATTCGAACTCTTTTGCCGAAGCTTTTGACTATTCAATACTGCGTTGTCGACGATTTCAACGGGTCCGCTGTGTTCACATCACCGGGTTCGAAGTAAATATAATTGTAAAAAATGCAAGAGTTACGTAAGTCCAGGGGATTGGAAACGGATATCTTCTCTTTATGTCTTACTCATACGCACGAAACACGGACGTTTCTTACTTCCGACGTATATGTACCGATCGGTCGCTATAATGGGGCGAGAATTCGTATTTACGATTTTATCGCGCAGAGAAAATCATTATGAGACGACATTTATTATTTTAATGGAAAGAGAAAAAATACCGTACGCAGACTTTATGTTTAAAATGCATAATATACGTTGAGTTTACTTTGCGCACGGGGATGCGTAAACGGAATAGAACTTATTTGGTGGTTTTATTTGCGTATACCGTATAACACTTAATATAATACTTACTTGAAAATCAATTTTCGAGTTATTGAAATCGTTTTGAATGATTCGTTTTTTGGTCTTGCACATATTATATAATTCATGTTATCTGTGCGGCTAAACTATATACACTACAAATTGTATTTAAATATTTTGCGATATTTAAAAAAAAAAAAAAAAAAAATGTTTAATTAAATTGAAAATAGCGTAAGTTATTATAAAAAGTAGTGTGTTCTATAGGTATCAAGGTAGTGAAAAAAAAATATAAGCGGTTTAGAAATTTTTTTTTAGAATATGCCCTGTACTCGTGCATATTAAGTCTAATATTATTTATATACATTTTACGTATAGGCATATGTAATTAAATAGTATATAATACAACCAACGAAAAATATCCAATTTTATCTATTAGTAACCGTATAAATGTATACGTGTTAACCTGTGAATTTTTTTAGTAAATTTGTACATATTTTTCATGAAAACAGTCTTTACAAATACGCCACTGCTGCAGTTATAGCTTACACGTAGTATATACGATCGTAATATAGAACAGAGCGAGAAATTACGAAAATTGACGACGTTTCGACGTTTTCTTTTTCCATATAAGAAATTTATGAACGATACCGGTTCCCGCAAAAAAACATACACCGAATTTTAAAATTTTCATCATAATTTCCATCCATATTTTTACACACGTATCGTGTACGTTTTTTGATTACAACGATTTGATTACCTGTTTTAAATCGTGTTTTTTTTTTTTTCATTATTATTAATTTTTAACACGTTCCTGTAGTAGAACTTGTACTTTAAACATTATTATTTTTTTTTTATTTAAAAAGAGTACAAAACATAAAATTTTATTTCCTAGGTAAGTGTGGTATGGTTATCACGATGTGAATTTCTCGTTTTTCTGCTGCGACGTTGTGCGGTTATGTTCGAAACTACGAAATTATATGAATTTCCAAAATAATATATGCACGCGACTGGAACGGGATCGCGATTTTTTGTATATATTTACTGGAAATAATATAATATATACGGTGTTACCTATAGTCGTTGATCTTTTTTTTTCTACGTATATTATAATATACGTAAAAGCACGCGCACGCGGCCGGAATTAAAATTATACGCCTATGAGACTATATTATAATATATTATATTATATACACGAGGTTATAATAATACGAGAAAAAACGAATTAAAAGAAGAAGAAAAAAAGTACCGTGTTAAGTTGGTAACAATATATATATATTATAACCGCACGACGATCATAGTAATATATTATTTTATAATACTTTGAAAATAATAAAATATTATATCGTTTATACATATAAATATAATATAGTTTAGATGTTTTTAATATTATTACACGCCAATAACTTATATTATTATAATCAAATTTAACAGAAAAAAAAGTTTGAATTACAGAAATAAAAACATACCGTAACGTTTATAATAATATAGTAGGTAATTAAAATTACGAACCCAGTCGGTTCGTTGTAGCTTATGGCCCGAATTTCAGCGCGTATCTATTTCAGGTTTCACACGGACGGTTCAGATTTTCTGGTGTACACGTCTCCAGTACACTGTTAAGTTAGGTGCCCTTCAACTGCAGGTGTCCAGGTTTTGTAACTTTTAAGGATCCCTTCAGGTCCCTCGACTTTTTCCCGGGAACTGTATTTATATGAAAGCCACACACACACACACACGTATTGGGTTTACGTATATCTGAACACTTATAAACCATAGGATAATAACGGCTCGGTTTTGTGCCGTGATAATTAAAGAAATCTACTATAATGGTGCGTATAGGAGTTATTAAAGCACACAATTCGATTACGGCCTTGTCGTGTCAGGAATTTTGTGACTTTTTGGAAACGGAATAGAGTCGACTACTTATAAAAAAAAAAAAAAGCTCGGAGAGAAAATACAATTTATTATTTATCAAATATATCGATATTATAGATATTTATGTATACATTTTTTGTTTTTTTTGTTTATTATTGAACATATTGTTATTTAATCATTTATTCGCGTGAAATTGTTTTAATAGTAGCTAATGATCAAAAAAAAAAAAAAAGTGATATTTTGGTTGATCGTGTCGTGTCGTCTCGGTTTTTAATATTGTAAAAGTTGGCAATTCTACACGCATTACCCACGACCTGAAATAATTAATTCGATTTTTTTTCTTTCTTTATCGACAATTACAATTTACTATACATTAACGTGTAATTATATATGTAGATACGAAATGCTGCCACCGCGCGCGCGTACCTACTCTGTTATTTGGTTCAAACTATTGCGTCAATTTTAATATAATAAGTACTGCATAGTACAGTGATCTGCGTAGTACCGTTGCAAGAAGAACAATATTCGGTGATTGTATGGTGACAGCGACGATTTTTTAAACGGACATCTAAGTAGTTATTGGGTATACAGGGACGATTGATTACCAGGTTGAATTTACCAAAATCCGTGACATTATTTTTGCTCTTATTCGGAATGTCTCTCATATTCCGTGTTCTTCGGGAATTGTACTGAAATAAGTAAGGTAATTATTACATATTTTATAATTACATTTTAAAGTTTTTTTTTGTTGTTGTTATTTATCCAGTTATACGAACGTAATATTTATTCGAAACTTTAGGAGAAATTATTTTAAATTGTGATTCGTGTGTGTGTGTGTAAAATTAAATTTCGGAATTGTTCCGCAGCTCCATCTGTGAATTTTGTGTCTCAAAAATACGTATACCTGATCGGTGAACTATCTTTGCAGCGACGTTCTTACGCTAATATAATAACGCTTTAAATAAGACGTTTTTACGCTCTACGATTTCATTAAAATAATATTTTATGTGCGTATAAATATTCTTTTTTTTCGGTAATATATGATATTTCGATAAAAATATATTGAATATATTATCGAAAAAAAAATTACTTAAACTGTTATACTTTATCTATATAGATACTTGGTGATGATTTATATATATATTGTTTAAGTATATTTCATTTTATTAAGTGCACAAAAAAAAAAAAAAAAATATATAATTAAAATTAAAACGAGCTGCAAATAATAGCGCGTTAAAATAATATATATATATTAATTAACTAAATAATATTGATAAGTTCAAGTTGAACGGTAAACTTCACCGAAGCGATCTAATATCATCAAGGCGTGCCGTGTCTGGTGGGACGTCCCGTTTAGGAACTAAAAAACCGAAGGAGGTTACACGTTTTTGCATTTTTTTTTTTTTTGTGTGCGCGTTAAACGTCCAAATTAAAATACACTCAATATATTCCTAAAACATATATAATTTTCATACAAATTATTCTCTAACGTTGAAATTATTTATGCGCTAAAATTGTTTTGCGCATCAGTTCGTACTGCGGGAGAACGGAAAAAGCTCATCGCAATTGTGGAGCCGCGTGTGCTCTTAGTAGTAGTAGAAAGAAAAAAAAGAAGAATTATTACGAAAACATTGAAAATCCGGTGTCTAATAATAATAATAATCATCGCGTATACCTCGTTTATACAAATTTGAAAGTATCAACGAAGATTTTCGATACGTTTTCTCCCGACAAACACTACGCGAGAACGAGATTACGAAAAAAAATATTTCGTTCACACCGTATCGCGGGGTTCGTTCAGTAAAAATCGGCCTTTCGCGATGTAAACGTCATTTTCACCACGCCGGCCGGCGACGTTATCAAAAAAGAATTGTTATCTATCGAAGGATCCCCCCCTCCCCCGACAGTATAAAGACTCGGGGGAAAAAAAAAACGCTCGTACATATTTATTTTTTTTTTTTTGAGCATTCTCCGTCCCCGTTCGCGCGTTAAAACGTCAGTGATTTTTTTTTTTTCAAAATTCCATTTGTTAAAATTTATTAACGGTCGCTTAATATTTATTTCGCCATGAAACTAAATTTTTTTTTTCTTATCATTGAGTTATGCGGCATAAACAAACGCCATATTATTATCCGTACGAACGTAATATTATTATTATTATTATTATAAATATTACTCAAAAATAATTCGCTGACCTCGTGCGTTACGCCCTTCTGTGACAAAAAAAAAACGAAACGAAACGGAGGAGTTAAAAATACTCAATTTACGAGAGAAGTTCTGTTTTGAAAAATCATTACGTAGTGTTTGTACGATCGGAATGTGTAAACAAGTGAATTGCCAGTAAAACCGTTCCGGAGAGACGGCCGTATATTTGTTTCGTTAAAGGTAACGACGATGAGTTTGTTTTTTCCCCACAAGTCAAGACAAAAAAAAAAAAAAAACGGCTTTTGAGTATATTGCTTTGATAAATCGCAAAAGACGTATTATATTTATTTTCCGTTCTTGTCGTTGTCCGTGGTTTGATACGACTTACAGTTTTCGCTCGTCTATACAGAGCCGTATCGATTTTTGATGAACTAATTTATCTTTACGAAGTATATGAAAATCGTTTTCGGATCACACGTTTTCTTTGTCACTTATGCGGTAATATATATATGTACGTTCATTGCATTATTTTTTTTTCAATTTTTGTTGTTTGTTCATTTTTTCACTTTTCATTAACGTGTCCTAGGGGCTTAATGACAAAGCTAATTGTAATATTCGAACTTCACATGGTGATCTCAGGGTTTCGACGCTTGAATGCGAGTTTCGATACGAAAAATATTCCAAATGATTTTCATATGAATACGAGTGCTTTTCACAGGTCACGGCGTATTTTAGTTTCTGGCTTTATTCCATTATTGAAGTCGGCTTAGTTATTATAATAAGGAATAGAGTCGCTTCATCTAGTTCCTCTATTATTAAAAAAATCAACGTTTTCATATACGTCAAGTACTGAATCTAAAGTCACATACACTACCAATATTTATAAACAACAGTTGTTATTCGTTACTTTGATAAGACATTTTTAGTTTTTTATTTTAAAATCAACTTTGGTTCATTTTTACATTTTTTAGTCGGTTTCAAATTAAACAATGAACTCAAAATTTGAAATGGAAAAATGCCCTTGGGACCAAAATACTTTTGCCGGTCGATGGAGTTATTACTTTTGGGTGACAAACCCTATGTTATGTTTAAAAACTGATCAAGAACTGAATGAAGCGAAATCTTTACGTTCATCCTGCTTGTGAGTAATGATAAATAAATACACTTGGATACAATTAATATAATTAATTTTTTTTCTTTCTACAGAAACGGTACACTTCCGCCTGGAACAACAACTGAGCAATTGTTAGCTGCTAAACAGATTTATGAAAGTTCATTCCACCCGGATACTGGACAAAAACAAAATGTATTTGGTCGAATGTGCTTCCAGGTTCCTGGGGGTATGGCTATTACTGGAGCAATGTTGTCTTTTTACAAGTATTTATTTTATTCTGAAATCGATGTAGTTTACAGTTAAATTAATTTTTCGTATGTATATATTTTTTAAAGAACTGTACCAGCGGTTGTATTTTGGCAATGGATTAATCAGTCATTTAATGCTTTAGTAAATTATACAAATCGCAATGCTAACTCTCCACTTAGTCAAACTCAGATGGGCGTAGCTTATGGATCAGCAACAATTGCAGCGTGCGTGACGTCTATCAAATTTAAGCAATTCTTGTCTTCTCATGCATCGCCTTTTTTTCAAGTAAATTATCGCAATAATTTTTTGATTCTTGATTGTAATTTCGAATAAAATTTTAGAGATATGTTCCATTTGCTGCGGTCGCAGCTGCAAACTGTGTAAATATACCACTAATGCGTCAGAATGAATTACTGAAAGGCGTAGATGTATTCGATGATAATAAAAATAGAGTTGGTTGTTCAAAGGTGCACATAATCTGTAAAAATATTGTTGGCACTTTTGAAATACAATTTTCGTTTGATTTTAGTTAGCTGCTGCTAAAGGAATATCCCAAGTAATATTATCAAGAATTGTTATGTGCGCACCAGGCATGGGTAATTTGACAAAAATAGTTTTATACATTTTTATTATATTAAATGAAAATAGTAAATTTTAATTTCAACTAATTTTATAAATCTTAACATTATTTTTAGTATTGCTGCCAGTTATAATGGAAAAACTTGAAAACCAAAGTGTTTGGTTCAAACGAAATACATGGATTCATGCGCCATTCCAGACAGTTGCCGTCGGTTGTTTGTATGTATATATTGTTTATACATACATATACATTGTTTCATATTCATTGAATTTAATCTATGCGAAAATACCACATTATTTTACTAATATTTACTAACAAATCAATATTTAACAAAATATTGATATATATATATATATTTTTTTTTAAATATTAATATTTTATTTTCAGTCTGATTGGTATGGTGCCAACTGCGTGTGCCCTGTTTCCTCAGTTCAGGTATATTATTAAAAATGATTTATGTCATTCACTCATTTGTGCATAATTATCAATGTCTTATTTTAGTCCGATAAAATTAAGTACGTTGGAGAAATACGAGAACGCTGCATACCTTGACATTGTGAACAATTGTAAAAGTCCTCCAGCTGTCGTGTATTCCAATAAAGGACTTTAAAAACTACAATTCTCATTTATAGTCAATATTTTTAAAGTTTACTCATTATTCATTAGAATTACTTAATTAAGCTTGTATTCATTGGAAAACAAATGTTATTCACCACTGTGTTATTCATTGTTTTCAAAACAATTTTATTATTGTACTTAATCAATTTTTCCATAGATTCTTGTTTGCATTATTTTATTTTTTTAAATATGTGGTTTATTGTATAACATTTTTGAATAGAGTGTAATCATTAATTTATAAGTATCAAGTGCTTCCATTAAATGTAATAATTCATAGCGCATAAGTCAGTATTGAAATAATGCAAAAGCCCACAACTGAATTGTGAAAGGGATTTAAGTGTTCACATTATTGTCTAGAAAAATCTTATAGTAATTATCGCTTTGTATGTATTAAGGATTTGATTGTTTAATATTGTTCCTATACAAACATGAATGATTGTTAAAATATTATGGATTTATCGAATTGTAAAAGTAATTATCTGTATATAACATGATTTTATACTATTAGTATATTTTATTGTATGGTATCGTAATTAGCGATTTATTTGTAATAATTAGCAATGTGCTTCAATAAAAAATATCACCATTATACTATAAAACAAAAAAAAATATAATAATTTTAATTGCAGCATTTGTGATAAATAACTGTTCTTTTTCAAATGTATCAACGTTTTCAACTGTATATACTTAGACAATTTCTTTTAGCATTTTCACTATTATAAATAATTTTTTAATACAAACAGAAAATTTGATCGAAATTCGGAATACATAATGATGAGATCATAAAACAAAATTAATAATCGTTTAAATACATTTCACTAATCCAGTATTGATAACTACAGTCTGATGAGTAAAAAATAGTGTTCTTAAATCTAATTCACTAGATTCTGTTAGTTTTCCGTTATTTTCACAGAGTAGATAAAATCTATTTTAAGCTTAGCAATATATCGGACCTAATTATTCTAGAATTAAGATCTGTATGATTTTTTTTTAAATAGTTTTATTTTACAATAATTTCACACTGAAGGATTACATTAATATTTATAAGGAAAGACACGTTATAATTATAGTTAATTAAGAGTGAGTAAATAACGGAAAATAATTAAATGTACTTATACTTATGTTAATTAAATATTACACAGCGCGTTCAAATTAACAGGTAGAGTGCTGTATGAAGTGCAATGAAGATTTATAATTGTTACAATATTATAATGACTAAACGAGAATTCGAAAACCGTAGATTTTCAATGTATTTGATAGCCAATAATTTTAAAATTGATACAAAATGTATTTTTTTTTTTTACTGATAGATTTAATAATAGCAAATTTTGTACTTAAGACTGCAAAATATGTCGAAACGCTGCACACTATTTCATAACACAGTGTAAAAAAAATTCTTTTGCCAATTGTTCAAACAGAGGTCGAGCAAGGAACGACAATAATTTACAGTGACCGGTGCATGAGCTAAGCATAAACATGCCCAACGCATTTAAAACATATGAAACAGTGAATGTTATTGATCTAAAAATTAATTTATTAAATTTCAGACTCATTTTTGGTAAATTATTTGATATGAAACAATTTATATACTCGTTTTGTTTTATTGTCATAACGAGTAAAAGAGAAAAAAATCTATTTTTATTCACACAAAAATATCAAATACTTAAAGTAGAATGAATACAGTAGTTTGATAAATTGGACAACGGACCATTATAATCGATTTGTGACAAAGTATGGAATATAATAATATACATGTGTTAATATTATTTGATGGATTTTAAGTTAATTTTTTTTTTCCAGAACTTGAACTACAAATTTAATTTATTCATTTATTTATATATATATATATAGATTGTCATACGAAGATCTGTGGACAACAAACTTCTGTTAATTAATATTTTTTAAGTTTTATTTATTTATTTTTTTGGAAATATAATATATTTTATAATAATATAAAATTATATTTATTTATTTTTTGAATTAAAAAGAAAAAAATGTTCAGTGTTAGAAATGTTTAAAATTAATCGTTAAATTTATTACGATTATTTTATTGAAGTTTGCGCAAAATGTCAATTTCTCTGCACGACCAGTAAAATAATGCGGACAAATGGTTATCGTTTTGCTGGAAAAAAAAAAAGAAGAAAATTCAAATCTATTGATGGTAAACTCCAAAAAATCGTAAACATATTATAAATAAACATTTCTAATACCGAAATTTTTTATTTTTATTTAAAAAAATAAAATCTTAAATATAATATTGTAACGCAGTGTTATTATTACTTAAAAAAAACTTAAAAATATTGGCTATAAAACAAAATTTCCAGTATTAACACGTGCGTACATTTTACGGTATTGAAATTACGAACCGAAAAAAAACGTGTCGAACGCGCGGGTTTATCACTTTTTCTCCTCCGCACACGCGCGCGTTACAATTAGCGCATGGGAGGTGTCTGCGAAATTTAAAATTACATTTCGTTACGGGAATAAAATTAATCGTCGTTGCTCGCAGTAAAAATACACAAAAAATACTACCGTTATACGCTCTTCCTCCCGGCCGAAATCGATTCACGCGTAGCTGCTACGTACCGCGTCCGGCGAAAAAAATTACCCCGTCGCTTTTCCCTCCCCACGCGTCCGTGGGAATTTCGTTTGTCTTTCGTATAGGCATTTTAATATGTTATGGAACCGCTCTCGACGTACGCGTTTCCAGGACTCGACAACGCCAAAAAAAAATAAAATACCCGCAGACTTTGCTTTCCCTTATTTGGTTATCCTGGTGTCAAATAGTTTCGACCGCGGAATAACGTTTTGCGTAGCGCGCAACAACTCGCCGCGGACGACGGCGTTTATCGCAATACAGCGCTTATCACTCGTACCCGCGTATCGGGTTACTTCGATTCTTATAAAAACGAAACGTGAAATTCCTCATCGTTTTCGTCTTCCGTTCTCGTACTTATTATTTTAATTTTCTAATTCCACTGCCGTTAATCGTTTACGGAACGAATAAATAGAAATCACTCTTCACCGACGTCAGACCGTTCGACGCGATGTCCTATTCCAATAGTGAGTCGTCTTGCGTCCGTTGTACGGCGAGAAATTCGGTCGACGAATTCTTCGATTTAAACGCGCGCTTATAGTAATTAATTGTATTTTTCTTCGTTTGTTTCTATTGCGCCAGAGTACATATATTCGACGTTGCCGCGTACGCAGAGAGGGCAGCCGATCGTGTTGGGCGGCGATCCCAAAGGCAAACATTTCTTGTACACCAACGGCAACAGCGTCATTATACGCGACATCGATGTAAGTCGAAATGAATTTTGAAATTGCTCATTTTTCTTTATTTATTTTTTTTTTGTGCTTCGATTACTATGTGTTTACTTGTTACTTGATAATATGTATGTACATACAAGAACCCGGCCATATCGGATATCTACACCGAACACTCGTGTGCTGTAAACGTCGCCAAATATTCTCCCAGCGGATTTTACATAGCGTCTGGCGGTACGTTCGGCCCAAATGACAACGACGCGTCAACGAAAATACGATTACTAACCGATTGAACGATTACAGATCAGTCGGGCAAAGTGAGGATTTGGGATACGGTGAACAAAGAACACATACTAAAAAACGAGTTTCATCCGATCGGTGGCCCGATCAAAGACATCGCCTGGTCTCCGGACAATCAGCGTATGGTGGTCGTTGGTGAAGGCCGAGAAAGGTATATTTTACGAAAATATACATATATGTATAGTTTTCTATGATTATCTTATTCTAGTCTCTTATGTTGCTTTTAGATTCGGTCATGTATTTATGTCTGAAACTGGTACTTCAGTCGGCGAAATATCTGGTCAATCCAAACCGATTAATTCGTGTGATTTTCGGCCTAGTCGTCCGTTTAGAATAGTGACCGGTAGCGAAGACAACACGATCGGTGTTTTTGAAGGGCCACCGTTCAAGTTCAAGATGACTAAACAAGTAAGTTTTACGAATATCGCATTTATTACTTAAAGCCGTATTGTTTATTTATATGGCACATGAGTAGAACAATGTAATCGGCCCATCTAAATAACTACACTTGTAATCCATTTCAGGAACACTCGAGATTTGTTCAGGCTGTGCGTTTCTCACCTAATGGTAATTTGTTCGCGTCGGCAGGCTTTGACGGTAAAGTGTTCCTGTATGACGGTACCAATGCTGATCTCGTATCTGAAATTGGCAGTCCAGCACACAAAGGAGGAGTTTACGGAGTATGATAGTATTCGTATTACTCGTAAATATAAATTGTACTAACATTAGAAACATTTCAATATTAGATCGCTTGGAGTGCCGACAGTACACGTTTTTTAACATCGTCCGGTGATAAGACTTGTAAATTATGGGATGTAGAAACAAAATCTGTAGTAAGTGAATTCGTAATAGGAAATCAAGTCGAAGATCAACAGGTATGTTATTTTTTTTTTCGTTAAATTGTTAAATAAATGATATTATTTATCTATTATAAAAAATTTTTTTTTTAAATACTCCCACTAGGTATCTTGTTTATGGCAAGGAAATTATTTATTAACAGTCTCTCTAAATGGCTTTATTACTTACTTGGATGTCAACAATCCTGAGAAACCCATAAAAGTCATTAAGGTAATTCAAATGTATTTAAAAATAGTAATCAGATATTTTTAAGACACATTGTGATGCAGTATATGATTGATCATAAAAATATGATAATGAATATATTATTTCATTTAGGGTCATAATAAACCGATTACAGTATTAGCGTTAAGCCCAGATCGTAGCACTATTTATACGGGATCTCATGATGGTTATATTACAAATTGGAATGCTTCTAATGGTAATTATAAATTATTATAACATCTATGTAAAGTAATTCATATATTTTGATATTCAAATTAAGGCGAAAAAGTATTATTGTTGTTTTTTTTTTTTTATATTATTAGGTGAAAACGATAGAGTAAAAGGTGTTGGCCACGGAAATCAAATAAATGGAATGAAACTGGATAATGACTATTTATATACTTGTGGGATTGATGACAGTCTTAGACAAGTAGATGTTAAATCTAATTCGTACACGGAGTTACAAGTTAAACTGAATGCTCAACCCCGAGGAATGGACTTTAATAGTAATGTGCTCGTTACTGTTACCATTAAAGAGGTCAATAAAAAACATAAATCATGTATAGATTTGTAGTGTCTATAAGAAAGCCATTTGTTTAGATTATTGTGTTGAAGAACGAAAAGAAAGTGTTTAATTTGCCCGTGGATTATGAACCTTCCGCTGTAGCCATTAGTCCAGACGCCAGTTATATTGCAGTCGGTGGAGCTTTGGACAACAAAGTATAAAAATATACTACATAACATATCATAGTTGAGTCTATTTATTATGTTTTTCCTTAGGTACATGTGTACAAGTTCAATAATTCCACTAACACTTTGGAACATGCAGCTGAATGTGATCATTTGGGACCAATCACTGACTGTTCTTTCTCGCCTGATGGAGAATATTTAGTAGCAAGTGATGCAAACCGTAAAGTAATTTTATACAAAGTGCCCGAATTCAATGTAAGTAAAATCAAACGTTTCAAATTTATTTATGTAATAATAATTATTTATTTCATTTGTAATGCTTTGTGTTATTGTTATTGGATAGTCGGTAATTATCACAAATATAATGTTATTGTTTTTGGTTATAATTTTGTATAATATATTTTCATTTTAGCTGGCGCATAAACAAGATTGGGGCTTTCATAATGCACGTGTTAACTGTGTCGCTTGGTCACCTAACTCGAAACAGGTCGCTAGTGGAAGTCTAGACACTACAATCATTGTATGGAGCGTTTCTTCACCAAATAAACATACCATAATTAAAAGTTAATATCGAAAAAAATATTTATATAATGCGTGCATTGAATTGTCCAGATTAGATATCGCTAATAATTTATTTCTTGTTTTTAACTATAGACGCTCATCCACAAAGTCAAATAACTCGTATATTGTGGTTGGACGATGAAACTATAGTGTCTGTTGGACAAGACTGCAATACAAAAATCTGGAACGTTACACCAATTTAATTACATACATAATGTTGAAAAACTACAATTTTATTTAATATTTATTATTTATCTATATTTGACTATTTATTTAAAAAATATATTGTTAATTAACATTATTATTATTTTTTAATGAAGTAAAATCAAAAAAAAAAAATTTGCACTTACAAATAAATGGTGTCCTATTATTAAATAACAATTAGGTTTATGGTTTATTAGTTTTTGCCAATAGATTCTAATATTAATTTGAAAATATATATTGTTTTTTCAGAGCATTTATTTATTATTAACTTTTTTCTTTTATTTATTTTACCTGTGATTTTTTTTTTTTAGTTTTCTAAATTTAAACCCTATTATTAAATATGTATTTATTTTTCTAATAATAATTATCTTAATTATATATTTTGAAGAACAAAAAAATATATTTTATTGTATACTTGCGTGAATTATACTATATTGTGTTCATTTGATAATGTCGAAAAATAATTTGCAATTACAGTGTCTCTTCAAGTATTTGATATAATTGACTAAAATTTTTGTCCATATCTTCAATTACTTCTGTCTGTTTGGGCACGAGTTTTTGTCTGTGATCGTTTGGAGGTTTTGGCATCTTATGTTCCAAGCACGGCAACGGTTCATTAAAAAAATATGGATGTAGTAATGCCTATAAATATTTTTTTTTTGTGTTCAATGAAAATTACATATTGTTAACAGATTCATGAAAGAAAAAAAGATTATTGTACATTCGTGAAAAATACTTTAAATGTGAAATCCATTTATATATTTAATTTACGTTGAATTTTTAATAAATTTCTATTTGCCAACACAAAGTTGAGAAAAAATAAGTTACATACCTCATATGCACTTAATCTTTTGTTGGCGTCATATAAAATTAATTTTCCCACTAAATCTACCAACAACCCGTCGATGTCTGGCAACAATACATTCATTGGCACTGGATTGCAATGAGTAAACTTCAGTTTGTTATAATCCGGCATTTCGTTTCTGTTGGGCCACGTCTCATCAGTTGGCGTACCTAAGTGATGTACAACAACAGCGATTTGTTCCATGTCGGAATCCCCCTAAACATGTAGTTCTAAATTTTCAAGGAAGTCACATTTTGTGGGAATCTTTAAGTGATGGGTCAGGTGCATAGGCGCCCGCAAAAGGAGGCAAGATGGGGCACTTTGGTATTATTGTATTGAGTAATATATTAATATATTTCGATTTGAAATTTATTACACCTAACCAATGTATATACATTATTAGTTGAACGATTGCCCCCCCCTTAGAAATATTTCTGCAAGCGCCTATGGTCAGGTGTGATTTGACTAACCGCAAATAACGGAGTTTTCATTTGCATTTCTGCCAAAATACAACCAACGGACCACATATCAATAGACTGGTCGTAATGAACGGAACCAAACAAGAGTTCAGGAGCACGGTATCGTCGCGTTGCTACCTGTCCGGTGTTACACTGTTTATTGTTCTCGGTCAACAGTAGACGGCTCAAACTGAAATCTGCTATTTTCAACACACCCTCGGAACTCACTAGCAAATTCGCAGGCTTCAGGTCCTGAACATAAATGCAAATGTTGTCTAGAAATGTTTGTGTACGTTTTGGACACGCGATCACTGACCCTGTGCACGATGTTAGTCGCGTGCATGTGCACTACACCACTGAGTAGCATTCGAGCATATGTTTTCAAATGGGAATCTGTCAAGAATATTTCGTCATCATACAACATCTCTGGCAAACCCGACACCACATATTCTAAAACTAAATAGAAACTGAAACTGTGACAAAAATGGTCCAACAACTTGACAATCTGAAACAACAAACTCGAATTCATCTTTGGTGACAACACTTCACAGACAACCTCAACGAACATAATCAGAACCACTCAACGCTTTCAGAGATTCGATTTCACGTAATAAATTTTTAGACGCTTTGTCCAACGATCGGACACATTTTATAGCAACTATTTTACCAGAAGATCGTTCCATAGCTTGTACTACTTGTCCATGTGTTCCTTCTCCAATACGTTCCAAGATTTTATAGTTTTCCATTTAATAACAATAAAATGTAAAAGAAAATGAGACTAAAAATGTATGGCCACAATGTTAGGTTTCAGATTCATATCTGGTCACCATGGTAACGCATTGTAAACTCAATAAACTAAAACTATTATAATATACAAATGTAGCCTCCTACCTTTTTTAAATTTGAGATTTAACAACATGCTTAATAATTAGAGTATGATGTGTATCATACGAGTATATACATATTATTAATTTTAAATATTATTCTAGTAAAACTTCTCACTGGAATAAAAAATTTCATGTTTTATCAAATTGATGGTGGAAAAGGATAAATAAAGAAAAATACATTTTTTTTTTTATAATAATTTTGTTTATTAATCCAATCATGCCTTGGCTTTACCCGTCGGCTTTGCTTGTGGTACTGCTTTGGCGGGTTTTTTACCCTTATCGGTTTTAGGTTTTGGTTTGGGCAATTGTTTTTTACACTTCTTAGTTGGTGGAGCACCATCACGAGCAGCAAGACGTTTCCTATATGCTTCCAATTTCTTCTCATGAATGTCACGCAAGCCCTTAACAGCGATAACCTTCTTGGCTTTAATTTTGGCAGCATTCAACATTTTCTTTTCATTGATGAAACGTTTCAATACCTTTTCACCCTTTTCGGTAGTCGGCCTCTTTATTAAAAATATTTTAATATTTACTTATATGTATATATATAAATATATTATGTACATATATATATGTTACTTACGCCTTCTTTCTTGGCCAAGTAAGTTTCACGAGCCAATCTTCTCAATTTATTTTCATTGCTTGCAACACGTTTTTGGACCGCGATGTAAGGGTTCAATTTAAGCATGGTGCGTACATGTTTCAATGGGTTCAACTTACGAGTGCGACGTACTGATCCAGTTCTAAAAATGAAAAATATTGAAAATATTAAATTTCACAATTATAAATAGTAGCTTATTAGCTAATTTCTATGCAATGTTAACTAAACAGTTGGATCAGGAATTAAAACAAAGCATATTTTTTAAATATCACCATCATCAATGAAAACATTTCGTCATCTCCAACTTAAATTAAGTACATATAAACATGAATATTTTCTTATTGGATAAAGCAAAAGATTTAAGATTACTTTTATTCATTTTACATTGCATGACATGAGAAAACAAAAATGACTTTCATACCCAAACAATATGCTCAACATAATTTAATTATTTGTGATGCATTATTGAATTATCTATTTAAAATGCAATTTATTTTTGAATCAGAAATTAAAACAAAGCATAATTTTTTTGTAATCACAATATTTTCAATTTTAAAATTTACATCATATCCACAATTTTGCATAGAATAAATTAGATAAAATTATCGGATCAGAAACACTAATTGACTTTTCTTATCATTCAATATCAATTACACGGACCAAGTCATAATATTCATCACATCCAATAATATATTATAATATTAGTAAAAATTGGGTAATTATTATGCAAATGTAAAATTATATGAAATAAAAAACTAAATCAGGCATTAAAAAAAAACTTGGATATTATCACACAAAATCAAGAACACGGACCAAGCATTTTTCTCATCATATCTATTCTTAAAAGTTAAATAATTTTACAACTTGAAATCAGAAGTAAATAAACACTTGAATATTATCATACAATATCAAGAACACGAACCAAGCATTTTCCTCATCATTTTTGTTACAAATACATAATACAGCAGGTTAAACAAAATCCATTAATTTAAAATATATCAATTATCATAAGTATACCAGGCCCAAACGCCTACATCATGCTGAATATAAACATGATATCAATTAGAAGATTGATTCATCACATCCACAACATATTTCTAAAATTTGCTATTGTTTTGCTGATAAAAAGTTCAATACCCAGATTTTCTGTTTTGTTTTAGTATATACAATAATAATTTCCTAGCTTACCTCTTAGGTGGCAAATATTTCTTGAGTTCATCAGATTTGAAAATCCTTGTCAGATCAGTATTCGACATCTTGGGGAATGGTAAATTATATCCACTTTTTAGAGTTGCCTTCTTATCCCATGTACCATAAAGAGCATCCAATTTTTGGAAAGCAGATCGTGTCCAGATGATAAAACGTCCAACATGGCCACCAGGAGCCAAATGTAACAAATTTAATTTCCTGATGTTGATTAAATCAATACCGGGAATGTTACGGAACGCTTTCTTTAAACCCTAAAATCAAATGGAAAGTTAAGGTTATTTGCGAAAACAATAAAAAATTAAACATACAATAGAAATTAAGAAGTAAATTGTTGGATACTAAAGGGAAGCATTAAATGGCCAATAAATACCATATGCATACGGGGAATTTCCATAATAATTTAAGCACAATAATAAACGTTTTCTATCAAAAAAAAAAAAATAGACGAAACGTGACCTGTATAGTGCTATATATTATGAATTTTAAAAATAGTATTTTGATTTTATTTAAATTAATTTGTTATTATTTTGGAGTATGCCATCAATACATTTTTATTATAGTGGCTGACTGTTAAATAATACATTTTTTTATTTTAGCACAAAAATGCTACTCATTAACATTATATTAAAATGTTACAGTGTGGTTTTTGTGCAAATCATATAATTTTATCAAATTTAATATATATTTTGTAATTATTTTGGGTATGCGGCATATAAATAATTAATTATAGCAGCGACTGTGAAATAATTAAACAATTAATTTAGCACAATAAGACCACTCATAACAATTATGTTTCAATAGTTCAAGTGTGAAATTGTGCAATATTGGAAATATTTTTCAAAGATTGATGTTTAATTTCAATGGAACCCAATAAAAATATTTAAAATGATTTCTAGGGTACGCCTTGAAATAAAATCTTTTATTTTGCACACGTACGGTAACATTTTAATTGAACACCAATGTAAATGTTGGACATTTATATGTGCTTTCACTGCAATTAAGTAAATCACTGTACAGTTTATAACCTCTTATATTATTTATATCTATGAAGTCTGTGATTAAAAAGTATATAAGTAGACCAGGTTTATTATATTTTTGAGTATGTGGCAAATAATTAATTTTGCATAATAAGAGCACTCAGAAATATCATGTATTTCTAGGGCACCCCTTGAAATAAAATTATTTAGCACATGTATGGTAACATTACAATGAAATGATCAATATAATTGTTGGACATTATTATGTGCATATAAATTTTATTTCAGAAAATTATGAATTGTTTGGAAAGTTTGTCCCCAATACAAGCACAAGCCGATTAGGAAAGATCAGACCAATTTTTTTTATAGCACAAAAATGTTCAGTTATAAACTACATAAACTGAATAACTATACAGAATAATATGTGCATAGTTTTATAACTAGTTATTTTTTATATGCAAAATAAAATTTTACTTTATCTTTGCTGTAAACTATCAATGGTCCCCTGCGTTGCACATGACGACGGTTACGCATTTTTCCTTTACCTGCGCGCAGACGACGTGACTTGATCACCTACAAAAAAAATTCATCCAAAATTATTTCCTTGGAATATTATACAAATAGTAATTATGAAGTTAAAATTTCATTGAAAAAAAAAAAGAAAATTAATTTTTACAATGAAATATTAACCTTTTGGATATCTTTCCATGCTTTAATGCGATGTAAAAAAATTGTTGCTTGTTTGGTTTTGGTGTATTCTTGAATCTTGTCAGAAACAACCAATGGAAATTCAGGAATCTCCTGAACCAAATGACCTAAAATAATAAAGTAACATTACATTTTCTTATATTAAAGAATTTAATTTTAAATTGCAGATACACTTAAAACATTTTATTCAAATAAACCATGTTTGATACTCTTGCCGCCGCCACTAATATAAGTATTATGTGAGGCAACGCCTAGTAAGCACAAAATTCATGTATGCACGAAACGATCAAAGGTTTTGGACAAATAAATATATGTATTTGACTGTACCGTGTGCAAAAAACCAACTTAATTTTATAATTTACAAACAAATTATATTAGAAAAAATACGTTTCTTAGTAAAACAGTAATACAGTTTTAATTAAATAGGTACTAAAATAATTTTATATTTGTAAAAATTAATGTAACCATACAAACAAATAAAATATGTCTAACACAAAAATCAGACAGTGTCAACGGTAATAAGTAATCACTGAAATCATAACCCAATGCTCTGTAAAGAAAATCATCATTTTAAATGCAATTTAGGATAAATGAACACACACGTCTTTTCAATATGCATGCCACAAATACGACTAACAGAAGCATGGAAGCGGTGCACATGATGTGCATGCAATTTCCACTGTACATTCCTACCCCACTACGAATTGACTGAACACATGTCATCACATCAACTGCAACTCAGACTAATAGAATTTTTTTTTCTATTGCGTTATACACACATGCAATCCTTTACCTTTGGCACAAATTTTTACAAAATTTTCTTGCTAATTCACAAAAATAGCAATAAAAAAAAAAAAATGTTAATTTAATATAGATCTGGCCTTAATGATAGAATATTCAGCGTTTAAATAAATAAAACAATTTTAATATTGAAATATATCTGGTTACTAATCTCTTGTAGATGTAAATGTTAAATTCATATAAATAGAAGTAATCAGACTTTGTCAACGTGTAAAGTAATCACAGGCTATCATAACCCAGTGCTCTATGCAATGTCATCACTTTAAATTTGCTTCACGAAATATAATTAGATTAAATATATTTTAATATTTTAAGCAATTACACTGAATACGTACGTGTACATAGATTTTAATGTTCAAAATGTGTTTATTAATATAAAAAATGTCTAATTCCATTGGAACTCCAGAAACAATGAAATGTGACCAGAGTACGCTGATGAAGATAAATTAATCTAGCACACATTCAGAGACATAATAAACTGTTTATACAAAGTTTACATGTGGACATTTTAGGTGCATACAAATATTACAATTGATACTAAAATAAAATTACCTTTAGACATGACAAGGGCAGGAATACCAGAAGCAGCAATAGCAGACACTGTAGCATAACGTTTCTGTGTTACATTAATTTTTCTATGCCAGCGGCGCCACACACGAGTTGGAGCGAACATTCGGCCACCACGACACATGTTACCAAAAGCTCCTTGACCGCTACGATGGGTACCACCTCCTCGGACACGAGGAATACGAGCAACCGCACGACCAGTACCCCATGATTCAGCGCTGGTTTGATGACCTGAGAGAATTTAATATAAATTTTAAACGTTAAATGACCGCAATTTTGGTGGAATTGAAAATTTACCAGCTAATTTGCTGACAGCGTAAGGCTGTCTGCTATTCTTGGATATATTGTCGTGAACAAAACTGACTACATCGGGTCTGATAGGTGCCTTGAACACAGTAGCGAGAGCAACAGTATCTCCGGTTTCTTCATTTTTTTCGCTGTATACAGAAACTAACGGCCGAGCTGTAGATAAAGCCTACCGATATTTAATATATTAAGGATTAATTTATAAATATATTGTTTTGCACAATTAAATTGTAACAATACCTATAAATATAAACCGTTTGAACAACGGACATAATATTAAAAGTAGTTTATAGATAAAAAAAAAAAAAAAAACATGTATATTACGCACGGTAAAAAGCAAACGTTACGGATCGTATACAATGTTTTCATCGGACACGCGACTGTTTCTACTGAACACTATTATTCGAAAGTCAAGACATTTATGGATTTCGTCTTGGACTTGGAATGAAAACGGCATTATTTGGACACTCGAAAGTGAGGTTATGTCTGGACATTTCACTCGATTTTAATGAAAAAAAAAAGTAATAAAACTCAACGCGTAAGGTGTAAATCGCGTCGCGTCGATTTTGAACGATTCAATAAGCGCATTTAAAAACATTGCTACAGACGTCACAGAAGAAACCATTGTAATTCAAAATCTTAATCGACTCCACATGGCCATCGGGCGACACGGGTCCTCTCGGTATACTACGTGCACAAGACTCGAAATCACGAGAAATTATTAGGACATAAACGAAAAAAAGGGATTCGAAATGTTTTATTAAAAGCTACTTACCATAGCGTTGTCCCTTAAAACTAAAAAAAAATTATAAACTTATTAAAAAAATAACCATCCAAGTATGGATCCCAGCGACGGCGACAGTGAAAGACGATTATTATGTAGAACGTTCACCGTTCACACCACACGGTTATTCGTCTACGACATCATTACCGACAGATCGACGGGAGGGGGAAAGGGACACATATGCCGCTCCATGGAGGAAGCACGACAAAATTGTCTTGGAAGAAACGGTTTGTATATATTGTAAAAAAAATAATACATTTTTCTTTTGGGGGGGGGGGTCCACATAAAATCATTTTCCCGCCAAATGTACGTTTAAAAATATTTGAAACCCGCCGACGAAAAATAAATCGTTCGGCAAAATCGTCCATTAAGTATAATAACAGTTGAAATGGTATTTTAAATACCATTATAATGTTTATAAATTGCACGTAGAATTTTAACGGAAAATTTAAATACGCGTGCGCCAATAAATGGTGTCTAAAAGTTTGACGTTTGATCAATAATAATCCATGAGATTCGTTCAGGCACTTTGAAATTCATTCAAATATTTAAAATAATCAATACGCGTGACGTGACTTGGATATTTACGTACGATCCGCTGTAACTATGATAAAGACAATCCCCATCTACTGGTAAACACTTCCCTCAGAAGTTGAATTTTCGATTCCATCATCTTTTCAGCAATATTGTGCTGTCGAACATACTAATTATTTATTATAAGACAAGTCTAACATAACCCGAATACACGATGTCCTGTAACGTTAAGGCATTTAAAATTTTTTAACTACCTACCCGTGTTCATTACAACAAAATTGGCCGATTGAACAAATAGGACAATTTTAATTTGTTGTATAAATGTTTACTTTTATAAACCTTAGGCATACGAGTGTACACGTAGAAAACACCTACCTATAATAAGGCATCAGTTATCCTCTAATATGCTCGTTTACGATCACGTATGTAGGACAAGAAAATATAAAAGCGATGAGGTTTACTCCCTTAGCATAAAAACTTGCTATTAATGACAAAACATATACAATTTAAAATACATTCATTTGTTTTTAACACAGTTCTTTTCAAAATATTTATTTGCGTATTACATAATGATTAATAGTCATTTCCTTAAAAATAATTATATATGGAATCCAAACATGTCAGATATCTGCAAGTGGTTTTTTTTTTGTTTTTAAGCTCCTGAATCCGCCACTGATTTATGCATAAATTGTTATAATAAATACTCGCTTACTTATTATATAACTATTTTTTTATTATTACTATTAAAAAAATCCTCATTGTCACCACTGCGATAGTGTAAACAGTGTAGTGATATCGCGTACTTCGGTAATTTATATTTTTATATTAAACGTATTATTCGTTTATACACACTGTAAAACTGAATTTTCTCAATATTTTTCGTATTATCACTGGAACACCGGATTTTTAAAAAACCTTCACTTGATATCACTAATCCGTGTTGTTGTTGACGTAATCATTGAAATTTCAGATTGACTCATAAAGACTTCGTAATATTGCACTGAGAAATGTTTATGATGGATTGATCATAGTTTGCAGCAAACCGGTTTTGTGTTCACTGTAATCGTCGATGGATCCTCAGCAGTTTGTTGTACGTAGGACACGCAAACGCGATACGTTTATGTGTATAATTGTATACTTATCGGTTTTTGTTTCACTGTTTCAGTGAAATTGTACTTTAATATTCCTTGTATTGTCGATAGAAATCAAATACATTTTGATACGACAACGTCGGGCATACAGAGTTTACAAAAATGGCAGGGCGTGCGTTACATTTCGTGTTTAAAGTAGCCGACAGAACGAAAACGATAAAGTTTTACAGAGAACTTTTGGGAATGAAAGTAAGTGTTACATATTTCGTGTCAATAGTATTATATATATATATATTTTTTAGATCCTTAGACATGAAGAATTTACCCAAGGTTGTGAGGCTGCGTGTAACGGGTAAATTTATATCGATGTTATTGTAATATTCGATCGTTCGTAATGTGTAATTATCGATTGTTATAGGCCGTACGACAACCGCTGGAGTAAAACTATGGTTGGATACGGACCGGAAGACAGTCATTTTGTGGTTGAACTTACCTACAATTATGGTGTTGATGATTACAAACTGGGAAACGATTTCCTTGGCATTACATTGAAATCATCAAAAGTGTTAGAAAATGCTAAATCGCTAGGTTGGCCTATTGAAGTTGAAGATAGCATGTCTTATGTTGTAGCACCGGGTGGATATAAGTTTTATGTGATCAATGAACCTCAGCCTGTTGATAAAGGTATGTAGTCGTTTAATATTTTTTATCTTTAATTTAGTAGATTGATTGATTATTCATTATTGGCAATATATTTTTGTATATTTTCTGTATTTTAAAATTATTAGTAGTGTTGTTTAAAATACTTTGTTGAATAACATTTGGGTTTCTAATTAAATTAATAGATTTATTGATAGAAAAAACAGATGGGATTTTTGCATTTTATGTATAAGTACCTATTAGTTGTTGAAATAATTAATTGTTTGGGATTATGTCCTATAATGTATTGTATAGAGTTGTAATTTTTATTTGATAAATAAATATTTCATTTTTTTATTAATAATTATATCTTTTTTTTTTTTAGATCCTGTTGTAAATGTCATGTTATCATCTACAAATTTGACAAAATCTGTAAAGTTTTGGAACGGTATACTTGGCTTGAACATTTTTAGTCAAACTGAAACTTTAGTAGAATTAGGATTTAGCGATGATCAAGCTAAACTTAAATTGAGAGATATTGGTATTGATAATTTTTATATAATATTGTGTTAATTTTTTCATATTTTTGTTAAATAATGTGATTTTAGGAGAGCCAATTAATCACGCAACTGCGTATGGAAGAATAGCATTTTCCGTTCCTACAACTGATTTAAAAAGTTATCAAGAAAATGCTCAAAACAATCAATATAAAATTTTAACTCCTTTCGTGACTTTGGATACACCAGGAAAAGCTTCTGTGTCCGTTGTAATTTTTGCTGATCCTGTAAGTTTTAATTATTTACGTTATATAATAAAAGTTATTTCATAGAAAATAATGTAAACAATCGATTATAGGTAAAATAGTTAATTAACAATTGGGATTTGATTTTCTATAGGACGGTCATGAAATTTGTTTTGTTGGAGACGAGGAATTCCGCCAATTATCTCAGTTTGATCCGGATTCAGAAAAGCAATTGGATAAATATATTCTTAAAGATGAAAACAGAAAATTGAACAATTAAATGTTAAAATTAATATTTATGTTTCTAAATTATTACGAGTAATTTACATTTATTTATGCATATTTTATAGTTTTATACATTGTTATTCATTAATTATTTAAAGAAAATGGGTTAATTTATTCAATATACATTTACAATTTATGAAATATAAAATATTTTAGTACGCATTTTCGTAGTAGATTACACAAGATTAAGTATTTAAAAGTATATTTTATGTTTAACATTATGGTAATTTTATATATCATACATAATATTATTATATTATTTAAAATGAAAACATTGTAGTAGAGTTTATATTTGAGCTAATAAATCGTATTAAAATTTCAAGTACTTTATGTTTTAAATACTTTGATACAAAGTAAGGTGCTTTATAAATGTAAAAAAACTAACAAACAAGAGAATAAATATAATATTCACCAAGGTTTTTTTATTACTGAAAATGGCACCAACCTGTCAGTAAAAATAAACATAAACGTAATTAAATCTTATTTCTTGCTGTAATAAACCAGTAGAGTAGACATAATATTACATAGGTATTTAGGTTTTGCTCAATAATTAAAACATTTTAAGACAATGGTTTTTTTTTCTTAAGTCAATATTGTTATGCATTACTGTTAACTAGATTTGGTTGTATTTCTACAAGACTAACACGCGACATTTTGCATTCTAAATTAACGATTGGAACTCATGTGTATTTTCAAATACAAAATCTGTCAAAAGAAATAGTGTGACCGATGAAAAATGTAATCGTCAACTTTGCTAATTGTTAAAGTTGATTTTCCTATGTAAGTTTCAATTTTTCCATTCAGTTGTAATATTATTATAAATATATTTGTACCGTAACGTGTTGCACATAATTTCAATTAACGGTTAAATACATACACACACACACACCCATTAATTACTCTTAAAAGGACATTCCCACAGGACACAGTGACCAATCCAATTAAATCCCTCGTAGTAGCAATAGTGTTGGTGTGTAAAGGCTATACAGCACAGTCAATATTTTTTTTTCGTGTTCTATATTAACTAATCAATAGGGTCATCCATAAGCATAACGGCATCTGTGACCTACATAAAATATTTCTACATTGCCTTGCCGTCAAATACAGTGTCGAATTGACCTTTGTACGGCCCCTTTTTCGTTTCCTACTACATACATAGGTACACACACACACATTTCATGCTTTGTCGTGTTCACAGTTTATGTAAAAGTCTCTCTCTCTCTGGAAACAGTGATCCTTAATCACGGCACATTCAGTGTTTCGTGGTCTGGGTTCCAATGTGACAACATTCATAAACGTGTGTTTGTGGCTTTCCTTGTGGGAAAAAATTCATGTACATTTTGATTATCGTTATTTTATATGCCTTTGAATGCCGTGTATTTATCCCATTGATCTCCCTCCCCCCCCCACCGTGTTAATATATTATATAGGTGTAATTTAGGACATTGTAAGACTCGGTCAAATCCCAAAAGGACTTCCTGGTTAAATTTTCCTTCGGACATACAAATTGTTAATCAACGCTTTTACACGAACGGCCTTTTTTTTTTTTAGTGCAGCCTTTGAACATGAACGTATTATTTTTTTTTAACAAATCCAAAAAAAACGGGGGAGTACAAGATTGTTTTTATAGTATTCATTTAAAATCGAGTACCTATCTGTAGGCTCTGTACATTGTGTTCGACCCGTTTCGGCGTATAGTTAATTAAAAAGAAAAAATCAAACCCTTTTCATGACATTATTATACCCGTTTTAATTAAAAGGCAGAAAAAAAAATGTTTGATTAATTGTAATTTATTGTATTTGCACGATTCTCGTTTCAGCCTGGCAGACAAGTTTATTTTGTGCGCGCTATACGAATATTTGAAAAGTGTGTAAACATTTGAAAAAAAGACTGTTGATGAAATTTTCGGTAAAAATAAAAGTATATATGAGAAGCAGCGAAAAAAGTATTTAATAATAATAATAATAATAATAATAAAAATCATGTGTAATATAGGTATACCGTTTTATATCCGATTTTCAATTACTTACACTGCGAGGTTCTCATTATACCTTTTTGGAATTTGAAATGATATAATATTTCTTCATGCACATAATAATATAATATGGGCCTGGTCGGATTGGATGACATTTTTTCATCATTGTAAGTTTGTCCAGGTCGAGTGAGGAGGAAAGGAGAGAACAATATTTACAATTTTTCAAAGAGTCGAAAATGAATTTAACACGATTCCGACAGATGTTCTCATTGGTTACAATAATTAATAAATATTCGACGATAACAATTTAATTATATATATTCTAAGTGTTTTAATAAATGACAATTTTTTTTTTTTTTAATTAAATTTTAACGACGAAAAAATGTTTTTTAGTTTATTTTCTATATTGGAAGGGGGTCACTAGAAGTGAGCGTAAGTAATTATTATAATTAATAAGTAAATAAAAAATAAGTAATATGCTACGAATGTTAGCATAGCGTAAGGATGGAAGCGGGCACAAATGTATAAGGGCGTATACAAAGTATCCCCTCAAAAGGGATCCGATTTTTGTTCTTTACGTAATATTGTAAAGTTTTTTTTTTTTAGAACACTACGTTATAATTATTATTGCATTTTAGATTTGTTTTTTAAATACATAGTTTCGAATTAAATTTTATTATTTTCTGTAAAATTCAATTAAAAAAACCCCGCGTTTTATGAATTTACATGAAAAAAAAAAAATTGGTATTGGAAATTGTTAGGTTAGTCATTTTCTACAACATTTTTTTGATGTGTACGATAATTCGAATTTTCTTCATTGTAATGTAATCAGTTATCCGCATAATTTTACTGGTTTTCGATGGTTACTGAAAAACATTAATTTATCGAATTTAAATCCGCCTTAAAAAATGAATAAAAAAAATTAATGACTTAACATTAATATTAACGTTTTATGTACATCAACATTTTTTTAAAAATTGTTATCTTGATTTAAAAAAAAAAAATTATAGAATACAATTTTTCCTTTTTTTTTTTTCGTTGATTCCTAAAAAACAACGAAATTTCGTTAAATACCGAATGGAACAAAAGTTATTGCGTTTTCAGATCTCCGTAGTGGGGACACCGTACGAATTGTTTTATTACAATCGATTTATACCAATCGGTTGTAGATATTTAAATACGTACTCGAACGAAATACGCATTGGCATTATTATTTATTTAATTAAAATTTCGGTTTTTTTACGTTAGGATTATTATATGATTCAGTGTTTTTTCACGATAATCGCGCACCGATATTTTGCCAATCTCCTGCAATATGTACTACTACAAAACCAGCATAAATCTGTTTGACTGCAATAATCAATCACTTTATAGCGTATATTGTAACACGTACAAAAACACTATTACAGGTGTTTTAACTACTAGCGCGTTATTAATAAACCTTACTTTTTAAACTAAAACGGCCCTTGTCATGCAGGGCCATAACGTCACCGATCAAATAACACGTGAAAACGATTACGATTAATAACATCGGTCGAAATCACAAACCAATGGGAAGTATATCACAAAAGTACAAAACCACGTGGATACGGGCAGGGACGGTTTAAGGCGTAGGGGAGACGTAGGCCCAGACCTACGGCGGCATTGTATAAGAGCGGCGGCATATTTCGAATCGAATACGAAAAAATTATTATTGTATTATAAATATGGAAATATCAAATGATTTTAGACGTGGGTACAATTTAAGTAATTTAAACGAACAAAAAAAAAAAAAATAACAATTTCAATTGAACGTCAAATCGCCGACGACTCGGACATAGACGATCTGATCAAGGATTTCGCATCTCTTAAAAGCAAGAAAAGCACACTTTTAAAGTTAAGAATAAAATCGATTTATTTATTTTATTGTAATTTTAATCTATTTGGGATCTGATATTATAATATATATTTTATATTACCAAAAGCGATGTTTTCGTATTGTATGCAATATTATACGTTATACTATGAAATACCAATGTTTTTTTAAAATGTGTTAATAAATAGGCAATTAAAAAAAAAAAAACGAAAGTATTCTTAGTTCAAGTTGTAAATATTTTTTCAAAATAAACACACACACACACACATATATATTTATATAGGTGTATTAAATTACTTTATCGTCTTTACTTTATTCGTGTGTGTAACAAAAAAATTCCTAGTTGTTTGGAACATAAAATTATTGATTAAGTCATTGGAGCGGCAAAATTGAATCTTGTCTGCGTGCGGAAAATTGCTATAGCACCGGCCCTGTAGCACGGGCGCACTTTTGACGAACTCCACCAATCAATCCGACACCGAATTCAAATTCAATCCAGATCGATGTTCTACAAAAACCCCTTCTCCGATCACGAACACGTCCGCCTCCTCCTCGGCCAAACCCGCCTTCCACCAATCACCGAACTTTTACTTCAACCGTGTACCCATTAACTTGGGCGGACCGACAATAACAAATACGATCCTTCGCTATTCCATCATCCCCTAGAAGAGGCGGAATCGCGCGCTGTAACGCACGACCCGTAATGTTTGTTGTTCTCGAGTGTAGTCGATTAATTTCCGTACACGCGACGTGTATGAAATATCGATTTCGCATAAATTCCACCTGTCTCTTCATCCCGTCCTCCTAAGGATCCTGACGCCCTGTAATGATCTCACGAATACCGTCTGGATTCGCTGCAGCCGTACAACATTATATGTATACATTTCATTCATTGCAGTCCGTCCGTCCGTCCGTCGTATTGTCGTCTGAAATTATTATAAAACGCATATCGAACGAAAAAAATGAATTTATTTGTAATTGTTGTATTCAAAATCCTGCACAGGTCGGACACGATTTCGGTTTCTCGTTGCCGAACAGATCGATTATACTATATCGGTTAATGTACACTGTAAAACTCTTATTGCTCCGGCAGACTCGCGTCTCATTTAATTCGCACGTAAAATGTCCGCGAGGCATATCGGCGAACATTTTGGCGATTTCGTGGAATTTATTGAAATCAACGGGTCCCCCCGCGGTAAAGTCGACAAGGATCGTTAGGGATTTAAGTACGAATAGGTGACGAGTTGCATTGTCGCGTGGTCTGAGAATTGAATTTTTTGCAGGTTTTCAAGAATTCTGCGGGAATAACTGTGAACGACTCTTGCACCACGGAACGTTTTTTTTTTAAACAAATCACACACGTGTTCGTATTTTCGAAATAAAAACGTGCTTAAACACTGTTCGACACGTGACGTGTGAATACTAGGCGAACGGCGAAAAATCATTAATAAATATACGTTCTGGACGACGAGTGCTCTCAACACCAAGTGCTTAATGTTATATACCGCAAATACGAGTTGATTTAATAATACATATATTATTGTGTATATATATAATCTACTCATTCGATAGATATTTTCTATAAATATCAAAAATTCATTGAGTGCATCATTTTTGTTTGGTGATGTTGAAATAGACTTTGGTAAAAAAAAAAAAAACAAAGCAATTAACTTTCTACTACTTCAGCGTTTTAAAATAAAATCGTTTGTTTCCACTGCGGGCGGATAACAGAATATCATTTGACGAAAAATGAA